>CACRXP010000273.1:428371-466855 GCA_902702965.1 Spirometra erinaceieuropaei | reverse complement strand
AGACTTAATTTTTGCTAATGGCACCTTCCCTCTATTTATGCATTCCCATCATGACCTTTTTGCAAGTGATCATGCATTAATCCATTGTTGCATTCCAGTTGCCATTTCCGCAAAGCCAACAGTACAGCGCAGTATTTTTGACTTTGCTAATATTATCAAGGAATTAGTAAATAACTTTACAAGCACTCTTGATTGGCACAATATTTTTTCAAATAATGAACTTAATTTTTTAAAACAATTTATTACAATGCGTAGCAGGAGGTCTTCTCGACATTATTCCTCGGAAGATATACTAATCGAGTGCTAATTCCACAGCTGTCCCACACTTTCTTGAATACAGGCTTAAAAAGCTGCAGAAGCATCTTCTGTGAGGTCATTATCAGTTCATCTTAGAATTGTTTAAATATTTGAATTAGCTTCGAGAATGAGGCTCGCGCGTGATAGGCGTAGAGAGTTTTTAGCTATTAATGACGCGAATGCTCTAAAAAGTTGCTCAGATCTTCCGTCAAAGATCATCTGACCCAATCCCTATAATTCCTCCAATGTCTGATGCTTCTGTCAGCATCATTAATTCTTCTCCTGAACGTACTCAAAAACTGATAAACCATCTTCTTAACTCCCACTCATCAGGTACGAACAATATCCCAAACTCTTTTATAAAACAGATAAGAGATTTTCCTCCTCTGCTTAGCAAAATCTTTTCAGTATTTCTCGTAAATGGCTTCTTTCTTGACTATTGAAAAACGTCGATTATTATTCCACTATTTAAGTCTGGCTGTCGTTCTGGCGTTCAGAACTATCGAGGTGTGCATAAAACGCCTTCTCTCGCCAAAACCTTTGGAAAAATTATCGCCTTAAAATTACCGACTTTTGCATAGCAAATCAAGTTATTAGTCCTTTCCAGCATGGTTTTTTACCAGATCGCTTTTGTGAAACATGCCATCTGTCGTTTCTCAATCTACTTACCTCTCTTCGTAATGACCATCTATCTGTTGTCGTTATTTATTTTGATCTTAGTAAAGTCCTTTATAAATTGCCACATAAAAGACTCTTGGTTAAATTAGAAGCACTGGGAATTCGCAGTCCCTTAATAAACTTTATCAAGTCCTGCCCATCTAATCGTAAACAAAAGGTTTTAGTGGGATCTTCATTCTCCAGTGAAAGCTCAATTATAAGTTGTCTCCTACAAGGCACCGTTTTAGGTCCTCTTTTGTTGCTGCTTTACATAAATGATATCTCGGCGGCAGTTAAACTTTCTCGGTCATTTATTTAGGCCGATGATCTTAAATGTGTATATTATTTCAACAAATCTACGAGCCTTCATTGCCTGGAGCAAATCCATGCTGACATGCTTGCTCTCTCAGCTTGGAGCACAAAATGACTAATGGAATTCTCTCCGTATAAATGCCGCTATGTGTTTTGGGCCTGAGAGGCTACCCCAACCACCGATCTTTCAAGGCAAACCTATGACTGAATGTACTAACATCACGGACTTATGTTTAAACTACATTAATAATCTTGATCTCTCGCCATACGCTGACAGAATTACAGCCAATGCTGCCTAGAGTTGTTGCTTTATTCCTTACAATTTCTGTCTTCCTGAAATTAAATTAAGACTTTATCGTATGTCTGTACCTTTCATTCGCGAGTATTGTTGCCCATTCTTTGGTCTGATGAACGAGGCTAATCGTTTAAAATTGAAAATGTCCAAAGACGTTTTACTAGAAAACTTTTAATCAGGGAACATCCAAATATCTGCTACTTAGATAGATGCCAGCTAATTAACCTAAGCTTTTTATGGGTTCGAAGACTAGAAGCAGGCTTCTGCCTCCTCTTTCGTATTAATAATAGTTCAAATCTTCCTCGGATTTCAGCACTTACCCCTAGTCGCCCATACAATCTTCGGAACTCTTCCTTGATGATACCTCCTCCAGCTTCCTCAATCTCTAAGCGTTCTGTATTTTTCGTTTCCAGATATACTTTCCTCTGGAATAACCTTCCAATAAATATAAAATCTTCAGATAATCTACACACATTTAAGAGAAGTCTGCGCCTTTATCTGAATACTGACTCGATTAAACTTTTATTCTATTCATCCTTTCTGGACAACTTTCTTTATGACACCGAGACAGGACCACCGGGAATTTAGTATGTCGTCATTACATTTCCGTATCTGCTCACATTTCCTTCTTTTGTGAGTCGTATCGCTTCCTAGGATCCCTCGTCAAAAGTGTTAATTTTTCGGTTTTTCAGTCCGTGCATCGTGCCCTCACAGAATGCGCTCCATCGACGCTCTTGGCGGAACCTTCTGTATTTGCCATACACTAGTAGTCTGGTCGCATCACCCTTGCCACTTCCTCGGCTGGATTCGGCTGAATGCAACTGATCGCATCCGTGACCTTATCGCCTCGAAATTAGTTTTCAATTCGCCACTTTGACACGAGTGGCCTCATCCGGCATACGAATTCTCCCATGATCATTCCCGACTCGAACCTTTTGCACAAATCTGCATATGGGTCAATCCTGCCTGATCCGCCTACCTACATTTCCATGAAATCCGTCATACAATGCCATACACAGTCCAGTCCTGCCAGCTTTTTATATTTTAAGGATCTAGAATTATTTCCTCCTGTGGTTCTAATCCAATCATACTCATTTTGTTTATGTTTGGGGTTTTTTCTGCTTCTGAACATTCTTCGTAACATGCTTCTTATTCAAAAAGAGTGGATTAAGCACTCTAGTAAATCTGTATTCCTCGTCTAAAATCCTTAAATTAATGTAAAAGTCATTCTTACTTGCTATGCTAGGACCCCCACGGGTCTTGAATAAAAATTATTATTATTATGACTTCCGGTCAATAAACACCTTCCCAACAGTTTCGAAAATCTTAGATACTGGTCAAAGATATGATGGTGTGTCAGTTAACAGAGAGTAAGCCACTGAACACTACTCAGCATGGACTCCTCAAAGGTCGTTCTTGCGACAACTGTCAGCTCTCTTTCTTTGATCATGTTCTCCAATCTAGGGACAATGGTTGTCATTCTGCACTGTCTACTTCGATTCCACTTAGGCTTTTGATCGTATTGGCCATGCTCTTCTTCTATTGAAACTGTCCTATTTCGACATAGGTGGCAAACTTCTGAATTTAATATCCTCTTACCCGGGCGCTCGTACAAAACGAATTACGATTTCGAACGCTATCTCCAACCGCACAGACCTGAGGAGTGGAGTCATTCAGGGTAGTATAATTGACTCACTATTATTTTGCCTTTTTGTCAACAATGCACCAGATTTACTTCAGAATGGTAATCCTCATTTTGTACCAATGGCCTCGAAGATTGGTCTTTCCCGCCAATTCGTAGAAATCGTCAAACTGATGAGCACAGCCTAGCCCTCGGACGATCCTAAAGCCCATGACCAAATCCACTCTGTTCTTTCTATAAGAGTGTCATTCCTTGGAAGGTCGCCAACTGGCGAGATAACTCTGCCGTTCTTAAAACTATAATTTAGACCGCAATGGCGCCGTCGTATTCTGGACTTTATTTTCCCCTGGTAGCTCGGAGTTTAAACCACCTTTATAAAAGACTGGTGCATATAGAGCGGAAACCAGGTTATGCGCGTCAAGTGCAGAAGGGAAATTTAACTTTGTCAGTCGCCGCTCTCCTGTCCACTTCCGGTCGTAATGGCTTTGTATGATCATTGAACAGGAGGTTGAATGGAGGAGCGCCTGTGGTAGATGCCATGAAATTCACCGTCACACATACTCCATTGGGCACGAGATGGATAATCTGGCCTGTGATATTCGAGCTTTTGTTCGCCCACATGGTCGTTTGTATAACCAATTCTTTGCCGCTCCGTTCCCATCCCGTTTTTATGCGTCGTTTATTAATATTTAAGTTCATTTTCGTTCAGCAGTTTTGTTAGCGCTTTTTTATCTTCCAGTTTGTTTAGTAATCTCGGTTCTCCTATCATTAAGGTTCATTAAAATCAGCACGACTACACTGCTTATGACTTCTGCCGTGCTGACTACTTCCATTAATCTCTTGTACAATAACTCCACTAAGAACTTTAGTCAGTGGTTGGTATGTTCATGACAGTAAGGATAGGTTTTGGAACGGGCTCCGCAAACAGCAAGCGGTAGAAAGTGTCATACGGGAATTTGGGTAGCATAAAATTAAGCACATGGGATCTCACAGGACGACACTGGGGAAAGCGGCCAAAAAGCATCTTGCACTTAAACAAAACTTGATTTGTAGGGCTTTTACGTTCAGATAATAAGCGGAAACTAACTGCGAAATATAAAAGAGAGCCAACGGTCATTTCTCATGCAACTTCGAACGCATTGGATAGGATTGTTCGGGCCCCTTTCAAATGTTGAAAAGCTGAAAGACCTTGACTTCCTCCCTTAAATTATCGCCACAGTGTCAAAGGGTAGCGAAACGCGCGATAGGGTTTTATTTGAGCTGCAGCGAGGATTTGTGCAAATCGATGAGGGGCTGGTTGGGAAAAACTAGGGAAACTTCTTTCCGTCTCACTTATAGTATACAGTCCAGGCCTAGCCACCGTGGTTCAAGAGGAGATATCAGCATCTGGAAAGAGTGCAGGAGATGGCTCCGAAAATAATCAGTAGTCTGCATCACATACCTGACGAAACCAGACTGGCTTAATTAAATTCGGCTCCTCTCAATTGCAGGCAAATGCGTGGCAATCTTACTTAAATCCACAGGATCGTCAGAGGCCGTCAGTGTGCTGGGAACTTTGACGAATATTTTACATTGACTGGGACGGGCCGTCTGCGTGGACATCCCTTTAAACTGCAGGGGAAGGTGGCCCATACAGGCGTCCGACGGAACGCCTTATCGCAGAGGGACATTAGATCATGGATCGGCCTCCCTGATGCACTGTTTTTTTTCGAAATTGTTCAGTCATTTAAGAGCAGACTATACGTTTGTTTTCAGAGAAACTTGTGTACACATAGTCACGATTATGTCAGCGGCGGCAATTCACACTCAGCTCACACATCGATAACTTTTGAATCCTCAGAACCACTGATGTAACAATTAATTCTGTTGTCGTTTTAGATATAATTAAGGAGCTCAGGGGCGAAAGGCTTATTGCCTTAATGAACCCACTAAACTGACTTAGACAGGGGCTATCGCTAGCGCGGATCCCAGATGGGGATAGTGTGAGCCAACGTCGGCGTTGATGGCCGGCGTTCCCTACCTCCATACAACTGACATTACTCCTCTGTCGCTAGTCATTCATGGCTTGTATCCTTCGCTGTCAGCGCACGTAACGACACTTCCTCGCAGTTGCCGACAGGGTTACCTTGACCATCGGTGTTCAACGGATAATGGATACAGCACTTCATCGTTCCCCTGTATTGTTATATCTCACTTTCGCGTCTCTATCCTTCTGTTGGCACAGCATTAACTCTTGTGCTCCTAAACTCCCCTTACTTATTATATACATTCACGCGCGCCTGGTGTGCTGTTTAATACTTTCGTTAGTGAACAGAGCTCACTACCCTACGAAACGTGGCTATCAGATCTCGGCCTTTTTCCACTGAATTACAGACAGCTAAGAGGCGACCTTATACAAACATTCCGTTATTGCTCGGCCAATACTGCTTTCTCTTACCTCTTGATTTCTTGGAGTTAGCAACCACAACGAACATACGAGTTCATTCACTTAAACTACGTGTGACTGGCGCCAGGCTGGACATGCAGAAGTTCTTCTTTTCAAACAGAGTGATCGAGGCTTCGAAGGATCTGTCTAAACGTATCGTCATGTCCACCACCGCCGAGGCTTTTAAGCGCAATTTGGACTAGTATACCGCTAAACTTCATAATGTCACCTGACCAATATCACCTTAGCATTTTGATTGAAAAATTTATTAACGTTATTATGTTACTGCCCATGTTTCAGTAACGTCTGCCTTTTATTATGATTATCCCAAGTCCGTTGAATGTCAGTGTTGGCATCCAATTTGTCTCCTTTAACAAATGGAATCTCACCAATTATCCATAGGTTGACTACTGTACAGCACATTTAGTAACGCAAAAGTTTTTAGCACTTGGAACAATTCATTCACTTGACTGGTTTCGAAAAGTCGACCATTCCAAAAAAACTTCCTTTGTTGTTTGATATTTCTATTTTCAAATTTTTAATATAATTCGCTCCCGTGTAACAAACGGAGTTCAAATGTTCAACACCTATTTTCCCTCAAATAAACTGAAAATGAAACTGAAAAAAACCCACCCCACGACACAGATGTAAGTGTGCACGGTCTACCGCCGATAAAAAACGCATTGTCGGGCGCTTCCGTGAACGAAACATACGCATTATGTAAGATTACTGTCGACCAACGGGGTAACATTAAAGACCGTGCGATTCCATCATCGTCCTTCAACAACATCGAAGATGATGGTAAGTCAGGCAGACGTCTCTCACTGTACCGTCTGAACTTCTGTGCGGCGACGTTAGTTGGCCCTTTAATGCAGTTACGAACGTTTTGCAAAATGGATTCAAACGATAATGGAGAAAACCGGTCTACAACTCCAAGACGATTGACATCGTCGGGCAAGTGAGGAAGAGCATGGACATTGTAAACAGCAGCAGCATCGTTGTATAAAAATGGGAAATCAGAAACAAAATTATTCACCAAAAGGCGAGCAAAATCTACGTGGGATCTATGCAAGCTCGGGCGACAAAATCTATAAACAACAATGGACAGGTGCAAAAAATGCTTGTAACGTGACTAATTTAAAAAAAGGAGGCAAAAATAGGACCAATAGACAGTAAATGTTGCCTGTATTCGGCGGACTTCCAATAGCAAGACAGGCAGGAGGTCTGTATATGCGTGAAACTTCAGCACGCAAACATTGACTGCATGTCTTGATGGTTAGGTTCAGTTCGGCGGATGACCTGTCGGCTCTCGGTCGCCATAAATGCATGACACACAGACAGACAAGATGCATATAATCGACTGGAAACGAGGCAACCATATCAATAGGCAAATCTTCGAACGGTGATATGCCTTTGTGATGTGTCGCCTGACTTCGCAATCTAAATTACCTGTCATCCCGTAATTGTCCACTATACTTTGGAAATGTCATGGGGTTGGCAATGGGTCTGCCCAAAAGTACTTGCTATTATTTTTACAAAATAAAATACCTGTCGCATCCGTAAAAGCCATTTTGGGCTTACACCTGCCTGACATAAAACCGGCAGGCGTGTCGCAGATGACATTTTCGAGAGCCACGCTGGGAAGATCATCCTTCGGCGAAAGACGCAGACCACCACTTAGGGGGTCCTTCAATTCAGACACGCAGTCCTCCAAGAAATTCTCCAAGGGGTCAGGCTTGCCAGGACCCGAGCAAACCCAGACGACGAAAGGTCGGTCAATAACCGGACGACTAGAACGACTAAGTATAGGCGAAAGGTTTCGATTGGAACCCTTAAAAATCTCACTTCCGTCAAGTTGCAATTGAAGGCAAATATCCGGAATTTTGGTTGCTGACCGACGGTGCAGTTCGTCCAGCAGACCTCGTCCAAGGTCCAAATGGACATAGCACACGTTCTTCAGAGGTTTGCCTATGCATGATCGAGGGTTTTGCAATAGCGTCCATGTGTACGTCCGGGTCGTAGGGCCGTAACATATTAAACAGCTTCTTTGCTACATAAAGTGGCATTTAGATGTCGAGGTAGAATTCTTGCAAATCCGTCAGAAAACAATTGCCTTCTACTGAGTTCGTGCTAACCACCTCCTCAGCTGTCTCTTTACCCATTGTTTGGTTACACACGTAAGGAACCTCTAGAGACCGTATGATCTTCTAGATTCAAGACCGCGTATGATGTTGATGGGACAGAGCACTGAGGTCCATAAATGGCGGCATAGAATGCCAGCATGTCCCGCTTAATGTGCTTGTGGATAGAGCTCCGGCCGTATCTCAAGTAGCTACGCGTCATATTTACTTTCCCTGGAAAACAGAAAAGTAATGCATATTGGGTATACGTGAAGCTTAAACGGTCAGAATTCCTTCAGTTACCAATCAGTTACTTAACCTAACTGACACCCGAGAACTCTAAAATAAAACTATAATCAAAATAATAACAGTTTGCACACATAAAAAAATCAAAAGGATTTGGTTTTACGTACCTCTGTTTCAACACTTGTTAGAAATGAAAAGGCATTCAAAGGACGAGCATTGCTTACCAAGCAGCTTACTCAGCAGATAAATGCTCAACCTGTGATGCACTTAAAAAAGCGGCGTTTTTAATCATCGATGGAAAGAGCACCCGAGCAGGCTTCGACGGCCAGTGTATGCGTTATTGATGATTTATTTAAGACTAATTGTCCTATTATTGCGGTAAAGTATACTTCTGTACGCTGATTAGTATTTACCTTTAATTCATGATGCATGCATTAAAACACAGGAGGCATGCCCCATACAGCCCCCTCAAGGTCCCACCAACCGAGGGGGCCACGTGCTGGCAGGGCGGTTCCATGACCCATGCTTACCTTTATTCCAATAGGGTCTCTGTTTATGAAAACATTTATATATCAGTTTTCTTCGAAGTTCCGAAAATTCCCTTGACTCCCACCATCAGAACCAAGTTTGCAAACGCTTCTACGAGGGGCTCTTTCCATGTTCTGTCACTTTAAACATGAAGTATATGTTGATCCTCGTCAACAACCCTTATCTACACTGATGAGGCACGATTATCTAGTCGCTAACCGGTCTCGCGCTTGACCAGTATATTACAGATAACGGACACTTTTCACATGAACGTTGGCAGCTATTTTATTTTACAGTTCCAAAAACACTCAGGCAGTTGATCCTTTTAGCACCCTAATTGGGAAGCCAGTTTTAAATGAATCGACATCTTTGACCTATGAAATGTGCGCGTAGTTAAAAATATGACTGTCAACTTCGTGGAGTGGAGCTTGTCTGGTAAAATGTATCTGTCCTTTAGTTTTTTAGTTATCTTGGAGGACTCCAACTTAAAAAAAGTGCCCAAGGGCAAAGTGAAGCTTCTAATAAACTATGACGAAGCTACAAATGAATATATGTTTTTGAGCAAGCAAAGCATATTAAAATAATCCGTGATTAGATTTGTCTTTAGAGCAGTTTAATGAACTTCAAAAGTCAGTGAAAGCTGCCCAAACGGCATTATCAAAGTCGCGTGGTTAAACCTAGGCCTTTGGACTAGCTTTACATTTTTACTTGTCTGTCAGTTGACAGACACTTCCCCAAATAAACCAAACTATGAACAAAAATTGTTCTTCGACTTTCAAACTTCAACAAACGCTACTCTCTTTCCACGTTCATGTAGTTTGCTGTGCTTTTAGTATATAGTCATGCTCAACATGGGATTTATTTTTATCTGTTAATTTCGCAACATTAAGTCGGCAAATCCCCATCCAGCCCTGTTTTTCACAGTTGACTTTGCGAATTTCGTGCATGACAATTTTCATGGCCTTTGAGAGTTACTCGTTGTTGCATTACCTCAACTCACTTTTGGCTTTCAGTTAAACTCCCTGTTTGTGTAAGATTTAGTTATAAACGTGTTGTTAGCTACAGTCGAATCTCATCATTATTTACCAAGCAGTCAAAATTATTCAAATACCATGACTGGCTGTAATTGATTACGTTCCCCACATTTCCGTTCGACACGTTTCGTCAGGTTTCTTTGCGGATAGAGTGCAGTGAACCGAGGGGAAAAGAAACATGCACTTTCCTAATACTGGGACTTTACATCTTTGGTGGCTTTCTGTTGCGTTGAATAGTGTGGGTTTTTCCATAATTCAGCACGTATCTACGTCAGCCCTCGGAAGATATTGTTCTGCATTTTCTGCATCAGTGGTGGAGACAATGGGCTAAACTTTCTGTTGTATCATCCCCGATTAGCAAAAGTAGCGCCGCGGACCGCCAGCAAAAAGATTTCTGATTACTTATGAGGAACTTAAATTTCTATGCAGTTACTTCAAATCCAGTCTGTCAACCCATATAGTTAAGTAAATAACATTTTAGTAGTAGTGTAAAGTCGTCTGCCCATAAATTGTATCACCATTTACAGACTGACTTCAGCTGCCTGAAAATGCGACCAGTATGTCTGCTCCGCTCGGCCGAGATGAAGCCCAAATGTCTTAGACCTGGCTGCCGATTAACCGATCTTTCGGCAGTCCGCATAGGATAGAATGTCCCCTTCAACGACAATGAGAAATAGCAGGCTCCCTAGTATGCAGAATTGGCGTCCGGAGATTACTAGGTAGTAATACCTTAAACTTTGATCAATCGCTTACCCAACGGATCGGAAATAGCTAAAATAATCACATGCCAAAATCATGATGAAGGGAAAATGTTGTCTTCTAGCAATTAATGTTTTACAGATTGGGGCTCTATCTTGCAGCCTTCGCCCTCGTGCTAATTTGGCTAATGGAGACCAACAAGTTTTTAGTACCTTTTTCGGTCTCGGCTTACTAAGTATACGTGTAGTCGGTCACTCTAACGTCAGTTAAAATTAATTTTATAAACCGAAATGCGGTTCAGACACTTTTTCCGCTACTACAGATGCTACTATCTGTAAGCCTTATCTCACCCTTCATCTGGGAAGTCTTAATCATCGCATGTCCCTTAAGCTTTGTTAATCTTTCGTCAAAGGACTGCTATTCGGTCTGTGTAAAATTTAAAAGAGCAGTATTACGACTCGTTAATATGTATGCATTAAATAGTAGCAAGTCCAGTCGACAATATTCTCGGGATCCCCTTCCCAAAAAATCCAAGTGTCTTCTGCGCCCAAAGTTCTGTTTGCGTCCAAAAATGTAACATATATATCAGCTGACATTGAACGTATTCAGCATATTTCAAAAAGTGATCTGTTTTGGAAATCTTGTGTGGTTTGAAGAAAACGCAGACTTGCCACAGAAAGCATAATATCCTTGCTTACTGCCTATGACTCTTGCGTGCCGAAAACTTCACCAATGAAGGAAGATATATGGTTAAGATGCATTTCTGGGCAGTTCCAAAAAATAGCCACTTAAGAAGCCCATTATATTCTGATCTTTCGATTTAGGGGCGGCACGCCAGTCATGTTTTGTAGACGTCTAATTTAACTCAGGCGTTTTTCCAGTATAGAAAACTCGATTGTTGTATGACAGTTCGAACGTCGTTGCCGCCGATATCTACCGTGTGCCCCACAGTAGGCTGAGAGGCGGCACGGCGACTTTTGCGTGAACTAGTTTATCTGGTATCTGCCGTACCTTCTCCTCTCTCCTCGCCCGAACCCGGTATCAAGACATGTTCAAGAAGACCGAAGGCGGGAGGGGGCGCAGGTTGCTTACATGGCCGGACCCGTACTTAGACGTGCCACCCACACCCCATGGTCCACAACTAACACTTGACCAGGATGCTTATCAACGTTAAAAACCGGTCAGAAGGAGGAGGTTGACAGAAGTCATTGGGCAATCCTGCACACAGCCTATACACTCAGCGGGAGCGCAAGCGCAAGTGCCGGCAGGGAATCATGTGCCAGAGGGCTGTCGGCGGTCACCAGGCTAACGGGTCATGGTTTGCTGAATCGTGGCTTAGCACACGCAAACGATCGGGAAAACATACTTATAACTATACACTAGACTTAAGTAGCACCATCTGTCGGCAATTTTTCCGGACTGTGTAAGGATAAAGAAAGGTCATAACTCGCTTTTTCGGCTGATTTGGCACCAAGACAGTCGAATATGTATATCAGTCCAATGAGCGCCCCCTCTTGCGTTATTGCCCCGGAATAGGGAAAATGTCTTGGTCACAATAACAGCCAGGTAGTCTTTAGTGCTAAAGATTAGAAAAAGTGAGATGATGTACTAACTACGCAAATTCGCCGGCAATATTTGTACGGCGCTACCAAAAAATTCCGAAACAAATTCGTTGTAGAACTTAGTCACGCCTCATTTGACCATGATCACAGGAGACTGTACCGTATGCTTAGGCAGTGTGCTCAGAACTCGCCTGTTTCAGCAGCTAAAGATAACCAAGTTAGGATATTAAGGTCATCAACAAGAGACATCTGAGCGGCGTCTTGACCCGACGGGCTAGGCCTCCTTGGCTTAAGCGCACGTTGCAGATGCGCCGACGCTCACAGTTTTCGTTCGACACTAGTCAGAGACCTGAGAGCAATGCTCATTATACAACTTGGAAACTACGGGTTAACAGTGCTTCTTACCCCAATTTGAAATAACTAAGTCATAATTTTTACGCCAACTAACATTTGAAATCGCAGTTGTCTTGCAATTCGTTTCTTGAGGCACTTCTGTAGCAATTGCATACTAAGCTTGTGATTTTGCTAAAACAACCTTGAAACCGGCCCAAGGCATTATACGATTCATTACCGCCTAACTGTTTCTACATAGAGCAGCAATCAGTAAAGTCGTACAAAAGTTCTTCTCGCCGATCAATCTTGGTTATTAAACGCTAACTATGTGTCCCGTTACGCCTTTGACCTCCGTTTCACAGCCTTTGGTGGCTACCACCCATCTAGTTGTTTATATACCTGTAGAGATCGAAGTGACCGTTCCTGTAACCATCGATGGTATAATCAGTAAGTAACTGGGTCTAGAGTAAGGGTATTGCTTCGTAGTGACAATCCATCTTTCCGTCCTATATCTCTTTTTGGGCTTAGTTCAACTTTAATATGTAGATTGATGATTTATTTACGAGTTCAGGACGAGAATTTAAGGGTTCTCCGCTTTATTTTGATTCCGAATTTGTGATACTTTATCACGAAACACGAGAAAGTTGACCGCCGTAACAGTGAAAATACCGTTACATAAATTGTAAGAATAAAATCCTAACTGCGTGAACTTGAACTTGAAAAGTTCAGTCGCGTCATTAAAGGAAATTAGGGGACGGTGTCTGTATACGAAAAAAATAAACACGGGAGAATTTAACTGTTAATTTGAAAGTCCTAGTACTCGGGCCTTGAAAATTAAAATAAATTGATGTAGAGATTACTGCCTAGCTGGTGTAATGACGCATTACGGGGGGACGATCACTGGTTGGCGTGGAGCCGCCATATCGGCTGACAATGCCACCACGATGTGCATCATCCTCCAGAGCCTGACTGCTTAGGCAACCGACGCGGCCCACTGCGGCAGGGTTGCGGTATTCCATACGCTCTGGAACGTCAATGCCCAGATCACCTGTGCTTCGGCGGGTGCAGGAACAGGTCCCAGACTTGTCTGCGCAAGTGCACGCTCGTTGTCTTCGATCATCACTGAACTGGCTACGAACGAGAGCCAGCTGGGTTTACAGAAAACAATAAATTATCAAAATATCACCGAACAACTGGCCCTTCTACTCTCAAAATTATAAGGCATTTCAACATTTGCCAATTCCTCCTGGTAGTGTTCTTACACAACCCATAAGTATCTTAGTTCCCAACACTCATGGGAATTGTAAGGCTTCATGGGACGATAAATGTGGAAATGTAGGTGCAGGGGATGCTACTTAGCTGAATTGCATACACCACGACTGTGGAATGTCATTTGTAGCCTGTTCAGGAGAGCCTTTTGCGCGGTCTTCGATTCTCTGGGAGTCGTTGACTCTACCTATAGGTGCCCAAAGAAACTCTTGGGGCTCCCAAGTTTTACTTCTTTTCCCAACTTGAAGTTCGAACTTAGAGTTTGGCTGTTGTCAGTTTACTTTAATCAGAAGCATTCATTGACCAAGTATCCTTCTCCAAATACGGTGTGTCATAGTACGTCTACACTTAACAGATACAAGTGGTAGAAAAAGTAATGTTATCAATTTACAAAGGATGCTCCGGACGTCCAAACCCCCAAAAAGTCAGAGAAGTCCTGGTGACTGTGAAAGACTCCGGTTAGGTGAATATTGTAACGAGACGCACAACTAGTCAGAATGAGAGCCCCATGCGGTCAAAGTAATATTTTGTCCTCCCAGAACACAGCGACAGTTTACACTGCGAGAACTTAATTTGGGCTTTTCGGGCCGCATGTTTGGAAGTGCGCAGTTACGAGTGTTTCTTTATCACTATGAAAATTAAAGAAATTTCGTTAGCGAAAATTTAACGCACACCTAAGAAATCGCATGACCATAATGACTGCGAAAGTGTGTTTGGTATAAAGTACGTCTGTAAAAAACAAAAATCTAAATGAACTCCACAGGACTCTCTGGGCTGGTGCGCCGTGACTGCAGATATTTTTCAGCTCCCCTTTCTGCCTTGAGGGCTTTTCACTGTCCCGTTAATGGCATATCGGTGGCAGTGCGTCGCTTGCGCGGGGAACCAGTTCATGAGTAAGGACCAGTAATGAGTCTGCGTGGCGATTTACCTCTCGGGCAAACCATCGGCTCATCTTTAATCGACATCGATTTTGTTCTAATTGAGTCTACTGCAGATTTTTGAGCCGTCTCCGTGAAAACTGTATCGTGAAACCCAGCAAACCGAGCTAAGTCAGTGTGCCTGTTGATCGAACTGGTATTCGAAAATCTGTCTTTCGGACTTCTGGCTTCCCAGACCCAAAATAACCGTTCCTCTGAAGTCGGAAATATCGCCAGTGTCTTCTACATTCGGGCAAACTGGGAGTTAGGACCCAATCTGCCAGTCAAGAGCTGATCACTGCAGAGGTGAGTTCACAGTTGCGTCCGGCTTCCTTAGAGTAGTTGCAGTTGCCTCATCCCAGCAGTTTTTTAAACAACTGCTGACATTTTAGCCAGTGACTATGGATCTTTTGGTTGTGTGGCTCGGCGGAGTATTGCAACCTGGGGTCTATGAACCAAATCTACTCTGATGGGTTTTGACAGTCGAGAGACTGCCTCAGGGATCTTCTCAATGTAGGAGAGGACATTTGAAATTTCGGGTTGCTGTTCTAGAATACCTGTTCGTCTGATCATTAATAGTTCAATGTGTGTTTGCCTGAACTGACTTACTGTATATGCGTTTGTTTCCTCAGATGGACCGATACAAGGTCTAACCGGATTATCAAAGTTTACGAAGCAGTGTAGCTGACAGGATAAACTTACACGGTGCACACATGATTAAACACTTATTACCTGGTCCTCCAATCCCCTCACGCGTTGGCGGTGCGCACGCTCGCGGGCTTCGAGTGCGCGCTCGGCCTGCTTAAGGCTCTGGCGCAAGCGGTCGACCTCGTTTCCTGAGTCAGTTCGCTGCTGCATTGTCAGCTGGTTCATCCTCTGCGTGTATGTCTTCTCCAGTTCACTGAGCTTCGCCTTGATGTGAATAAAAGGTGAGAGAGATGTGACTAGAGAGCTGAAAGCAACTAATGTTAGACCTACATGAGAGGACTATAATCTAATTGTAGGGAAGTTGGTGCTGTTGCCGGTCTCATGTGGGGATGCAATAGTTGAATCGCGCCTTCTGTCTCCCTTAGTCCAGTTGTGCCCTCTCATTAAAAGACCTGCCATATAATTTTGTTTTATGCCACAAGCATTTTGTACAACTTAAACAGCTATTAGAGACAGAGGGTTCACAAACGTTATGATATATGTGTTATTTGAAATGCAGCTATCGATGAGAACACTGACGCCCTCGGGAGAAATTGTGTCAAGTTGTGTCCCATGAATTACAGGGTGTTTGTGCTAGGGCCATTTTCAGATCCAAAACCGTTAAGAGGACGACGACACGCAGAAAAACCGAAAAATGCTCTTATCTGAAGCCACATTCGCAGCGGTGAGGCTTGTAGGGGAGCACGACTTTTTCCAGCGAACTGAAAGGTGTTCACCACACTCGTCAAATTTTAGTAGACTCAGTGGCCGCGGCGGCAGCCAGTTCGTTCTCTGGCTCGGGTCTCTGATTTTTCGTAAGTGCGGGCAAAGTCAGCCGGGAGGCAGCACACAACCAATAAGGCTTTTACATCTAATTAGGCTATTCATCAGTTCTCTTAACAGCCACCTGTAGAATCGCCATAACTGGTAAAACAGAGGCGTAAAATTAGTAGATTTGGAACCCCAATGCGGCTAATGTACCTTCTTTATTATTCATCATCTCGCCCGTACGATTATATAAGTAATTTGCAGTAAAGCAACGATAGTTTAAACAGCCAATGCACAGTAGTCGTGTGGGAACGGGTTGCGGGCAGTCAGACATGTATGAAACAACAGGTATTATAGTCTAGATCTGCCAGGGTTGTGGGGAGATCTACCAGTGCTTACGCTCAGTTAAATAAATTACTACTAACGCTGCATTTTTAAATGATGATACTAATGGTTAATCCGGTCGAAACGCTGACAGAGTTTTGCAAATGCCCACGTCTAATTAGTATCAATTCACTCCTATGTTTGTCAGGACATAGGAGCAAAAGGCAGAGGTCGCTCATAAGTATTATTGTTGAAGGCAAGGAAGGATGGAATAGCTGTATTTTGAATAATTGTTTTTTTGTAAGTCGACTATTCCACAGTCCTGGACCAGGGAGGCCTGAGATTTGAACACGGGTCGAGTTGCCCCTTGAAACTAACTCAGCGTCCTTCGAGTCAAGAACTTTTTCTGTCGGTTGCGATCGGGAGCCCCAAGACATAGAGGGACAAGTGAGTCCCGTAGCGCGGTGCGTGAGCGCTCCTCTACCACTGTATATCCTCGATCGCAACCGACAGGACGAGCCTCTGGCTCAGTGGTTTGGGCGTTATACTTCTAACACACGGGTCGCGGGACCGAGGCCCACAGGTTGGATGTGGCCGGCTGACGACAGCTAATAAGCCAGAACTGGCCATCCCAATCTCCCTCGCCTTTTACGGCAATGTTATCGAAGGTTTTCAAGGTCAGTCAGGAGTAGCACCTACTGACTGACCCGATTGCAGAATCGACCACAGTCGCTCCACTGTTCCTTGGAGCCAACAGAGAACAAGCATGAACATTAATGTGGCTGTGTGCTGCGCCTACTGACTAAAAAGAGCAGGTCTTACAGGCTCGGGGCTGGTATATGGGCATCTGAAGATGGTCCACAACTAATCCAACTGAAATATGGGGTCCTTTAATTCAAGATTTTGTCGTAGGTAGGCCTGAACGAAAAGTGCTCGATGCAGGGGGTCCTCGGAACTAGGATGAGCTCACAGACAATTTCCAAGAGATCGGTCTCAGAGAGGGGAAGTACTGCATGGGAGCTCAATCCCCGTGGCGTTGTTATCTTCAAGTTTTTTGTTCAATCTTCCATTTCTCCGTTGGAAACAATGAGCGTTTGTTCATCACTGTCGCCTTCCAATTGGGTTGCTACGCACCCACTCCTAAATTCGGCACATGCGACGTAAAAATGATGATGTTGGCTTATACGTCTGAGGACGAGTTACTGAAAGTCTATAAATTAAAATGGAGGCGGTACAACTTACACTATGTGCATGGCTTTACTTCCGAGAGTGCATGACTCGTTACTACAAACTAGGTTATATTTCTGTCTCAAACATCAACTGAATAAATGTAACTACGCAAAAGGACCGATCAAAAACTAAACCTGTGCACATTGCAACTGCTCCCTCAACTCCACATTTTCGTTCTCAATCTCACGAATTGCTGCTTTTGTACTATTGCGATCTTTTGTTGATCTGTTGAGAAAGGCATCAACCTTCTGCTTTTCCTTCTCTGTCTTCTCCAAATACCGTTTCAGCTGTTGATGATCCTTTTCGAGTTTACTGCTCTGTCTGATGAGACCCTGCTTCTCCAGGTCAGCCTTCGTCAGGGCCTTCTGAAGGGCTGTCATCTGCTCGACCATGGCTTGCTTTTCCTTTTGGCTCTAAAATTGTAAGAAGTGTCTCACAAAAAGTTGCTGAGCAGATCGAGCGCCGGCGTTATTATTGTAGACGACCTTAAACACGAAATATGCGTAAATCCACTTATAATTCCTTATGATTCGAAACCGATCCGAGAGTACGGACTATAATACCCAATTAAGAACGGATGACACTCCGTTAAATTAGAATATGAAAGGACAGTGGAAAGTAATATTAAGTTTATTAGAAACAAAGATTTTTCCAAAGGGCGCTGATGCTGAAAAAGTGTGCAGAGGGCTGAATGAACAGACGACCGTAGTGCATATCCATACAAACACAATAACGTCTAGAGACGTCCCCTCAAATGTTTTGTAGCGGTCAGATATCATGACCGGTCTGGCGTCATTTTTCACGGCCTCGCTGCCTCAAGGACATTGAACCCTTGCAGCGAGCCGTCCCAGACGAGCTAACCTGAAGTCACACGACCGATAGCTCGGGCATACCTGCGTCTACACAGCCGCAGCTGCTCACGAGGCCGCTTGAACGCACCATCCCTGTAACCAGCAAAGCAAGCCAATGGAACACCACCCTTCGGCAAATGCAACACACACTGACTGGACACCATTTGAGCTTGGCACACGAGCCTACAAAAGTGGCTGCCACCACTGGTCTCAGAGACTTTCGGGTATGACTGGCCGCAATCAACACCAGCCCTGGATTTGCCAGTGGCCACTGCCGCCTGAGAGGACAACTCCGGGTTCTGTATACATTAAAACCCTAATTCTGGTGCCTTCCGTCTTCTAATTCCAACTTGGGATCTGACCAGACGATGGTAGCATACAGACAGGGTCCACATTTTCACTGCCTATTCACCACAGTTTCTCTGGTTAAATATCCAACAAAAATTACTTCTATACGCGGCATTATTACGGGTCAACTGTCTGATTTATGAATGGTGTCGATACCAAAATACACTTAACGGGCATCTAAAGTTGCTTCGTAGGTGAAATTCCATCAGTACATTAGAAAGTTCTTTCCGCTAGCAGTTTTCGAATGACACAAATCTGACACTGTTCCCTGAAATTTCGAAATTTTGTCGATTTTATCATGACTAACGCCTGGATTGATTAACCATCACATATCAATATCACTTTGAGAAGCGATTCACCCCCGAAGTTTTCACTTTCTCCGTGCTTTCGTGCGTGTCTGCTTGTCAATATCTGGCAATGATGGATGGCTGGGCTCATTTAAAACAGCGTAATTTGTGTGTTATTTTTTGTTACCGAGGTCCCTTGACTGGGGGCTAAAAAATAATTTTGAGGTCTCAGAGTTGGCGAGAAGATGTTCTCCCACTTTAAAATAAAAGGTATCCTCTTATTACATCAATGATGTATTCAAAATAGTCAGGACTTTACGTGCAAAATCATTAACCTCTTGTGTTTTTACATGCAGTCGAATTCCCTTACGGTAATAATCGTCGTCCGCAGGTAGAAGTGTTAGTTTTGTATCAGTCGTTTTGCTTTCTTTTTCATTGCAAAATACAAAAATGGGTGCCTTGTCGAAGTGACAATCGATCATTTATAAGTCGGTTTTTCCGACGCTCTTTCGGACCATGTAAGTCTGATGATTTTCCATGTCTTTTGTTGATATCACTGCAGTTAGTTACTTTCGTCCCAAATTTGATTGGAAAACTTTCCGTAAATTCATTCCTAGTTCTGAAGTGTACTGATTGACTGACTTATTCACTTATACGTCTGTATATCTTGCTGGTTGCTGTCCATAAATACTTGCAACCGTCATTAGAAACTAATTGGTGAATTCAGTTTGGAAGCGAAAATGGAGGACGACACAGTACCTATCGGTTGTAAATGACATATTGCGCGTCGAATATGGTAAATGAAAGCAGGACTTTAAAGGCAATAATTTTCCCAACATAATAGCTATCACCGCGGCAGCCATCTCAAGTAACTGTCATCTACACATTCAGATGCCTTACGATATCCCATTTTGGAAGCTGTTAAATGTATCATTAGGAAAAACAAAAGCTTGCCATTAATTTATCACAGTACAGTTAATTCCCACTACCTAACGTATTTCGGTCCCCGTTTTTAATGGTGCAGTACGTGAAATCGTTGTTCAAAACGGAAGAGGGCTAAAAGTGATCGTTATCTGTAACCTACTTGTGACTGGTGAAGTCCTTCCTGTTCGAAGTAAGCACTGAGAGGAAAGCTCATCATTTTGAAATGGAACATTCCGAATCATTACAACCCGTTCACCAACGGGTGCCTAGTCATTTTTATTGCTTATTTTCAGAAGTAGATGCGTCTTTTGGACTGGAGATCTCAAATGGAAAATTAGTGTCTCTTGAAGTTGTCAGCAGAAATTTTGGTCGTCGAAATTTCCGGCAACTCAAAGGTACTCACATTTCTGGTTCACATAAACCGCCTTTTGCAGGGCTGCACGTCATGCAAAAACCGGTTTTGACAAACCATCGATTGGCACAGAGCCGGTTGTAGCAGGAATGAGACAGCCTAAAAGTTTCTGGGGGTAAACTATGCCTGCCAAAAGTTAGTCGAATTATTTGCTCACGGGACCGTGTGGGTGGTGGTTAAAGACTGAAAATATAATGCCAGTGGAACGCTCTAAAACTTGCACTGAAAAATACAGGAGTGCAACTACTGTTCGGGGAGTCTTAGTTTAATTACGGCCCCTTAGTGTTCCGCGCCAGCTAACTGTCACCTGATCCGTCAGTTGGGCTGCAGTTTCCCATGTCTACACATCGGGCAGGTGACCCACGTGTGCCGAAAAGTAATCGAATTACTAACCCAGGGAAGATGAGAGATGGTTGCGAATACGAAGAAAACGCGTGCCAGTGAGGGCAAACAAGGAAAAGTGAGCAGAAACTGGAGAGCTTGTGCTTACTGTGGTCAGAAGTTTATTCAATTCCTGCACGGCCTCCTGGTGCTTGGAGAGGAGACCGGCGGCCTGCTTAGCGTCACCGTCCAGGACCGCTCGTTGCAACTCCGTTTCTGCAAGCTCGGTCTCCATGGTGTGAATCTGTGCTAACAACCGATCACTCTCGCGTCTCGACTCCGCCAGCGAGGCTTGAATGGTTTCCAGACGGTCCTAATACAAGGATAGACTGGTCAGCCAAAATATAAGTTTGCTTCTCCGTGGCAAACAGACTGGACTTACACTCCCTATGAAAACGTTCTGTTTTGGCCAGTCGTGGGCAATTCAGTGTAAAAATCCGCTGGTGAGCTAAACCAGCTGTGCCTTCATGCAGCGAAAGTAATTGTTTATTTTTGAGCGAAGGAATTAGTAGCTTAAACTGTTTCGCAACAGCACTGAAAGCAACTGCCATACAAAAGGCAACCAACTAGGCCTGAGTAGAATGCGTGACTCCTTATGACATGCAGATTCACAGCGACCAAAGGTTCTCTACCTGTCCTTTCAAGATTTTATCGTTTTTTTTTCGCTTTCTGGCAGCTTGGCCGTCGTTTCCGACGATGTCCACCGTGTGCCCCACAGCAGGGACGGTGAATTGCGCGTGAATTAATTTATAATGGCAGCAGATTCGCGCTACATCTACCACACCCTCTGTTCCCTCACCCACTTGGGCTCAGTCTCAAGACGGATTCAGGAAGACTGGGGGAGGGGATCGGGCGCAGTGACCGACAAAGTCAAGCAGCCCACACACCACCTGGTTTCGCTATCTGCCGTATTAATAATAGCCCTGGTTATATGCTATTGTAGATTTTCGGTCTTCATCAAGACTTTGCGTTTGCAAATGAAAACATCCTATAACAGCATCCCTCAGTGTGAGCGTACTTTTTGTGGTTTAACCAAAAAGCACGTCCCATTACGAGAGATCAATAATTTGAATAAAAATTAGCCTTGTAGCAAATGACAGTGTGCCCATGTGGAGACTGAACCTCGAGTTATTAATATTGGCTGTCTTGCCTCTACCTTAACGGCTACTTGTCAAGTATGGAAAGGCATCAAACTGATTTGTTATGTTACGTAGGCCTTGAACTTGCACTTGAAATGTGAGATGGCAAATGGGCTATCCCACCAGTGTATTTCTGTCAAGCTGGCCAGAATAGGTGATTTGTTGCAATTTTTCGGGCTTTATATTCATTGCAAAGTCGACCAGCCTGTGCCATCAGTATCAAAAGTGTGTACACATCATTTGTTTTGAGAAAGGATTTTTTACAAAAACTATATTTTCGAACACTCAAAAACACACCGACCAGAACCGCGAAAGAACTCGTTCAAAGGCATCTTGAAAGCGAATCTAGACTGTGGCATGAAAG
This sequence comes from Spirometra erinaceieuropaei, assembly GCA_902702965.1. Taxonomy (NCBI): domain Eukaryota; kingdom Metazoa; phylum Platyhelminthes; class Cestoda; order Diphyllobothriidea; family Diphyllobothriidae; genus Spirometra; species Spirometra erinaceieuropaei. Next base: position 444,804 of record CACRXP010000273.1, on the reverse strand, counting down.
AAGAAAGGGCTGTTTTGCCCAAGGCCCCCATACGTCTTATAAAAGAGAACTAGGCATTGCACAAATAAGGTAGAAACAAGGTGAATTTCCAGAGTGTTTACAACGACCCGTTGTTCGCGTGCTGAAGGTGAACTCCGTTGGCCGGTGCGATGCGTGCCGTTGTTGATGCGGCGGTCAGTATTGGTGGGATTGGAGTGCCAGGCCCCGAGACGCTCCCAAAGAGCCCTCGCCAAGCACTCCTTAGAAGTTTTCGTGTCCATCTCCTATGTCAGTACACTGCCACAGCAGCGGATTTCATGACGTCAACGCGCCGTCCGTCCTCCCACAGGCACGCCTACACCGATCCTAAACACTATTGGTTGACGTCACCCTCACTCCTCCCCCTTCCCACAGTGTGAGAGAACATCGATTGTAGCCTACCCACCCCAACTGTAACTACTGGATTTAATGTCGTTGCCCGCTCACCCAGGGCGTCTCTTGGTCCTCCCGTAAGTCGGAGCCTCCTGCCCTCCAGTCTCCAGCTTGCGAGCAAAGCTTCTAGTTGGTTGACCTGACGGTATTGTCGCGAGCAGTCCAAATATACACGAGCAGGGCCTTGCCTTCATAACGTCATCATAACGTCATCCAAGGGAACTCTGAGTATTGTGGATGGGGGTTTTCGCGATCAACTAAGCTATGGTTAGTAGATGCCAGTCGTGCTGACTATTTTTAGTAGAATTAGACGACCTTCCGAAAACTCCTTCATCTTTTCTATAAATAAATGAAAAGTATTGTTATATCGCAAAATTAGACTTCTAACTAACCATGTGCGCTGGTTTAGTGTGAAGAACTTGCCTGCAGCAAATGCTTTTCTTTTTCGCAGGCTGCCAAGGCTTTCTGTGTCTTTCTCAGACGTTCATTAGCCTCCTCAAGGGCACGATTGTTTTCAAGAATCGTCATACTGAGCTGATCAGTCTTTAACTTGAAACCTTTTGCGTCTTCCTCAGTTCTGGATTGTGCGAGGCTGAGTTGATCAATCTTTAGCTGAAGTGACGAGCATTTGGCATCCAGCTCCTTAAAAAGGAATTATCATAACAAAGAAAGTTCGGAAATCCGCACAACACAGCAAACGGGATCACTAAGAAGTAGCGCTAAATCTTTGGCTGTATGACCTCTTCTATCCCATGCAAAAAACCTAATTGGACACTTGGTTAGTTGTCGGCAAATGAACTATTCGAAAAATCAATCTTTCTTTTGAAACATACACATTGGCTCAGTTACTCGGTGTTTAGAGGCGTTGGATTTCTACCTAACAGGTTGCAGGATCGAGCCCCAGATGTCCCACGCTTTGTGGTTTGGTACGACTGGCTGACGACGGCTAATAAGCCAGAAGTGGCCATTCCAGTCTCCCTTGTATTTGTCGGTAATACCATTCTACACAATTGTTTGTTGAGCGAGAGTGAACACACAACATTTCCTTATGCGTTTCTTGATCATGCTAATAGAATGGCTAATTTAGGGAACGGTCGGTTGTGTGTTATACATAAACCGAGTCACACCAATTTTTCGATTTGTTTGGTTGTGCTGAGTAACACTGTAATCGTCTGCCTCTTGTCCATTTTCCGCCGAGAAATTACGCTGTTGTGTCCAGTTTCCGTGAGGATCGAAACGCTGGGCATACATGCGAAAATAACTTTATCGGAGACATTTTTCACAGTAGGGTAACGGGCAACTGAGTGAAAGTTTACACAGGACCTGCGCTTGCCGATTTAGAATGGTTCCTGCATAAAGAATACTTTTGTTTTTACTTGGGACTAGAGATCGGCGTCGATCAATCAGTTGCTTAAAGTCGGTGCAAGGGAGACTGAGATTGACATTTCGAGCTTATTTGCTGGGCCTCACAGATTTAAGTCCTGGCTCTGCGCGTTCACTATTTCCTATAACCCCTCTTCGTAAATAAATGTTGCAGGCGATGAGTAGTTTGACCTAATGAAACTTGTACGATGGAATTAGTCACACTTATTTGTGGTTGTATGGTCGAAATATATGCAGCAGACTGCCCATTTTCTTGGGAATAACTTGTCTTAGGAAGCTAGAGGGTAACCACTGTGCAAGCATCGCTTGCTACGTTCGAACAAACAACAGGCATATTACTTCTATCCGAAATTCTGATGATGCACCCCGTTATACCTGTCTCTTTTTTGTAAGGACGTTGTTCTTCTCCTTGATGTTGGCACTTTCAGCCTCTCTGCTTGCGGCGATACACTTGTAACGCTGAACCTCCGCTTCCAACGACTGACGTAAAACTTCCAGCTGGTTGATTCGATTTTCAGCGTCCTCAAGGGCGTGCCTCAATTGGATCTTCTCCTCCTCCTGTCGAGCCTCCGACTGCTTCAGCTTGGTGACCATATCCTGAAAAGGGCACACATTTTACGGCTGTACTTGAAATCGATAGGTCCATTCGGACACCCCTCTAAGAGGGTGTCTATTAAGACGAAATTATAGCAAATTGAACGTAATGCCTTGAAGGATGGGGTACAAGCGTAAACCTAAGACGCACATAAAGGCAGAAAGTCAAGCAAATTAATGAGCCTCCACATGCCTGTTCCTGGCGCTTTTCCGACTCTGAACCGGCTAAATTCCTTTCCAGCTGACTAATCTTCTCGGCTAGCAATTTGCGGTCCCGTTCATTCTTCCTCAGTGTCTCCTCCTGCAGCATGAGGGCCTTTTGCGCGCTCGCCAATCTCCCATCAACTCCTTTCTTATCTGAAAAAGTAAAAGGAGAATGGGGAAAGCACGCGAGCCTGAGGCAATATCTACCGTTCAGGCTACGGTCATCTTGGTTTGACAGAAAAGGAAATGGGATGTTCTCGTGCCTGTTGGTCCGCTCATCCAACCCTGACTTGTTTCAATTCAGAAAACCAAATACTACGACGTAGGTCAGACTACATTTTAAGTAGAAACTAATGAATTGGACGCATAAGGTGGGCCAGCAAGTGGAGAGATCAGTAGTGCACCCGAGGAAGGAAAAAAATTTCCCCCTGATGCAATCGCTGCCAAGAAATCAATTAAAAATATGCGACGTTCTTAATATTATCGGGGGCAGTGATGTAGATGTCGCCGAAGTCTACGAAGATTACTAAAATCTTCAGCACTCACCTGTGTAATCTGTCGGGTATTTCCTTAGGTTTCCCAAATGGTTAGTCTCACCCATTCATCTTAATTTTGCTCGAATATCCTAACCTCAAAGTTGGCGTACTTCTACGCCCCGTCATTGTTCAACTCCGAAAGAGTGATACGCAAATCAATCCTCGATTATGTGCGTTATGTTCACAACGGAACTTGGTAAGAGGCAACATTCAGACCACTCATGCACAAAGTAGCTCCTAATATTGGCTTCGCTTTCGTTCCTCACGTTCTAAGACAAAATTAAGAGTGCATTTTTTAGTTGTGACATCTGGAAGAGAAGGCGAACAATGTAATTGTATACTTTGGTGTGCATAAGATTCTTGTTGCAAGCGGCGATTTTCCGACTATGCTTGGGATAATTATCTAGACAATGCGTCTTTTGAAAGGCTACCCATCTGGGCACTCAAAAACGCTTAGAACCTGTATTAACGGGCATTGTCTGAACCATGAAACAATGACCTCAAAAACTGTCGCCACGTGCATGGGCAGTGAAGCATTGTCAAGCGGAATATCCAATCGAAAGAATTATCATGAAAAATTAAATTTTATGGATTTCGACTAGAAAAAAACTTATACTATCATGCGTCCAAAGTTAGCATGGCCACAGAAATCTGTGTGAATGTTTGCACAGCGAGAAAAATGAAATCCGAGAGAAGCAAAGGATTCCTGGGGGAGATCAACGTAGGACTGCGAGCGGGAACCGGACACTCCCCTGGGTATTTACGGAAGCTATCATGTATTTCTCTTACGATAACGTGAATGGAAAACCAGGGTGCTGAGAGAAGAAAATATTAGTCTCCCATCCAGGCAAACATTGAATACTAGTAAAAGCAAGCGGCACACGGCTGCTGGGAACTAAGATCAGGACAGATTCGAATTTTATTTCAAACAACTTCCTGGGCACTTTCCCTCAAAATTTTTAGGTGAAGAAATCGAGCCTGTAATGTGTTGAAAATGCCGACGGTCGAACACGACTATGTACACACTCCCTCCCCTAAACTATGACATTAGACCACCTGAGGCACAGGAACGGGAGTAAGGGGGGACTCTTAGGAGATGAAACGTGGTGTTCCTAAGTATATAAAGACGGAAAAATCGTATTTGTGCTTCATGCTTGTTTTGCTAAATCAAAAAGGCACTTTGTAGGAAGATAGTTCAAGGGAAGGAGTACTCAGTTCCGAGCCCTGACAAACACGACTACCGCACGGTTCGCCTTCAATATTTATCCGTACAGGAAATGCTGGAGAGAAACGAGTACGATGTCCTATAGGATACGTTTGCGACTTTAAGAACTAAGAAGTTTTCCAGAGCATCGCATAGATTCATAAACCCTTCGTTATTTCAAGTAATTACGAGGTCCTTGAGTATCCCTCCAATGCTCCAAAAGCACACGCGGAGCAAGTCATTTCAGTGCAAAAACAACAAACAGTGCGATAAAATGGGGTTCTGAGTAAATAACTCAACCGTCAACCGTTTAAGTGTTAGGAAGTTTTTCAGAACATCGCATAGATTTGTACAACGAACTAGAACTAATTCAATTGAAGGACTGTGTTATGCTTCAGGACACAAACGACGGTACTCCTTACGTGCAGTTAATGGCAGAGCAGTAACCCTAACGCTCAACGAATGAAGGATCCGAGTTAAAGACGTGGACTATTCAAGCTTTCAGTTCGAATAGGACTGGTTGGTAACGGCCAATAAGCCAGACACGTAAGTCCTGGTTTGCCTTGTCTTTGTCAATATTCCCTCTGCAAGTACCCTTCAATTACATCATGTAACATCCGCCGTAAGATGAGTCTCCTTCAGACTCAATTTTATTCCCAGACCAAACTCTCTTCGAAGATTCCGCATACTGCTTGCTATTCAAGTAGGACCCGTGAAAGGAGTGACTCACTGGGTCCGACTCGAACTGTATGAAAGTGCTCGGCGAACATTTACGGAGGTTTCATATCGGGTCGTCCGCAGAGCCCAAGGCCGTTTTATTCAGACTTGGCTTCTAGCCATCGCGATACAAAAGGCGTACGGAGAGGGGCTGATGTCTATGCTAGGCAGGTCTCCGTCACTAAAATTCAAATAGTGCTTTGTTCCTTGCTACTCTACCGGAGAGCTATGATTTTCGCCGTATTCGAAGGACGCGCAGTCGATTTCAAAATGGTAGACAAGTCATAAGCCAGCCTCGAAAAAGGAGTGAAAATTAAATGTCAATACCATATCAGACCAGACCCTCACAGGGTCGTCGAGAAAACCCCCTTTTTATTACAGACTTAAAGTGCGAAATTACCTTCCTCCACTTCACAGAGTGCCTGCTGCACAATGTGCAGCCTGCGGGCCCACTGTTCCGTTTGCTCGGCCTGTTCCTGCAACCGTGCCTCCAAGGAATGCACCCGCGCATTGGCGTCATCGCGTGCATGCTCGGCAGCAGCCAACCGGAGAGCAAAGTCGCGCAGACCCAATCGCACGGCCTCCGGGTCAAGGTCGGCCGAGGCGATCGCTCCAGCGTGAAGCGGTGATCCTTGAACTGCAGCTGCAGGTACACCTTCACCGGCAGGAGGAACTGGGAAAAAGTGGACAGGCAGGTAATTTGTGTGGTGAGAGGTAAAATCAAACCCACTGAGTGAGACCGCATGCGGGTGTAGCGTTGCCATTATGCGGAAGTTCTGTTTTACAGCGGAATCCCCGGTTATCCACGGGAGCAAGGATCTTGCCCCTACCAGAGGTTGTCCTGCGCTAAATTGCAGGACGGTAACTATGCGGACGTCTTAAATTCAAACATAAACCTATTCCTAACAGCAACCACAACCCCCTAGAATCTAGCGCCTAGTCCCCTTTTCTGCCGAAACCACAGCTATCGCTGTTATACTTCTTGATGATTAAGGTGCAATAAGCTACGAGGCTGCAGTTAAAGCAAGTGAATTACGAAGACAAATTCTGCAAGAACGCTATGTCCTCTGAATACAACCATGTTTTAGAGGATAAGATGCTAACGTCTTCCCGCCAGCTACCTCTGAATTGCATTTTCCTTCTAACTATATCATTCAGGGTTCACGATCACTAAATAGCGGACTCAATTTAGGTAAGTCCAAATCCGTGTCAAAAGCGTCTATCTAAAATCGTGAATCTTTACATTTACTGTAGATGTTCTGATTTAACATACAAGCCTGCTAAATGAATTCCCGAATAAGTCATTTGGTTCCAATACTATTTAAACCGTCCGAGTAGCGGATATAAACGCCCCAGGTCAATCAACTCTTTGACCGCACTCGCATAATACATCGAGTGGAGGTATTCCATTGCTTTTATAGATTTCCCTGCACCGCCTCGATGACTGTAAAATGTGAGAGGCTCAACTTTCTTCGAGATATCTGGAGGTGGCCTTATGCCGGGAATGTTTGTGTCATAATTGTCATAAAGGGCAAGATCTGCAAATAATTGTTCAATTATCAGTGAGGTTTTTTCATCTGGTGTGCCCTACTCTTCTTCCTTAAGTATCACCAACATTTATTCGCGAATAAGTTGCATCCTTACAAAGACCCCTAGGCTATGTGAGCAACATGCACCATGATAACCCACTTGGTTTTAGATCCCCTCTGATATTCGCTCCCTGAATACCATGCAAAACGTGCTATGCGAGTCAGACGATCTGTCCTTGATTGGTATTATTGGAGTATACTCTCAATACTCGTCCACACCTCTCTTGGTGTTCGCAGCATTTAGTTCTTTCGGCATTGCTTTGATGAGCACAGAAAACTTTCAACGTCAGTTTGCATGACAGAGGCTTAGCTTTTAAAACGTGGTTACTGTTATCGTATAAGTAGACACGTAACATATATTAAGAAAGAGTTTCATAATATTTCCAGCCAACAATAATTTTAACACGCTGTGCGTTAGCACGTGATAAAACAGCTCGACCGGAAACTAACTTACGGCGAGTGGGCGAGGCTGAGCGGCCCCGTGAAGAACTTCGGTGTCCTGGGGATCTGGATCTACTGCCCGCGATTATGGTTTCCTGTCGAAATCCGATAATACGTCTTAATGAACTGTGTATCGAATTAAGCCGCATCTCCACGTCTCGTTTTTCCATTTCGCAGGATGACAGGCGAGCTTCTAAAGCACTCTTTCGCTTCTCTGCCGAATTGATAGTCGCGCGTAGAGACCGAGCCTCCTCGTTGGCTGCCTCCAGAGCTGCCTCCAGTTGACTTCTGCACTCGGCTATTCGACTCTGTTCTGCGGCCATTTGTCGTATCGCAGCTTGATGCTCGCGTTCACGAGTCGATAACAGGTCCTGTGTTTCATTTAGGCGTTTTTCCGTGTTTTCTAAGGCCTTCTTCAGCGACTCTCTGTGTCAGGGTTGGAAGGTGAAAAAGAAAATGAAGCTGACTTTTAACTTCCCTTAGCGTCGCCTTGTCCATTACCTTGTTTAAAAGGAACCCTAACTCAATTTTCGTTGATATGAAAATTGTCTTTGCAAACAGGTTAAACGACAGCCACTATAGTTGCCTGCAAAAAACCTTTCTTAGTATTCTTCAATCTGCCATCTGACATTTAAAATGCATACACGAGGGTTTTGTAAAGTTTGAAAAAGGTACATGCGCAATTTTCCTGTCTCGTTGAAACACGGTCCTGTTTAAGACGGAGAATAATTCCCTCTCAGTGGGGAGAAGAGATTATTCGTCTAAGCTATCGAAATCACACGAGTTTTCATAATCAGAAAAAAGGCACTGACGGATGGACCGTATCTTCCATCTCATCCGTCTGGGCAGTTACCATTATAGGTTATCGGTAAAGGCCTCCCTAGAACCTGGTACGTGAAGGGTGGTAGATTTGGCAGCCTATTGGGTTCTGACCTGTGAGAACTGAGCCCTCGCTAGCTCCGGATCTGTCTTGTTAGCATCGGCAAACCGAAGCAAACATGCGCGCTTAGAGCAAATGGAGGCGAGATCAATTAAAAGCTAACGATCTTAAGCTTTGGATTCTGTTATGGAGAATGTAAGCGGCGTGGAGCCACGGCCTAAGGCGCTGAACAGGGGGCCAGGCCGGCGGCGTGAGATACGCGTGAAGTTAGACGGTCGACCGGCGTGCACGGCAGCGCCGAGCACGTGTGGTGGCTTTGCTCACGCGTGCGGCCCACTGAATGGCTGGTCGAATATTCCAGAGGTTTCCGCGGGGGAACTATCGTGCACGCGGTGGCCAATCAGCGACCAGCACACCCCGGGCATGAACATTCTAGAATGGCCTCAACGACTGGCACGCCATTGGGTGGAATGTTCCAGAACGCACAGGGCCAACATAAATAGCGCATCTTTCTGACGAGTTGTAACCCCTCGTGCCCGCAAGTTGCCAGTAGATTGCTTGTCCTCCGAACCGGCTCTTCCTGTCCTACCTTCCTTCGGGGTCAGAACAGATTCCACGCCCTTACTGATCTTTTGGCTGGGCAAATAAGAAATTAGACGAAGGCACAGGCTGATAATGAGACTTAGGCAGACATTTTGACAATGACGGCGCAGCCATTCAGGGATTTAGTCGGGTTGCCAGCACGACGAACTGGAAGTCAGTGGTGCCCCGGAACTCTAACCAGAACTCACTAACTCGCCATAATCGTCTACTTCTGCTTGCCAAGCTCCACGAATGTAACTGCTGATAGCCAATACCGGCCTTTAATTGGACTGTATCGTAAATACTGTCTACCTGCAGTTCTTTCACGTGACTCGTTTTACGAACTTCCCGGCATATTTGGACAAACAACCGCTTCCGTCTGATGGACGAAAAGCCTTCTGTGCCTTGTGGAAGCTATGTTGTGTTATTACTTCACAGCGACGTTTGTAAAAGACAATCAGACGTGTCTCACGAAAGAAAGGTGATCTCGACAAACAGGACTTGCTTCAATGGCGTGCGGGCCCGCAAGTCATTACAAGCCATGCGACGCCAACGTCTTTCGGACTTCATAGGTTGTACCGGTTTACCGTTTATACATGAAAGAACAGTTTTGTTCATATATACTGAGGAACAGCTATTAAGATGATTTTCTGGCTTAAGGCTAGATGGATATATTATGTTGTACCAGCTTCTGCAGATTCATGACAACGTTGACCAGGGAGAAAAGGCGTTCGCTCTGTTCTCCGGAAGACTCATTAGACATACGTCTGTCCAGCAAAAATCTCCTGAGGATGAGGTAACTTAGTTGACGTTGCAGATAGCGGAGGTCCACAGTAACTTCCCACTGCAACACAGGGACAACGCAATCGTCCTCTTCCGACTAATGGGAACACAGTGCAGTACATAACTATCGTGGAGTTTGAAATGAATAGCGCTTGGGAGCTGAGAGAGGCCGAATAAAGGTTCGAAAGAGCAATGGCCAGAATGACTGTGAAAAGTCCAGGTTCTGGTTGGATGTACTGTATGCAAAGAGCGACTGGAACTCTGTTACAAGAATTCTCAACCCACTAGGAGTTGCAGCGACCACTGCCTGCGTCCGACTCGATACTACACCACTGGCAGATGCAAAACAGGCTGCAGTCATAAAGGAGTGTAATTTGTGTCTGTCTGTTGAATAAAGTGCTCTGTCTGGGAATGGGACCAAATAAGAGAAACTGACGGGCTACAGCGACTAAGAATAAACGAACGTCGGCTCAAGCAGATGTCACGGTGAAGTGCCCGTGGCCCTTCAAACCCTGCAATACCCCCCGTAAGAAGACCCGACACACAAAAGAAACCAAGCAATTTCTAACGAATAACAGGGAAAAAGGTGGACTAAACCACAACACCAATCACAAGCCCCACTTAAAAGGTGTGATAATTAGCACCCAGTCAACACCTTCTATGACTACCACAGATGACCCAACTTTTTGTTTGATATCTCGGTAGGACTGGCTTATATGGCCCCTAACCAGGACATGAGAACAGGAACCGCCAGCAATATGCGTGATTTTGGGACAACTTCAGTGAAATAAGGATAAGGTTTAAAGTCAGGGTTAGGGTTAAATCACAGATTAGATCTAAGTCTAGATCTAACGTTAACGGAAAGGTGAGTCAAGGTCAAGTGTAGGGTTAATGCAAGAACTGTGCTAGCTGCAGAGTTAGGGTTTGAAGTAGGGCTAGAGTTAAGGTTAGGGTGGCAGGTTAGTTCCAAATTAGGGCTATTGTTGAAGTTAGGACAAGGGAATATTTTACCCTTCTCGCAATTGTGAGCGGGTTCACCTTAATTACCCCGGCGGGGCGTTTCTATTCCCATGTCCTGCTTAAAGGACCATATAAGTTAGTCTTACCGATATCGCATTCTAAAAATAAAGTGATCTTCATTGAAAATGTCTTATTTCTATTCCTGGATTATTTACTATCATTGTAGGATACTTCTGTTCTCATCGACTGCAACTAAGGAATCAGAGGAAAATCAAGTTACCTTTGAGATTCTAACTCCCCAGTACGTTGTTTCAGCGTAAAGAGGTCCTGTCGCTGACGGTTTTCCAGCTCCTCTGAGGCAGAAAGTTTGTCTTGCAGTTCAAGGATTGAGCGAGAGAGTTTTGCACGTTCCCCACTGATGGACTTCAAATCTCGCTTCATATCCCAACATTCACGCTTCATTTCCATGCGAGCCTTCTCAAGATCCTTCAGGTTGGCTCGTAGATCGGTTATTTCTTTCGTATGAGTAGCCTTTTGTTCGTCCAAAACTGAAAATGTCAAGCGTTTTGTCAAAGGAAAAGAGAATTTGTGATGGTAGCTGTCACAGTTGAGCTAATGAGTCCGCCAAGAATGCGTAATAGTGAGCGTATTACTGTGTGTGAAGTTCGCAAGTCTGGGTCAGGACCGAAATATACCTCCCCTACCCTGCAAATGTTTGTAGTGTTGGTGGTACCATAAAGTTATGAGTGTGTGTGCAGCCGTAGGTAAAAGGTCGGAAGTATCGTGCATCGGCTGCAGAGCTCATGGGATGCTGGACGCATGTAGACTAAGTTAATCAGTACTCCGCCAGTAACTAAGATGTCGTGATCACTTGGATCTTTCTTCATGTAGTGCATTCTTGCGCTTATTGTTCACTAGTTATACCTACTGCTACAGATCATCGTCGGACATGACGGTCGAGCTGTCATGGTCACTACCCGAAAAATGATTTTCTTTCTTCTTGCACCTGTTATAAATATTCTGTAAAATCAAGGTGAAAAGCGCTAATGCACTTTTCCAACTGGTAGACTTATAAATCATTAAGTTCCCCTATTTTTGGCCATAGTTGAGCTTTATAGAGGCCTCTTTTACGTTGAAAAAACCTTTTCAGAGTGAATAGCGAACGCTGTTACTGGTGAGACCTCATGTTCAAGCCTCTTGAGTACGGGAGCTCAGATAAAATAGGTAAACTGAAAAAAATATCACCAAATTACAGTGGTTTTGCTGCGAATCTAGATGCTACCTTTTTCCTCGTGCCGTCTTGTTTATTTAAACCTAACCTACGGGTACGAGGACGTAGTTCCTGCTCCCAGTGAACTGGAGGAGACTGATTGCACTAACGGAAACACTGTCGTTAAGCTTCGGGTGGAGGCACACTTGGTTGAGCAGACAAGCCACGCCTTTGTTGACGCATCGTTTAAACAGAATGCCACATGTGTGCACAACACTCAGACACATGCTGACACGCCAGCCGTATGCACGCGAGCGTTGCATAACCCCTACTCCTCCCTTAGGCGTGCCCAGGAAGGAAGATACCTGTAGTTAAAACGACTGTGAAAGTTCAACCTACGATGTCCATCATGTACCCCTCAGAGTAGCGCAGCCCCGGTTACTTGTGCATGAATCAGTTGATAGTGGTAGCAGACTTGTGCAGCGTCTGCTGCACCCCTTCCTTCTCCACTCGCCAGGCTTCAATGGCAAGACAGTGTCATGACAACCGGAGATGGGCTTCGGCGTCGTGGCTGAAAGAACCTAACAACCTGTCTAGGGGTTTTACACACGACCTAGTCTTTGCCAATATACCTGGTTTTCATAAAAAGGATGACGGCTCGGATCTCCCCATGTACGCGGGAAGAAGACACAGTAGCAACCTATTTAGCACCTTTTAACAGGTAGTTAAGTCTGGTTGCTAATTTTTCGTACGCGTTATACTAACCCAGAAGGTGTAAAAGGCGTTAAGGAGAGGGATAAAACGTGCGGCCCTTAACCGCCACCCGGAGCTCATCCGTGGTACCCTGAAGCTATGTCCCGTTTAACGACCACACCCCAGCAACCGCTTCCACTTGCGGTCTTAGCCGGATGGTGGTATCCGGCGTGTGTGTGCGGCCTCCTACCGGATAGTCATCCTCCCAGTTGCATCGCCCTCTCCCAAACACAAAAGTTCTTCGGCGTGGGTCCAGGCTAGTTCGGGCGGTCTTCCCCCTAAACAAAATTGTGATCGATACGGGAATTCGGCAGCCGCCTTCCACGTGCCTTTCCATTGGCTGCCAGGGCAACGTAATTCACTCTGGTAGCCCAAATTGCTCATTCTCATTTTGACAACAGGCTGAGAAACTGACCAGAAGGGGGCAGGTCTAGTCATCCGACGACTGTCACCCCAAAAGCTGTACATCGCGACTCACAGCGACGCCCGATTCTCCAGGCAAGGACACCTAGATGTGGTTGACGATGGTCATATCTTATTCTGGAACATGCATTCAAAAATACAAGGAGGGGATGCTGGGATCACCTTTGTCATCAGAAGTGACACTGATCGTAGATCACTGATCGTCGCATAACCCTGCGCCTGCCTCTCCAGAAACAGAATTGCCACCGTCGTCAGTGCCTAGGTCCCCCCTACCAATGGCCAGTTCCGATGACGTGATTAACAAGTCCTACGAAGACCTACTTCCCCTATTAAATACTGGTTCCATAGACCACGTCGCCTAGGACTGAGTGCCAGATCTCCAAGTGATCAACAACTGTGAAAAAAATGGCCCTCTCTTCCTGCGGGCCCGCGCGGAAAACAGCCTACTCCTGACCAAAACTTTCTTCCGCCTTCCAATCCGAGATGAGACGATGCTAATGCAACCTGGGTCGCGTCAATGACAGCTGCTGAACGAAGACCTCAGCCGGAGGCGTGATCAGTGTGACTTATTAGTGGTCAGTGGTAAGCGAACGTCATGTAAGTTGAATACTGTATTGTAGGAACAGTTGACCATCAACTAGATTTTGGCTGTCGCCTGAACCCCGATCTAGAAAAACTGTAAAATACTAAAGCGAACGCCTCTGTCAAGACGTAGTGGATTCATCAGTATCAGCATCAGGACTAGCTTGGTGACAACGGCCGAAAGATCTGCAATCTGCCCTCCAAGAAGGATAGGCTGCATACAGCCTAGGTCAACCACAGAAGCGATACCGAAACCTGGCGTGTCAGCGACTGAGGAAGATACTAGTTGTTTTTATGACTTACAAGGCTGAAGAAATGCAAGGGTACGCAGACCATAATTAAATAAAGCACTCCGCTTCCATCAAGATGGTCCGCGGCCCTCAAGTGAACTGGGCTGCCATTTAGTTGCAAAGGGAAAACCTTCCTGACGAAAAAACCACAAATTCTGGCGCGTTGAAGTGTGCATTTCAGAGACGTTTTTAGTCGGCCAAGCACAATATGGAACAAAAACATAAGCAAACTTCTGATCTACAAAAACAACATTAGCTGCTAATGAAGGCCGAGACATGTGAACAGTGACACAAGACAGTTGTGGTTTTTAAAAAAAGGGGAGCTAAATAAACCAACGGTCGGATCGTATTTCGCGCCGAACCTGCAGTAGACAAGTCCCAACCCAACCCCTAATCCTAACCCCTAACTACAACCCCTAACCCTGTTCGCTAATCTCTAACCCTAACCCTATCCCCTAACCCCAATCCCTATCCTCAATCCCTAACCTGAACCCCTTGCCCCCAACGCTAACCCATAACCCCTAACCCTAGCCCCTAACAGGTATGGCTACGAAGTAAGATCTTGCCAAATCAATCTTGGGTTCACCGAGCTAGCCTTCTCCGGGCTAGCCTGTAGAAAGCGTTCTCGCTGTCACACAAAGCATACAACGTTACCAGAACCAAGAACGCACTAATGGACGCAATTCCACGTTGTGAAATTGAACGAGTGTCACTCCAGTGTCAGGGTTCCTTCAGGGTATGGATTTTCTTAGGGGCCTTTTATAGTTTCGAGGCCAACGAGTGCGCTTAGTCAAAAACAGAACGGTTGGGCCAGTTTTGAAGAATCAGCACATACATTTTAACAGGACTCAAGAACCTCCGTCCCATTTATTAGACCAGGCCGGGCATTGCTCAATAGTCTTAGAGGATATGTTAGAAGAGTAGTTAGGCACCCAATAGCAAGGGAATTGCCTCCGATTATATACGTCTTGTTAAGTAGATCAGACGACAGCACTCATATAAACATGCCACAGGTAACGTTTCGCTGGGTGGTGCAGATATCTCTATTTCAATACTCCCTTGGAACAGAAACTATGCCCAATTTGCTGCCTGGCTAGCTGAACTTAAATGACATGCCTTTCAAGTAAGTTAGAGAAGTATTTTTGTCTTGTAAAGAGATTTTTAAGAGGAAATGTTTACTCAACTAAGTTCTTCAGGAACACATCAAATATTGACCAACAAAAGCGGAAATGTATAGGTAATAGAAAAGAGCTCTTTCTCGAAATATCAACAAGCGAACTGTTTAGCCATTGTCGAAATTCAGCCCCATCGTGTGTGCCTCCTGGAGCTAATATAAGATAAATTGCTACATGTAGTTCACTTTTTCCTGAAGAAGATATGAACGGGATGATTCTTCAGACCCTATGATTGGGCTTCTACCTCCCTCCTCTTGTTTCTGTTGGTCAAGTTATAAAATGCAAAGGACCGATAGTTTTCGAACAGGACGCGTGAGCCCTTAGCCGTCTCGTTTATCAGTGAACGACCGTGTCCGCCTCAAATGCACTTATGATCCATTTGATGGGCACTAGTTCTCAGACTGACGCTAAAACCTCTGTAAGTTTCGCACCAAAGGGTGGGCTGGAGAGCTGATATTTGGAGTGCATACAAGTGACGACAGAGATGGTTGCTATGTGCTTAAAAACCCTGGCCTACGCCAACAAACGACCTTGGCCATGATCTTTCAGCCAACTTTACCAAGGTAGATTTAAAATAGTCTCTCGGTCAGTGTGACGAAATTCTGCCGTATAGTGTATGAGGACAGTTTGATTTATCTTGCCCGAACATCGTCTTCTCGTAAGCCGCTCATCCCCAAAAGCCCCAGGACAGTGAGTCAGATCCCTCAATTGATCACCTAGTCCTGTGAATGAACATTGTTCACCATCACTTGCCTTCCCGTCGCAGTTAGTTCTTTTACCTTCACAGCCCTGCCGCACCACTTTAATATAACTGTAGAGACCTGGTTCTGATGAAGTGAAAACGTACACATAACTTGGCGGACTACCTTATATTTTGATTGGACTTTTTGCAGAACAGGGTAAGGATAAAGTACACGACCAGGCTAGGGTTACTCTCGAGAACTGCCTACTATATTTACCTACGTAGGCATTGTTCAGTAGAGTTCTTGGTGGGAATCCGGTCACGCGCTTCGACCTCTCTAAGCCCGGCAGGATGACATTCTTCGAACTAAACCACCCCGAGGACGCAGTGCTGCGAAAATACCTTCATACTCATTGCTCTGCATGCCCCCGCACGTAGTTCTTGAGTGAAAGGCAACAGATTTGTCCGCAGTAGATAGGATATAAGAAGCGTCTTCCTATACCTATTCCCACCGCGCACATTGTCGTCATGTCCGGTTAGCCCAACTGAAAACCTTACGACACGAGCTGCTTCTTTACATCCGCAGTATGGCCCGCGTTGTTCAACCCAAATCGAAGGCCACATCATAAAACCTCCACGTGGGCCCATATCGTTTTGCTGGACAGGGGGCCTCCTTCGCGTAGTCTCCTTTCAAGACGGCTCTAGTACACCTCTATGAGATCTCATCCGTATAACCCCTACTACTACTACTACTACTACTACTACTACTACTACTACCACTATTATTATTATTATTATTACTACTACTACTACCGATTCCGTAAGACATGCTCCACTGGGCACCTTTTTCTGACCCCGGTTATATACTTTACCCTTGACAAGAACAGAAATAGTTCAAATTTCCATGGGCATTTGCGCGGATGTCACTATTGTAGAAGTAAGGCTTGTGTTAAAAGCCATGAATATAAAAGTTGTGAGCACTTCGGAAGTAATTCACTTAAAGGAAAAAATAACACCCACCTGAGCAACGCTGG
>CACRXP010000273.1:410509-426166 GCA_902702965.1 Spirometra erinaceieuropaei | reverse complement strand
CCAAATTACAGTGCTTTTGCTGCGAATCTAGATGCTGCTTTTGTCCTCCGTGCCGTCTTGTTTATTTAAACCTGACCTACGGGTACGAGGACGTAGTTCCTGCTCCCAGTGAACCGGAGGAGACTGATTGCACTAACGGAAACGCTGTCGTTAAGCTTCGGGTGGAGGCACACTTGGTTGAGCAGACAAGCCACGCCTTTGTTGACGCATCGTTTAAATAGAATGCCACATGTGTGCACAACACTCAGACACATGCTGACACGCCAGCCGTATGCGCGCGAGCGTTGCATAACCCCCACTCCTCCTTTAGGCGTGCCCAGGAAGGAAGATACCTGTAGTTAAAATGACTTTGTGAAAGTTCAACCTACGATGTCCATCATGTACCCCTCAGCTTAGCGCAGCCCCCCTTACTTGCGCATGAATCAGTTGATAGTGGTAGCAGACTTATGCAGCGTCTGTTGCACCCCTTCCTTCTCCGCTCGCCAAGCCTCGATGGCAAGACAGTGTCATGACGACCGGAGATGGGCTTCGGCGTCGTGGCTGAAAGAACCTAACGACCTGTCTAGGGGTTTTACACACGACCTAGTCTTTGCCAATATACCTGGTTTTCACAAAAAGGATGACGGCTCGGATCTCCCCATGTACGCGGGAAGAAGACACAGTAGCAACCTATTTAGCCCCTTTTAACAGGTAGTTAAGTCTGGCTGCTAATTTTTCGTACGCGTTATACTAACCCAGAAGGTGTAAAAGGCGTTTCGGAGAGGGATAAAACGTGCTCCGCGCGGCCCTTAACCGCCACCCGGATCTAATCTGTGGTACCCTGATGCCATGTCCCGTTTAACGACCACACCCCAGCAACCGCTTCCACTTGCAGTCTTAGCCGGATGGTGGTATCCGGCGTGTGTGTGCGGCCTCCTACCGGATAGTCATCCTCCCAGTTGCATCGCCCTCTCCCAAGCACAAAAGTTCTTCGGCGTGGATCCAGGCTAGTTCGGGCGGTCTTTCCCCTAAACAAAAATTGTGATCGATACGGGAATTCGGCAGCCGCCTTCCACGTGCCTTTCTATTGGCTGCCAGGGCAACGTAATTCACTCTGGTAGCCCAAATTGCTCATTCTCATTTTGACAATAGGCTGAGAAACTGACCAGAAGGGGGCAGGTCTAGTCATCCGACGACTGTCACCCCAAAAGCTGGACATCGCGACTCACAGCGAGGCCCGATTCTCCAAATAAGGACACCTAGATGTGGTGGGCGCTGGTCATATCTTCTTCTGGAACATGCATCCAAAAATACAAGGAGGGGATGCTGGGATCACCTTTGTCATCAGAAGTGACATTGTGTGACGGCTGCCCTACCTGCCGTAGATCACTGATCGTCGCATAACCCTGCGCCTGCCTCTCCAGAAACAGAATTGCCACCGTCGTCAGTGCCTATGTCCCCCCTACCAATGGCCAGTTCCGATGACGTGATTAACAAGTCCTACGAAGACCTACTTCCCCTATTAAATACTGGTTCCATAAACGACGTCGCCTATGACTGAGTGCCAGATCTCCTAGGGATGAACAACTGTGAAAACAATGGCCCTCTCTTCCTGCGGACCGCGCGGAAAACAGCCTACTCCTGACCAAAACTTTCTTCCGCCTTCCAATCCGAGATGAGACGATGTGAATGCAACCTGGGTCGCGTCATTGGCAGCTGCTGAACGAAGTCCTCAGCCGGAGGCGTGGTCAGCGTGACTTATTAGTGGTCAGTGGTAAGCGAACGTCCCGTAAGTTGAATACTGTATTGTAGGAACAAGAAGGATAGGCTGCATAAAACCTAGGTCAACCACAGAAGCGATACCGAAACCTGGCGTGTCAGCGGCTGAGGAAGATACTAGTTGTTTTTATGACTTACAGGGGTACGCAGACCATAATTTAATAAAGCACTTCGCTTCCATCAAGATGGTCCGCGGCCATCAAGTGAATTCGGCTGACACTTAATTACAAAGGAAAAACCTTCCTGACGGAAAAACCACAAACTCTGGTGCGTTGAGGTGTGCATTTCAGAGACGTTTTTAGTCGGCAATGCACAATATCCGACAAAAGCATACCCAAACTTCTGATCTACAAAAACAACATTAGTTGCTTGTAAAGGCCGAGACATGTGAACACTGACACAAGAAAGTTGCGGTTTTAAACGAAGGGAAGCTAAATAAACCAACGGTCGGATCGTAGTTCGTCGCCGTACTTGCAGTAGACAAGTTCCAAACCAACCCTTAACCCTAACTCCTAACTACAACCCCTAACCCTTTTCGCTAATTCCTAATCCTAACCCCATCCCCTAACCCGAATCTCTTGCCCCTACTGCTAACCCATAACCCCTAACACTAGCCCCTAACAGGTATGGATCCGAAGTAAGATCTTACCAAACCAACCTTGGGTTCACCGATCTAGCCTTCTCCGGGTTAGCCTGCAGAAAGCGTTCTCGCTGTCACATAAAGCATACAATGTTACTAGAACCAAGAACGCACTAATAGACGCAATTCCACGTTGTGAAATAGAACGAGTGTCACTCCAAAGTGTCCGAGTTACTTCAGAGTAAGGATTTTCTTGGGGGCCTTTTATAGTCTCGAGGCCAACGAGTGCACTTAGTCAAAAACGGAACGGTTGGGCCAGTTTTGAAAAATCAGCACATACATTTTAACTTATGATGGGCACTAGTTCTCAGACTGACGCTAAAACTCTTGTAAGTTTCGCACCTATGGGTGGGCTGGACAGTTGATATTTGGAGCGCATATAAGTAACGACAGAGATGGTTGCTATGTGCTTAAAAACCCTGGCCTACGCCAAAAAACGACCTTGGTCATGACCTTTCAGCTAACTTTGCCAAGGTAGATTTAAAATAGTCTCTCAGTCGATATGACGAAATTCTGGAAAACAGCGCACGAGGACAGTTTGATTTCTCTTACCCAAACATCGCCTTCTCGTAAGCCTCTCATCCCCCAACGCCTCAGGACAGTGAGTCAGAGGCCCCAATTAATCACCTAGTCCTGTGAATGAACATTGTTCACCATCATCTGCCTTCCCGTCACAGTTAGTTCTTTTATCTTCACAACCCTGTCGCACCACTTTAATATAATTGTAGAGACCTGGTGCTGATGAACTGAAAACTTACACATGACTTGGCTGACTACCTTATATTTTGATTAGACTGTTTGCGGAACATGGTAAGGATAAAATACACGACCAGGGTAGGGTTACTCTCGAGAACTGCCTACTATATTTACCTACGTAGGCATTGTTCAATAGAGTTCTTGGTAGGAATCCGGTCACGCGCTTCGACCTCTCTAACCCCCGCAGGGTGACATTCTTCGAACTAACCCACCCCGAGGACGCAGTGCTGCGGACATATCTTCATACTCATTGCTCTGCACGCCCCCGCACGTAGTTCTTTAGTGAAAGGCAACAGATTTGTCCGCAGTAGATGGGATGTAAGAAGCGCCTTCCTGTACCTATTCCCACCGCGCACCTTGTCGTCATGTCCGGTTAACCCAACTGAAAGCCTTACGACACGAGCTGCTTCTTTACATCCGCAGTATGGCCCGCGTTGTTCAACCCAAATCGAAGGCCACATCATAAAACCTCCACGTGGGCCCATATCGTTTTGCTGGACAGGGGGCCTCCTTCGCGTAGTCTCCTTTCAAGACGGCTCTAGTACAACTCTATGAGATCTCATCCGTATAACCCCCTACTACTACTACTACTACTACTACTACTACTACTACTACTACTACTACTACTACTACTACTACTACTACTACTACTACTACTACTACTACTACTACTACTACTACTACTACCGTTTCCGCAAGACATGCTCCACTGGGCACCTTTTTCTGACCCCGGTCATATACTTTACCCTTGAAAAGAACAGAAATAGTTCAAATTTCCATGGGCATTTGCGCGGATGTCACTATTGTAGAATTAAGGCTTGTGTTAAAAGCCATGAATATAAAAGTTGTGAGCACTTCGGAAGTATTTCACTTGAAGGAAAAAACAACACCCACCTGTGCAACGCTGGCGAAAGCCTTGAAGGGCGCTATTGATCTCTAGGTTCTCAGCCTGCAACTCCTTTAGTTTGATTTGTAGAGTCTTCTGCGTCTCCAGGGCCGAATCCTTCTCACGCTGGCAGTCAACGAGACTCTTTTTGGTTTCCATGAATTCGTGCCGGAGACTATCTCTCTGATCGATGATTTCACTAATACGGTCCTTCAGGGAGGACAATTCATTCCTCTGCTCCTCCTTGACCTCCTCGAGGGCCTTCAGTTTAGCCGTAAGGTCAGCCACCATTTGAACACTCTGTTCCCGTTTAGCTTTTAGCTCCGTAAGGTCATGACGGGCAGCCTCGAGAGCATTCTCATAGTTATTCCTAGACATATAAAAAGGTTTCACAACTCAGTATATCCGGTGATTGGAGAAAGTGAACATTACTGAGTTTGGAGGCTATTAAAAATTCAAATGTATGCATGGAACTCTAACATTTGATGAGGACGAAAAGCGTTAATAAGGAAGTGCGACTTCTAAAATGACAGTTTGCCTTCCCGAAGTTTATATTAATCTTTATTCCGACATCAAGTGATAGGTATTGTCAAAGAAACATCGAAAAGCCGGAGACCGAACCCCGCAGTCTGGCGAACAAGACACTGCTCTACCTTATAAGTCCTGAATGTATGCACAAGGTGTTCGGACAGGTGTTTAGGTTTCGCTGTAGGTGGTAGTCTTCAAAGTCAAGGGCAAGCCCAAATCAGAGGTTCTGCTAAGATTATATCGAGAGCGAACCCCGTGAAGTCTCTGAATTCCCTTCTGGTCTTCATCAAATCCCTCACTGACAGATGAATAACGTCGGCTTGTAAATTTACTCTTCATATAGTCGAAACATCAAATCATGTTTAAGAATATAAACAATATTTTGGAGGTTGTTGGGATTAAATACGTAGAAAAAGGATATAGATTTGCTCACTACCCTGAAATCATTCTTCATTCTCCTAAACAATCGCTTTTTGCTTCCCAGTAGTGAGTAATAATGGGGTGTATTATGTTAATTGAGATCTGATTTTTCAGACCAACAAGTTTTCAAACTCTCGCGGTCGTATACAGCCTGTTTCTAATGCATCCCGCTCTGTGGACGAAGCCTTGACACTTACCTCATTATGTGTTCAGTTCACAGAATATAAATCCCGTCCTTTTAAGATGATATAAAGTCGTAAACACCTTCTTAGAGCTCTTGCCTTCAGAGTTCGATGCCTATACGTCGTTGCATAACGGTACATTAACGAAATCCCCGCGAGACATTTCGCGTTCTCAAATTATCATTGATCGTTGCCAGTGAGTTGCATGTTATTGAACCTCCATAATAACGGGATCGACAAGACGGCGCCCTCTCAAACGTCTGGTGTCTAGGCCACCATATATGGACCTCCGTATTACCGGCAGCCCCGCTCTATGTCCTAGGGGGGGTTAGGGTTAGGTCCAGGAGCCATAATGCCAGAGTTAAAGTTAAGACACGGAATAGACACCTCCCAAAATCTAGTATGGAGCCACATGTAGTACGGGAGTCCATATGCCGGTGTCCAACTGCTTGTTTGGAGACAACTGAGCGTGGCTGTGCGGAAATAATAGCTTAACTTTAACCATACTGCTCAATTGCACAACGCACCACAGTTAGTGATCCCATTAAATGCGTTAAATGTTTGTACAAGTAACCAAGCGAAGTTCATTAGCAGCCTTTGGCGCCACCAATAAAATCAGTAATCCTGGCAGAGAACTGTGGTAGAAGTCGACGGATCACGCGGTGCATCCCACATGGGGTACACCCTACTCACTGCCAGCGCATATATAATTCCGTCCACTGCAGTCCAGCCCATTCACACCCCTTCTACCCCTGAACGATGAGCACTTAGGATTCATGTATTCACAGCGATGATTTCATATCTACCAATGGCAAAAATACAAACTTATTACTACTGAATCGAATATGTTTTTGAATCAAGGACGGTTGTTAGATATCTACTAGCCAATGGTTACTTATATTCTAAAGGAATTGTATTCCCAAATGCAGGGGACAACTAGTAAGGACACTTCTGGAACTGGGCATGGCGTGGTTGCGTTCCGCAGATGTCAAAGGCAACCCGAACATTTTAAGGCCATCTTCCTGAGTCTATCCCGTTGTACAGTGACTACACAGAACATTTACTCTGGGGCAGAGGTTAGGATAAGGAAGGACTATGCGGAGAACGTCCACACTTCATTCAGGGGGCCTAGCGGTTAACGGTCTTCTATGCAGCACACGTTGTTTATCAGACCTGTATTAAACAGCGAGGCAGGTTTCAGATGGCAAGTGAAGGTAAGAGGCCTTGATTGCTGACCTATAGAATCAGCAATCGAAACCTTTACCAGCGAGAAAACTGCTCGTAGAAGTGCGGCATTTATGACACGCAAGTAGTTCGAGGTGGGATTCCCGGTGATTGGCGGGCACATCCTGCATTCCTGATCGTGATAGCGCCCTGCCGATCGCGTTCATGCCTAACGTCTACCCAGTCTCTGCTCAGCTGGAGTGGGAATGTTTGGAAAGTTAAGGGTCAATGATTCAGTTTACCAGCTCAGGATGAGAGAGTCGCAATCCAAGAGGCCAGCATCTCAGACTGTCAGAAACAGAGACGAGAATGTGTAACACCACATTTCGAAGTTGGCCCACACAAGCGCATCCCCCTCCCCACAAATCTTCCTCGTTAGATTCTCCAATTAGTAAACTCTTCAGTAGAACAATGCTTGCCATTAAAACAATACCAGGAGATATGAAGTGAATGGAAGAACGAACGTTAGAGTAAGAAGGGGAAAAGGTGTTGTTGTTAAACAAAGTACTGCTGCTCTCGGTGTCAGTGATCCTCGGCAAATCCAAGCAGACCGTGTGTAACTTAACAACTGCATATCCTAAGATCCAGATAAGCCGTGGAACGCTTAACACTTTCCTGTAGGATTCGAAGATGGTGGTCTCCATCCATCTTTCTGCCACGTCCTGTGAGGGTCTCAGGATTGCTTATTTTCCAGGCGGTCCTTAATGAAAGTTCTTTCCCGACCTGCTAACAATGGAAGCACCGGAAGGCCCATTGGGGAAGACATAAAGTCGTGAGTCACTTCGCCTTAACGATGAGGGAGAGGGTTATGGCGATTTTTGGCATAGTTGCCGTTTGTGAAGGCTTCAGACCGGAAGCCCAAGGCAAAACGATATGACCATATATGAGCATTATGTATTCCCTATCACAGTTATAGAGCGTGGCTTAAGTGCTAGAGCACCTAATCCTATAACCAAACGAGCCTGAGTTCAAAGGTACACCCCTTCCTGTCTGTGGCTAATGTGTTCATGCCGAGTGCTTACGAATATTTCAGAAAAGACCGTATCAGTCTTGTTATGTCAATTTTGGTACCATTTCTTCGTCTTTATTTGCTCATTGTTATGCCACCGGTAGCGAAGGTCTTAGACCCGAACTCCGAGGCACAACACGAGGCGTCTGTCTTCTACTCTTACCGTTGATTAGATCAGTGAATGCCATTTGAATGTGACCTTACTGCGAAATGTCTGTTTCCTCAACAAAGCTATGAAGAGATAAAGCTTAAGGAAAGAGTAGAAGAGAAGCAGGAAGGTGAGGTGACTTTGGCACCCTCCTTGCAAGTTATGAGTTGGGAGTTATGGCACTTCAACCACTTGGGCATCTATCTGATATTTACTGTCACGTGACAGACGATCAGAACCGACTTCGGTCATGGCAGCCGCACGGCCCCACCAAAGGATCATTTTGACCACAGAGCGTGTTTCTGAACGGCTCAACTACCATATCCACAGACTGGTTTGATGCCTAAATAGATGCTTCGTAGATATGAGACTTGAGACTGATGTCCACTCGTACCAAGTGATATTTTGTTTGTGGCTTGGCATGGAACCTCCTTTCTGCTAATGGATTTCAACTATCTGCTGTCGCAGTATTTCTAATTTTTTGCCGGCGAACCTGTTCCACCCGCCGCTTCAAAAATGCGGTCAACCATTTTGGTATGCAACGATGTAGAAAGAGATTTTTCGAGCACTATTTGACTTCGTATAGCTGTCTCAACCTTTGCAGTTCCTCGCCCGAGCGGAGATGAACATTTGACGAGGGCTCCATAAAAGTTCTGTCTGTGTGGCCAAGCCCTCCGGAATCGGCTATTTTTGTAAAATATTTCCAAGTCTGGCTTTTTATCTAACCGGTAGGGGAAATGCTCTTAAAAATATTGATTCTATAAATTATGGAACGCAGCCCAGATCATTATCACTGAGTTGTGAGCCATGGCAGAATGCGTCGAAATGCCTCGGTGAACCTGTAGTCTTCATCTTTTAAACTGCGTTTCTGATCAGCATTTTTCGAGAGTGCAGAGTCCTATGCAGAACTCCCAGGGACAATTCAAACCCTCATTTGGCACCAACGATTTACGCACCAGGCACTTTGCTCAGGACTTCCCGGTCCCCGAAGATGAGCAGACAAACGGACGAAAAATACCCTCCCTTGTGTGAATACACTTTTTTGCTTTGAAAACCGGAATGCGCAATTTTGCCCCTATTGATATTTCTGCCTCCCGAGTAAAGCCTCATTAAAACGGATTTCTTTTGCTATCCCGTCTTAGGGGGTTTTAATGTCAGCCACCCTCAGCGCTTGTACTCAACCCAGGCCTCTCAACTTTGAGCTACTTGCCGATGGGAGAGGTAAATATAGTTGAAAGAAGAGCCGTTCTCTGTTGTTAGCACGCTTTCCGACCGCGCAAGCCCACAAGGGCGGAGAGAGGGAGAGGTACGGCACCAACCGTTCGGTCCATTTGCTTTTGCTCGTCCAGAGGACGGAAACCAGGAGGAATTGAAAGCATGCGCACCGGACGTGCGCCGGAGCTTGCTTGACTTCACCCACCGGATAGGGGCCCAAGATACGAAGTAAGGGGTTGAAGTTTACTGCGCATGTGTCTGAGATGCTGTGTTGGCCTGATACCTTCTTAATGGAGATGAATCATGGAATTCCGCACGCCCAGCTTCTAAATGAGTCCATATAGTTGAGCAATTTTCAGATTAGTCATGCTCATTATGCTGATCTGATTTATTATGTCATTCTTAGCTAACTTTGTTACGATAATGCCTTTTTGCGCTCTCACTAAAGTTGATGTTGCAAATCCGGACCGTTTAGGTTGCTTTCATTACAGAACGAATCCACGTGCTGATTTAGAAATCGAACTTGAGCCTTCTAACCGAAGGTAATAGGTTACTATCTAAAGGCACCGGTAAGCTTTCACGGAGTTGCCCAGTGAACTCAAAGCGCCATCATTGAGAGCCTGCAACAGTCACAGAAAACCGAATTTTTAGAACCTACGTGACTTGAAAAATCAGGGTTCCAAGTTTCCGACATCATATAAGTATACATGCCAAGTAGTGAAGGGTGTATACTACGAGCTTTTGCCTTTACTGTAATTTACGTTTAGCTCGGAGCCACACGATACAGAGGGTTTAGTGTAATGCCAAAGTGCACTAAGACTCCAGTCCCGGTGGCTGAGTCCAAGCTTCGACACAAAGAAGGATTAAAAAATGAGCCCAATAAAAAGCCGGTTCTCCAGTTAACATAAATCACCACGATTTCAAAGCAGTTGATGACTGGACCTGTACGCCCACTTACTTTCGGAATGTGTACCTAAGCAAGAAATAAAAGCAAGTCGGATAACAGGACAGACTGCGATTTTTCTACTCCATTTAATATTTTGTGACTGGTTGAAAACCGGTAGAAAGGACAAACTGCTCTTAACTGGGCGTAGCTGGGTGTTGGATTACTTGTGACGTTGGAGCCGGATGTATCAAAATTGATTAGTCTTGGGACTACAGAACCTAAATTGCAGTTTACATTATGACTCAGCTGAATCCTTGTCCTGCAATGCCAATTATTAAACGGTGGGCATCAGAATGTGCTAATAATTATGCTCGGGAAAGGCTAACAGTAATTTAACAAAGCATTTTTCTTATGTGGCAACATGGTTTTCTGTAAATCCCATATAAATGCAAAGAAGTGACAATAACTACTCTCGTACTTGCGATAATTCAAACATATACAACTGCGCCGATTTTATAATTTTTGATTAATGTCAGTTTCGGTGTAAATGACTGTTTGGTGTTCACATTTCCAACCCAAAAGAATCACTGGGAAACCACTTTGGTAGTGGTATGTTGTAATTCGAATTCTTCTTCCGTTTTACCGTTGCTACAACGAAATGATTTATGGCGATTTCACTGTCCTTGCCATAGCATTAGTTACCTGAATTTTAAGTACACATGCTAGAATAACGCTTCATACTAAGTTTCGTTGCCTGTGTCTTTTATTTGTAATCTAACTGCATCTTAAAGTCATCCACCTAAAGAACGTTTCCTAGTTTCTCACTACATTACGGAACGAGTTTAATTGAAAGCTGGCCAAACTGGTGAAGATGCCCTCTGCCGGTGACCCACTGCTGATATTCAGCCCCTGTCGTTAAACGAACTAGAAAGCTTGTGGCTAAAGAGCCTACTGTCATGACTAATTTTCATATTGGTTACTTTGTGCGTGGTAGTATTGCCCATTGCCTTAGTCAGTGTTGCCTCTAAAAATGCCCACTCCTCAGGGAAGAAAAAGGGGGTGGCCGACCTCTCTTCTGAAAATTGTTTCCTAGTCTCCTCGAGCTCCTTTCGCAGCTCCTTGACTGCGGCCTCCTCTCTCTGCTGATGGACCTTCGCTTCTAGCTTCGCGTCGGCGAGGGCAGCGCCGGCTTCCTGTGCGTGCTTTTCTAGGTCAGACATGCGCTCGATGAGGAGGTTTCGCTCCTGATCCGCCTGTGTAATCAGTTTCTGCTTCTCGCCCTCCATGATCAGCATTAGTTCGTCACGCTCGCGTTGAAGCCCCATTACGCTGACCTGCAACTTCTCTCGCTCCGCGCGAAATTCCTGTCGTTGGGCGTCAATTTCGACGGCGTGCTTGTGGTTGACCTCCTCAAGACATCTCTCACCCTCCTTGCGCGTAGCGGCTATTGATCGGCGCAAGTCAGAGATCTCGCGCTCCGCCTCCTCGCGCATTGTCTGCATTGCCTTACACAATTCGGCTTCCCGCTCTTGTAATTGCAAGGTCAGCTGTTCCTTTGTTTGAGTCGCCTGCAGTTCCTGTTTTTGCAGATCCGCTCGTACTTTCGTTAAGTCGCCTGGACGGGGATAAAGTGTACTCCACTAGTGATATGATAACAAGAGAAGTTAATGCATACTATTTAGGCTACACCTGATTCTGTTGCCAAAAAAGCATGCCCTGAAATAAATCTGAGTGTCATCGCTCCATTTAGGTTACATACTTGACTGTACGAGATATTAAAATAAGCCTTCCTACCACAAGCAGGAATAAGTAGAAACCGATCTGTTGGGTTTCCCAGGCTAAACAACCTCAGATGGCAACCAAACAAACAGAAGCTGCAGTAACCCGACATACAGTCGGTGACCGATGTCATGAAATTTTACCAAAATTTAAAGGTTATTTTTTGATTTTGAAACAGTTTTCCAATCCCTGACCAATTTTGATTCCGATCTGCCACTGCATATGTGTTAAGGACTTCCAGTTTACATGTTATATACGTTCCGTGTAATGAAAATCAAACGTTTCTCTATGACATTAAGAAGACTATATGGGTTCATAAAAATCTGTGGTGAATGTGGTCAATATTATATGCTTCCTAATGGGCATTGATAAGCGGGCCCATACGATGCTATTTGAAATGAGATTGTACGATGTCAAAACGTTCATAATTAGAATCATTTTAAAATCAAAAATACTTTATTTTTATGTTTAAAATGGGAAGGAGACGTAACGTATTACCAAATGAATACAAGAAATAATACTTTGTGCATATTTTAGTAAAGCATATTTGACACGGATTTGGTGCAGTTGCTAATAGAGCAACTACGCCGGGGATCAATCCGAACGCAAATGACCGACAATGCAGCAAAATGTATTCGAACTTATAAGGACATATAAAGTCAATAGAAAAAAATCATACTAATTAAACTATCATTTTTACCAAATGCAGTTTTGCAGGTGACCTAAAAGAGTTGTATACAAAAGCTAACATCCCGACGTGTCTTGAATATTAGGAGATTATGCCGCACGATAATCAGTAATTTGAGTCTACTTAAGCAGTTTTCTCTAGTCAAAAAGACATTTCAGAATTTCAGTGAGTATCAGAGTCAAAGACAGATGCTATTTTAGGCATATTACAGTTTTCGTTTTACCAAAAAACTGGAGGTTATCAGTACCTCGCCACTCATCGGCCCACCGGTGCTAATATCTTTCGCCACCAAATTTTCGACTGAAAAGTCAGATGCCTTAACTCATGCACTTGCACGAAGCTGCTTTCACAAGGGTTGAGGAGAGCCGTCAATCAAGGAATCGTATGAAAAGAGAGCATGACACTCAAACGTCTGATATGACTGATGTAAACAATCCATGAAAATTTGATGGATAAAGGCATGGATTCATTGAAGCTCAGCGATAAGTTAAACTCCATGGAATCCTAGTATGGGCAAGGGAATTTCTCAACCTCTGTCACATGAAGAAGATAATAAAGATTCTGCGGGAGTCGGGAATAGGGAGATATTAATCTCTGCCTATCTCGCTTACGAAAAAATTGCAGTCACTCCTCGGTTTTGCCACTTTTTTCTCTGACACAGTTTCCCATACATAAGTCCGCTTTTCTCAAGTAACTTAACCAGTCGTCACCGGGACTACAGGATGAAGTGCACATTCATTAATTTAATTAAATTACGTCAGTACTCTATTCTAACCTACAATAAGAGATTTTCCTCTCCTTTCTTCAGTACGTGTGCTTAAGCTCTTTTAGAGATCACATTGTCATGTGGTGCACAAGAACATTGTGCACTTTGCAGTTGGTTGAATGATGACATCTACCAGTTTTATCAATCACACTGTGATAGTGATTTCAACTCCCACAACGTTTTACGTGATTATAGCCTTAGGGACAACTAATTTTGTTGTTACTGTTGCCCGCATTATCGCAAATGAGACCGTTACCAATACTGTTAACACTTTTAGTGGTACCATTCTGCAGTAGCCAATGAGTACTACTCAAGTTCAACCGTTATTTTCAGCAATCAAAGTACATATTGACAAACTTACTGGTTAACGACTTTAATTTTCTTTCCTTCTCAGTCAATTCATGGTCCAGCGCTTCCTGTTTCTGTCGATTGGCAGTGAGTTCTTGGCGACACTCATGTAGCTCACGTTCTACCTGGGATTTCTCTTGACCCAGGGCAGCAATATAATCGGCTTGTTGCCGCAGGGAGCGTTCCGTAGTGACGACCTGGGCCTGTAGGTCACCCTTTTCTCTAACAACTTCTGCATGTTCCCGCGTTACTCTAGCCAAAGCATCTCGGAGCCGGTCAGTTTCGCGTTGTAGATGGTTCATTTCCTGACTCAGGTTATTTTTCTGACCTGTTAGCATATTTATCTAACGGAAAGGAAAGAGGACAAAGGTACTGCTGGAGCGAAGTTAATCTGTCTTTCAGTTGCGACCATGAATATCATCTTTCCCAAAACAAATTCTGATGAAAACGCATTCGAAATACCCACTTCGATAAATCCTTCGACTTGAAAGTTAGTGGTTAGTGTCATAGCGCTTAACAAACTGCTGTACTAATGAAATTGGAAAGGAATAAAAATGTCTAATGTGAGGTTCTGTGGTTGTAAGCTCCTTCCTTGAACCGTCGCCCAAACAACTGCACCAAAACCAATAAAGCTGCCATTGGAAAATAACTTCACCTTCCAGGGGGTGGGAGAAAGAACTTACTGCGATGTTGATGTCAACTATTCACTTACATTAGTGGCTAGCTTGGGTTTTTTCATACAACTCCCAACTCTTTTTCGTCTGACCAAACTGAGTACCTTTGCGTTAGCGTTAAATTTTGAACACTGTATTATTCATCCTATTTGCATTAAACGTACGAGTAACAGTGTGAAGAATTTTTCAGTTTTTATCATACGCTCAACATTCCTCTCTTCTAAGTTGTTAATTTTGTGTCATATCAGTTCGTTAAGGGGACCAGTGCAGTACTTGGCGTCAAAGTGGAACAAAACCTTGCCTGTTCGGTGAGACCAAAGTTGGCTTTTGAAAGCTGGCTCAACTCGGTTTCGGTGGCTTCCCTCGTCTTCTCACTCATTTCGAGAGCACGTCTGAGAGCCGTCCTCTCGCCTTGCAGGTCATTTTTCTCCGACTGTAGCCTGATGACCTCTCTGCGAAAACCGTCGCGATCCTTCTCAAGGTTGTGCCTGTCTTCCAGTAATCCAGAGAGTTCGGCTTCCAGTGCTTTCAGCTGACTGATGAGCTCAGAGCGCTTGGTCAGCAGTTCCTCCGTCTTATTCTGTAAGTATAGAAGGGACTCGTCTGACTGTGGTCTTACTATAATCACGACAATCGAATTTCGTAAAACAGGACTTGCATATGCTGACTGGCCTCTTAATCCAGAAGTATGTAATTAACAGTCGAAGCTTTGGACTCAAATCACATTTCATTGGCCGGCATATTGGGTGGCCTTTCGCAAAACGCGCTACAGTGTCACTATGAGGTGGTACGATGCCGTCTTCATTTAAGAGCACACATGCCTGTCTTAGGTGAGGCAGCACTAGTGCCGGTCGGTGTAAATTTTATTTTTCGTTTTTGCCGGAGACAGTTTATCAAACGAGACCAAAATCTCAGAAAAATAAGCCGCACAAACACTGGTTGTGCAAAGAGTCAGGAGTTGGTGCGTATTGGCGAGGTCGCACCACTCTTTTCCAGACATCTGGATGGCACGTAATTTTACTAGGTCAGACACAGACGATTTTAAATGTAAAAAGTCGAAAATGCTAGGTGCTCACCCGTTCCTCGAAAAAGCGGTCTGATAGGTCTGTAAGTTCTGCCCTAGTTTTCATGATCTCCGCCTGAGCGTCCAATAGCTCTCGGGCTGATTTCTCTGCCGCCTTCATCAGCTCTTCTCGTTCCGTCCTCGAGGACTCCACTTCGATACGGACCAATCGAAGGGACTCGTTAGCACCCGCGAGTTCCTCCTTACATGTAGCCAGACGTTCCTCCAGCGAGCTGATACACTTCTTGCAGCGTTCAGTTTCACGAGCATTACGCTCCGTGTCGCGCCGCGCCTCGCGCAGGTCGGAGAGCAAACTTTCCTTCTTGTCTAACAGCTCTTGTTTGGCAGCCACTACCTGGGTGAGGTCCGCCTCCAAGCTATTCGTGTTTTCTGTGAGGCTGGCCTTAGCACGCTCCAGTCGCTGCTTCTCTTGCATCATCGTGTCTAGCGATTTGCGCAGTTCATCGGCCTCGCGCTGATTCTTTTCCTTCTCCTGGCTCAGGCGACTATACTCTTCGCGCAGTTGAAGGATGTCGTTCTGCAGAGCCTGTCGTTCAATCTCACCATCGGCGGTCTGTTTGTCTTTCTCCTCCAGTTTGGAGTAAGCAGATTGTAATTTGGCGGATGCTTCGGCGATCTTAATAAAAGCATAACGTTACGTGCAAACAAGAAAGGAAAGTTTAGGAG
>CACRXP010000273.1:397503-409585 GCA_902702965.1 Spirometra erinaceieuropaei | reverse complement strand
AGGACAGAGCTCGCCAATTCTTTGAAAAGCTAACACCTCTGACATAGCTATGGAATGACATTTATGGGGCGACCTCGGCCATTTGCTGACAGGAGAACACGAGGAGGAAAAAAGAATTTGCTTAGTTTACTTCCTGAGTACGATGGAAAAGGGGAGATAATCATCGCATTGGAGCCCACCTGCATCGAACGCCTATTAAGTGCGGCGTAGACGGCCGAGAGCGTGCTATCACCCCAGTAGCAAGATCCAACGTCTCCTTCAGTGTGACCACCAGGCGGTGGCGATCGGGTTCGCCCATAGGCACCGGCTCTTGAGATGCGCATCGGAGAGGGACTGGATCCATACCTGGGTGAGCGGGAGCGTGATCGTCGGCATTCGCCGGCACCGGGGCAGTCGAGCACCTGTGGAGCGTTTGTATCCGCGTAGATGGAATCCTCATTGAGAATCATCTGTGCAATGTCTCGAATGGCTAGATGCAGTGTCTGCATCTCCTCCACCAGGGCACGATTAGCGGGATCTCGAATCTCATGTGAACCTGTCAAAGCAAACGTAAAGGCTTTTAGAGGATCTTTACAGGTCTGTGCATTCTATGCGCCTCTTTTAACCCGTCATCACATCACTCAGGACTAAAGGTGCCCTTTGCGTTCATTCTTATATGATAACTTCTAACATACATTTGAATGAAAACAGAAGTGTGGCTGTGCGCTCTTTTCCATTTTATATCTTCAGTACGTTCGTGTGTCAAGCCAATAAAGCATTGGGGCAGCCTGCGAGTACGCCGCTGAAGCTGTGATAGAACCTGAATTAGGAATACAACATGGAAGCTTTTTCTTATTTTGTGGTGCCGGTCAAGAGCTCTGAGAGTTTGTCACATGGCAACAGGCAATCAACAATCGCGGGGTATTATAGAAAAGGGATAAGAATGACTGGGACTATCACTTCGTGTGTATTTGCTTTCGTCAACCAGCGATACTCCAATCTTGGCTGAGAAGATCTGTGGCTTAGAGCCGGACTCAATTGACCACTGAGTCAGAGTACAGACCAGCCCCCAGTTCTGGACTGGAATTCCAAGGCAAAACGTAATTTCTGTATTCAGTTTTGTCAGCTTACTAGATCAGCAAATGTTCCCACTACCTAACGTCACGTTTCGGATCGTAGACGGTAAGGCATGAATTTGTGTCTTAACTGGTTGAGCACAGTTCTGCTGGTGCAAGGCAAGGGCAGTTTGTTCAGATTATGCTCACTAAGATAGGAAGAAGGCAAATCGATGGAAGACCCTTTTTTACAAGACTAATCGCGTAGAGGCTCCGCGTTGGGACCTTTTTGGATGTGTTGTTTGACTTTTGGAAAGTTGGAGACTTCTAGTCTGAATACTCTGATTAGAGAAACCCTCGACGACATAATTAACAAATATAAAAATCGGTCGGACTTTTGAGAACCTATATGCTATTCAATGCCCTGGGTCTGGGGGAAAGAAGAGTTCGTCAAGGTCGTGGCAAATGAACACGGTTTGCCTAAAAATCATAACAAAGGTGCTCTAACACTTAAAATCCCAACGCATAACTGAATTCTAAATTAGTGTTAAAATTACTGTAATTTCTAACTCGATGTTTAAAAAACTAAGGTTGCATCCTACCAGACTCGAAGTCTTGTCCATATTATCATTCAAGTAGTCCTAAAAGGTTTGCCTACTTTTTTAGAACAATGCACTTGACTGCACTCCATAGGTGAAGGCAATGAGCATTCAGTTTCTCCTTTGGAAGTGCACAGGCCTCTTACTTGCAATTCAAAGTAAATGACAGGGGAGCCTTACCAACGATCAGGCCTGTGGCGCAGCGACTCTGGCCCGTACGAAGTTGCTG
Source organism: Spirometra erinaceieuropaei (assembly GCA_902702965.1). NCBI lineage: Eukaryota > Metazoa > Platyhelminthes > Cestoda > Diphyllobothriidea > Diphyllobothriidae > Spirometra > Spirometra erinaceieuropaei. The sequence goes on along the minus strand of CACRXP010000273.1, from coordinate 407,723 downwards.
AAGACAGGTGAGGGCTTTGTCCCGGTCGCTGAGTTCCGCTTGCAGACTTTCCGTTTGTCGATTGAGGTCCTTCAGCTGGCGGGCATGTGCGCTGGCGGAGTCCTCGAAGCGCAGACGGGCGGCATCCAACTCGGTCGTCAGATCGAGAACCTTCTGCTCCAACTTCATTCGATCGGCGTGTTCTGTTCCAACTTCATGCTTGTAGAAACGAATAAGGCAAGTAAATGAGAGCCATTCTTGAAGTTTTTTTCCTAGGCATCTACCAAACCAACTCTGCCCTGGGCTAAATTCGTGTGCTTAGCAAGTGTGATCCAGTATTTGCCAGACACTTTTAGGCCAGTTCCAATCTGGCTTTTATTTTTCCATTTTTCCGCGGAATTACAGTTCGGCAGTCGTGCCCGACGATGTCCACCGTGTGCTCCACAGCAAGGCGAAGCAGGCACGGCGAACTGCGCGTGAGTCAGTTGAGAGTGAGTGTAGACTTGAGCTGCATCTGCGGCACTCTCTCCTCCCCCCACCTGGGCCCGGTGCCAAGACATGATCAAGAAGACCGTAGGCGGGGGAGTGCACAGATGGTTTGCGCGGCTGAGCACGCACATTGGCGCTCCACTCCACACCATCTGGTCCAGACAACAAATGACCAAGTCTTTAACTAACAGCAACACTACAACGAGTCCGAAGAACTAGGATGACTGGGCAGCCATGCTCACGACCTGTTTTCCCGGCGGGAGCGCAAATGAATCTACCGGTAGGGAATCAGGTATCAGAGAACTGCCAGCGCATTGCAGGCTGCGAGAGCCATGGTTTGCTGATTCTGACATAGCAGACGCTTACAGGCCTTTATTTCCGAAAAATAATATGTAGGAATAAGCACTCGTAATACTAAATGCATTCAAAATATACTGTCCAAGAAATTACGACTTCATCCATAAATGGAGAATCTCGAAAAATTGTGATAACTTGTAAAATCCCGGTTGGATGATATACAATTCCAGCCCTTAGTCAATGCACCAACCGCTGATGCCGCGACAAGCTTACTCAGGCGTTTTTCAACTTAACAATCATATGGAAGTATGTTTTGAACTATTTCTTCCACCACTTTTTGCTTTACTTATTTGATCGAATTAATAGCGTTTGGGCGCTTGAGGCCTAGTACTCCCTTTCCGGTCAGGAGTTTTGTTGACCGTACGAGGGCCTCACAATAAGCTTGACAGATGATATGACTCGGGTCTCAAATTCGATATGGATAAGCCCAAGGCAAACAGCCAGATTTGGTAAAATCGTCACCTTTACAAAATCAGTCACCTTCGTTCGACATCCCGAGGTCAGGCCTAAGGCATCGGTCAAGTTTCGGGAAAAGGCTCATCAAATCCAGTTTCTGGAGAACAGTTGGCGTGAAACACTACAAAATTCCGTTAGCGATGGAAGTTAATGGATTGTTGTGAACCATAACAGAACACCCTGCCCTGAGTAACACGTGTCCCGGAACAATCCTCGGGAGACAGAGTTTTAACTATTTCAAACGCACGTTGGAAAGCGAGGCACTGCTTGGTGGGGCGAACCTGCAAACCATGAAAATTTGATCCCAACGTGCTAAATTCATCTTTCGGATGCACAGAATCAAGCTTGCTTACTTTCAGGCTTTCAATTTGTCCCTTCAGTCGATTGGTGAGTTTTTCGCCAGCTAGGGAACAGGATCGCATCGCTTGGCTGATCTCGCTCTTGGCCTCATTCACGTGGTCTTGAAGACCGACCTTCAGCTCAGAGACCTGTCTCCGCACAGAAGAGACCTCTTTCCACAGGCCGATCAGCCGATCGTGCTGCTTGGAGATGAGTTCGTTCATAGAGGCCTCATCTTCCTGCCATTGGGCTGCTCGACGATCACAAGAATGCTGTATTTCGACTAACTCGTCGTGCAGTTTTGCGTTCTCTGAGGCGAGGAACTTATTTTGCACCTGAGCCTGGTCCATCTGATCCCGCAGCATACCGTTAACCGTTGATAGGGTTGTTGCGCTTGCATACAAGAGAGATGACATGTCAGTTTTGAAAGTAAGTATTGGAGTATTTGGAGTACAGGAGGCGAGGAGTGTTAACGTGAGCTTTTAAATAATCGTCGAAGAAACTCGGGTTTTTATAAAACCTCTCGAAATACATCTAACTCAGTTTCTATGCATTTTAGAAAGCCTCATACAACATGACAAACCTAATCGGGATGTTATGAAGTAGCGTCTATCCAAGCGGATGCGAGAGCACTATCCTACCTGGCTAAACCAAGGTGGGGAAAGTTCATCTCTAGCGTAATTGTGGCTCACTTGGTTGACAGCGTCACCGGGTAGACGTCAACCAAGTATTCCAAGTCATCTATAAAGTGTCGGCCAGAAACTCCAAGTTCCTGCGTCAGCGAATACTTGCGACGGCAGGGGCAGTGGCCATCCGGTTAGCCAATCCAGCCTTGTGCCCACATGAAGTGATTATACAGGCGCTAAGGCTACCCTGGGTAAGGACAAACTCAGCATACGTGTTCATACTCGCCACGTCGCGTTATAGCGCCGAAAAACACGGACAGCTAATCACCCGACACCATCCCCCTTCTACTTCCTTAACCCCTAGACAGAACTAGAATCTGACCGGTGAGCTCTGAACGCCCTTCAACCCTCTCCCCCCATACTGACTATTAATGGATGTTCAACTTTTGCTATTCCGCACTCCCTTTTATGACCGTACAGGCCCGATGACAAATAATCGAAGGCGTACGTTTGCCGGACTTGACATCCTAGTAGCTTAGATACTTTTAGCTGGTATATCCTCGAACCTAGCAAGCCAGACAGCAGAATCTTGAAGGAATAAGATAACCTTCTCTTAAATTGCCCTCAGCATAGATCATACTGCATTAAGATGCGTTTTTTAGGGGAATTTGCAGTTATTTTGGTTATCCGGTTGGCATCGTCCGTCCATAAGTATTCGATGGTGTAACAAGCCATACTGTCTTGTTATTGGCGTTCGCGTCCCGAACAGGTCTTTGTATGTGTTGATTTCAAAATACCACAATAATAGACGTCTTGCCGACCGTCTAGTCTTAAGGAAAATCGCGAAGGATAAACTACAATTAGTCTAACCGTTGCTGTTCCTCTTCAAGTCGCATTGTCATGCTTTCCAGCTCAGCAATGTTTGATTCGCATTCCGCCTGAAAAACATAGTCACAGAGAAGAGAGATAGTTGCAACTGCGATCATGAGATCACACAAATTAAGATAAACTTCATTTGTAGAGCTTTACGCTCAGTTTATTTAGGGTTCAAGATTGCATTCAATAAGCGAAAAATTCATCAAAACCTTTTTCCAAATTCCATTTGAGTAGACCGAAATTTCGAAGATACGGGGTGTGGGTTTGCGATTGAAATTTTACTAACTGTATTACAGAATTCTGCAGATAAACGGCCACTCGTGCCCCTTGAAAAAAAAACTAATTATTATGCACAGGGTAATTCAAAATCAACCCAGTCTCATTGCATAAAATTTCCCAAATCCATGCAAAACTGAGTACCTCCTCCAAAGTGTACATTGGCGATGACTTTGCAGTGTTACTTGGGTATCTGTTATCAATTCAAACGAAGCAAACACTTGATCAAGACCTGACAGGGTAATAATTGGTCTTTTTAGTGACCTAAGTGGTCAGAACAAAAACATTAGTCACTTCCCATTGGGCGCCTGAAAAATTGCAATTTTGAGCTCCAGTTTGGGATTCTGCGCTTATAATAAGGCAAGTTTCGGGCATTTAAATAACTTAGTTGTCCAGAATTCGAATTTTTCAGCAAACCCACCATTCCAAGTAAGAGACTCGATATTGACTGGGCAGGAACCTCAAGAACTTTGGTGCCCAAACGCGCAAGGAAGAAAACCTAATTTCTTGGGTGTTATAGCAGATATTAAATAATTCACTTTGAGCCAACCGTGAAAAACCCGATTTGCTAGTCAATACGTGAGAGATGTCAGTCAGTTCTTCTATAAAAACTAGAACCCTATATCGTAGAGCTGAGGGTACCCATCTCCAGATCCTTGCCAGTTGGCAAGAACGTTACAAGGAGGACTAACTAATTTGGTGTAAAACTCTAGAGCCGCCAAGAATAAACGCTTTTTATTTGAAAAAATGACCCCTGAACATTAGAAGCTTTTCAGTTTATCCGAAAATAACTCTGGAAAAAATCCGAACCTTCTATATGTTACCTATTGGAAATCTGTTTATATGTATAAGGCGACTACCCCATACGGTGCTAAGGAATTCCTTAATCTAATACTCGCCTGCATGTCACTGAGTTTTAGAGTGTTTAAACCTTTTATACTCTTGCAGACAGCCTAAAAAGCAAATTATATATATATGAGTAGGAATGTTGTGAGGAAGATAATGGGGAAAACCGCTGCGGCAAGCTAAGAGGAACTCTGTTTTATTTTGGCCATATAATATTCGGTTATGAATTGTTGATCAAACAATACAAAACGTTAGAAGTTTAGCGCATTTATCCCCGTCTCCCTTCGCCTGATTTGTTCCTAGGACTTGCCTTTTTTATGGGGTAGTTTTTGTTGCTCAGAATTTAACGCGATCTCCAACCATCCGTACTTGCAGGTTAGAGTCATCCAGTAAATAAAATCAGCTCATATTACTGTCCAGTTGAGCCCAATTCCCGGTGTTAGACTCACTTCCCTCCTACACAATTTCGAATATAAACAGAATCGAATTGTAAGGGAGCCATTGCCAGTTTGCTGCGCACCAGCCGTTTTCCTCAAACACTTTCCGGGCTATGGAGTTTATCGCTTCTTTGGAAAAAAGCCTACTTATCTTTCTTCGTCTTAGGTTCTTGTCGCTGTAGTTTAAATCATACTGAACTATAGGGGCTTTAGAGTACTATCCTATATTAAATTGCATTTTCCATAAAGTGTCTGCTAAAACATATTTTCCCCACTCCTCCTGGTTGATTGCAGTCCCCTGGAGTGCATTTATTTGAAGATGACGTGGCGCAACATCTCACTTGCCTCGGCCGTTCCCCGGAAACGAGATGATTTTATTGGACAGAAGAAGGCGTGGTCGGCCTGTTGAGCGTCACTAGAGCGTGAGATGACTTTAGAAGACATTATTTTAAAGCCAAACGGTGGCATAAAATGGGCTATGCCAATTTTCCTTACAATCAACAGGCACGGGGGCGGCACAGACCATGGTGAAACGGGGATTTTTTTTCGCAGCATTGGCGGTGTGTGCACCAGGCATAATATGTGTACAAATCGCGAGCAAAGTAATGGCAGCTGTGCACAGGACTCCCCAGTCTCTAAGGCAGAGCAGCCGAAATCACGGCCTGGAATATCAGAACGAAAAGACATCCCTAGGGGGTGGACGCAGTTTTTCCTTTTGGTAGGAAATGGATGCTTTTACTTACACACACCTGCAAGTCAGTGGGTATCTTGTAGCCGCGGGCACTAAATCTCTCGAAGAGCTGCAAAAGTCTTTGGATGGACAGGTTGCCTATAAGGATGGCATTCAGACAAAATAACAACATAGGCGGGACGCACATTTAATCACTTCTTGTATACATATCTACGGTAAATGTGGTTCTTTGAAGGACCCAAAACGTTATTTCTTATATAGATGTCAAGTTAAGTCCTGTTTTCCTGAATCCTTCATTTTAAATGATGACACATTATAGACTTGGATAAGTCCTTAGTCCTATAACTTTTTAGAAACAACATACTAACTCTACGTTTTCTTTACAATCCACCACGTACGTTTCTTGATATAGTTCCGCAGTTTTTGTCATTTCGGTAGCAAAGTGCCTTCTGCATATTTCTGAAGCATTGGGCTGAGTTTGGGGCATCTAAAGGGGTCCTAAAGTACGTTCTGCAAACGTGTGGGTACTGGATGATGCAAATGTTTGTGTGGAAGTTTAAATAGTTCCTGAATGTCGGACTTCTCTAACCTCATTATAATGGACTCTAGGAGGTGAAAGCGTTTTAAGCAATTTCTAATAAAACCAGTCGTGCAGTTATTTACGAGTGTCTAAACGGAGTAGCAAAACGTTACCAGCCCTCAGCGGAGACTTTTATTCATGAAATCTACAGTGTCGGCGTGTTTCCAAACTTGGGCTAACTTTTCGTCTCGTAGTTCCCCAAGTAGACCGGATTTTGTCTCAGCGCGGGAGACTGGTTTCTTGACCAACTTAAACGATGACGCCCTCTGCGCTATACGCCCGTGCCTCATTCTGGTAGGCAAGGTTCTCACGCTAACCGTCCGTGTCAACAATAATGAAATCTGCGGGTTTGTTTGGAATTTTGTCATATATTTAGCGGTCCTGCAACCCCACTTACGTATGCTTTGGTAGTTGACAGAATATATAATAAGTTCCATCAGTGTTTCCTGTGCTCAAGCGCCTACGTTTTTACGTGAGCATACGTGGGCTATGTCAAAACAGACACATCCGGAATTGTCACTGTGCGTCAGTTTCAGTCGTCAAAGTGAACGATCTCGACAACTGAATTGTTAATTGGGTAACCTAGCCTGCCATGTTAGGTCCCGGAATTCCCCCAAGATTTTAACAACGTGAATTGACATATAGGAGAACAGGCCACACCGCGAGACCCAAAATTGTTTTAAATTGTATAAGAGTTCAGGATACATCCTGTTCGTTTAAAATACTGAAGGATTAGCGTTGGAGTTTATTAAAAAAACCTAGTTACGCCGTTTCGCGGAAAGCAAATGTTAGCTTTCTGTACTATTCATTTTTAAAAGCATTCGCGTCGAGCCAGTCGAATTTCCTGTATAACCAATTTACGTTTTCATGGAAACCCTATATGCTTGTACATGAACTTGTTTGCTCAGAGGAATAATCTACTTACTGTAGATGTGCTAACTCATGAAATGTCAACCAAGATGCAGCATAAATCTATAATGATCCAGTTACCTCAGGGTGTCGGCTTTCGAAAGAACTTATTTCCGGCTGCATGCAAGATCTATACTATGCAAAAAATGACTACTTAAGTAGTAGGGAATTTTCTGATTGATTTTCGATGCCCTTGAAAATTCAATTATATTTCATGGAAAAAATGCATAAAAATATTCATTCTTTTACTTATTCGGTAGAAAATCACGTCTTCTTTCAACTTTATACTCAAAAGAAGAGTATAATTCGGTTTTAAAAAACTTTTCTTATTCCCGAATAATTTTGAACCCGACCTGCTGTTACACTTGCATTCGGGGTTTCATAACTACAAGCTGTATATTTTCCGTGTACGGAAAACCATGCATTTCTCCTTGGTGTTAAGAGGGGACCATATGAGGTTCATAAAATTAAGCAGTGCATTTGAGCAATATTTTTAACTTTACAAGCCACATTCGTAAATGCAGATACATGACGTTTCATGAACGGCCATTTAAAAAATCTCACAATTAGAAACTTTTTTAAAACCGAATTATACTCTTCTTTTGAGTATGAAATTGGAAGACGACGTGTCTTTCTACCGAATAAGTAAAAGAATGAATATTTTTATGCATGTTTTCCATGAAATATAATTGAATTTTCAAGGGCATCGAAAATCAATGAGAAAATTGTCTACTACTTAAGTAGTCACTTTTTGCTGAGTATAGATCTTGCAAGCAGCCGAAAATAAGTTCTTTCAAAAGCCGACACCCTGAGGTAACTGGATCATTATAGATTTATGCTGCATCTTGATTATTTTTACAACACTACTCAATTTAACTTTTCGAAACGAGAACGCATTTCGAAATTTTGGTTGACATTTCATGAGTTATCACATCTTCTGTATAAGGACTTCTGATAGGCAGTATTTGTTTCTGACAAACCGATTGATGACATTCTCACTGCTCGCACAGTAGTTACGAGCATCCAGCTTCACTTCTCCTCCAACTCTGAATTCTACAGTGGTTTCCATCTATGTACGAGAAACACTAACTTATGAAGTCCGTATGATGCATGGCGAAAAACCTTAAGGTCTATTGATAAGTTGGCGCCTTCCGGCTACGGTGTCAAACAGGTGGTCACTATCAGTTGGACTATTCTCGGAATGTCCGTTCTGACAACCGGGGATCAAACGCGATCTGTGGGTATTTAGCACTTCCATTGCAACTGCCATTTTAGGGTCATTAGAACGATATTAATTTACGGGCCAACACTAAACGACAGGACAGTAGTCCAAGTGGCCAGAGATGAATGCGATTTTCATTTGTCAGGTGAATGCTCAGGCCTCGTCGTAGGAAAAGCTTTTCGGGTTCCATATCTTAGCGTACGTACCCTCACCAACTAAGCATAGTCTTTCGAAGAGATAATTTATCCTATATTAATTTCCGTCTGGTAAACCGGCATTGACAAGTGAGTAATCTGCTAATTTATTTTGGTAACTTCCAGGGCTTACTTGCTTCGTATGAAGCCCCTTATTTTGCCCCTGGGTCTTCACCGCACTAAGAGTCCGCCATGATCCACACAACCGGTCTCTTTCAGCAAATATGTGAACAACATAAAATGTCGCATTGGAGTGGTGTGCAGCAATGGACTCGGACTCAAACCTCGAGTATGCGGCCTGGAGTTGGAGTGTCACTGGTAAAGAATGCAAAATAAGCCAGAATTATTTATCCCGCTGTCTCTGTCTTTGTCGCTAAATATTCCAATGTAACATGTGCGCTAGCGACGGCTGTCTTTCACTCACCCTCCTGGTCTTCGCTTCGTTATCGAGTATTTGAAGCTTAAACTCCAAGTCCTGACATTTCTCCTTATACTGCACAACCTAGAAGTGAGAGGGGGAAGATTTACCGAGAAAGTGAACTGGTCTTACCTTCTCTTGGAGTTTATCAACCAGTTGCGTCTGCCGTTGTTGGTTTTCCTGAAACCCAGCAAGCTTTCGACGGTAGATACTTTGTTGCTCCTCCAGCCTCTTTCTAAGTTCTCGATTTTCGGCCAGAATACTCTGCTGATGAGACGCCATAGTTCGACTGACCTCCTCGCTGGAGTCGAGAATCTCCTTTTAATTTACAGAGTTCGGAACATGAGGTAAGCATAAACTTTTTGCGTGATATAGAAGGGACATATCATTGAGACCAAGCTTATAGGCGAGAAAAGAAAGTGGTTAAATATATAATTGAGAAGAAGTTTCGGCACTGCCCACGGAGACCAGAATTGCTATTTCGTACTTATAGCGGTCGTAGTCACCCACTTCCCGAAAGCAGGCTGAGGAGAGTTGAGGACCTCACAGTCATTAAGATTAGGGCTCTAGCAGCAGGGCCATAGGCCCAAGACCTGACCACCTTGCTCTGAGGTATTCCAGGTTATGTGAGTCGGCAATTAACTGAGGTCCGACCAAGCGATCATGTTGCCACGAAAATGTCCCTCCCGACCAAAAGAGCCTTAAACAGCTGCGTACTTGGTACGTCTTTAAAACGCAGGAGAAAGAGGTTTTGCTTTTTCCAGGATCTTAGTTTAAGCTGAGAGCAACAGAGCGGGTTGGCCCATCGTAACGCTTACCACGTATGTCCCGCAGGTATTTTTTTTTTATTTCGAGGGCACCGAGTGTTCCCTTTTCTGGACTTGGTAGTGAGTTCGTTCTTTTATTCTGTCACACCCAGTCCAAGCACATCAGATAGTCAGAAGTCGGTTGAAGGTATCATTGAATATACAGAGCAGAAAAACATTTTTGCGCCAAAACTTGATTTTTGCTGCATGGCCTAAGACGGCATTAATTTCACAAAGAGCCGGGTGGAGGACAATGACATTCGAAGCCCCATGTCCCTCGGTGGTCAAAGTGAGGCTAAGGTCGGGCGCCGCAGAGAGGTTTTTGTCGGAAAGTTTGCAGCGACTTATTTCATCATATGCATCGAAATATGCTTTAGTGCATTCTGCAAATATTCGGGATTCCCATTTCCTCCCTAGAAAGGTAAGATAATAAACGAGCCTTGTACGGCTAGAACCATTGCTGTTTCACGCTCCCCTAATAGCTGCGAAACGCCGAAGTTAATCAAAAATTAACAAAAATAGCGTCATCTCTATTAAGGCAACATGACTTTATCGATTAATATGTCTTGTTTTACATAAAGCCTTAGATTGATTACAAATGTGTATTTCGGACCCAATTTCATTCTGATCCTTCTAGAAAACGCGAAATGAAAAGTGTCCCATATATCTTTACGGTCACATTACTCCGTGAGTCTTCGAATTGGAATGTCAAATTTGGA
>CACRXP010000273.1:357831-397287 GCA_902702965.1 Spirometra erinaceieuropaei | reverse complement strand
CTTAAGTTTACGGACAACTAAAATTTCTTCCAAGATCAGAGAATTGCGAGGCTGGTCAAAAGTACCTATTTTATTTCTCTATCTAAGCATCATTTTGTGCAGTTTTACGCTGAGGATCTATTATAAACTAAACGCTAAACTATTGCATCCTGGCTTCCGTTAGATTATTCGTTCTGATATACAGTACGGCTTTTGACTTTTCAACTAGCCCCACAGGCACAACAAATGCAGCTTTTTAATCCTTCACTCATAAAACTTCAACCAATCGCTTTTCTGCTTTCGTGCCATTTAGTTTAGTATGAAACAAACCTCATTATGTACAGCACTGCAATTTGAAGTTTTAACAGAGGACACTAGTTGGAACAATAAATTCCAGGGAATGACGAACACCTAAAAATGCAGTTTATAATAAACTGTAGATGATCATTTCGGGTGAATGTTGGGTATGTGTTTATTTTGCTCAGAAGTAGGTCTTCTGAACACAGATTTAAGACTCGTGATTTTGGATTTGGGCAAACCGCGGTAGTTGTTGAAAATAACTCGTGGTTTGTCCTCAGGCAATGGGCCTCTTAGCAATCAGACCACAGCAGAAAGTACTTAGACAATGAACTTTTGGAAGACGTTTAAAAAATAGACTTTTGCTCACATCGCATCGCAACGTCTACGTGGAACATGAATCAAAGCAATTTTGTTGACCACCCTATTAGAAAAAAAACATTTTGGAGCTTAAAGGGTTCGGGAGTCATTTACGGTGTTGGTAATTGAATACTGCGTTGAGTTGGACAAAAATACCTTAAGGGTTTATAAGCCTGACAACCAGGAGGTTTGGCTGTGTCAGATGAACAAAATCCATAACTGTGTTCCGTCAACTTGCTGCATAAACTTTAGATCATACATGTTAAATCTCAAGTGCTTATATTGCTTACTCTGTCTCTCATAAAGTAGCACTGAGAAGAGCAACAATCCCATAACTTCAGACTTACACTCACGCTAGATGAATAAGGATTGGTCATATGCACCGAAGTCCAAATATTTTTAGGCTTTTTTCAGCTCCTTGAAATCCGATTCATGAACCAACGTCTCCTCTAAAATGCCTACTTTGTGTTGTCGCTTGGCGTAAATCCTCGTCGCATTCAAGCTGCCTAGCACTTTATCATTCTGGCCTGGGTACACGTAATCATATCATAAGCCGACATCGTCGGTTGGGTGCTTCTTTCGTTTCTACATTGGATGCAGTTGGCCGATGACGTTGCTGACGGATGTGGGCTTCACCCACTGCTAGATAGTGCAGCCCAATAGCATTTACCCTTAGAAGACTCATTATTGGCCACTGCGATATCCGGGAGGCGGTTAGACGCACTCAACTCCAATGCCGGACAAACTGGGAGGGGAGTTACTGTTAAACGAAGATTTTTTTGCTAAGTTATCCACACTTGTTGGCTCAATGATTGGGTTTGGCGGACATGTTTCGACATTCTGGGAAAGCTGAACAATGATTACTCAGCACGCTCGTCGTCTTAGGACCGCAATAGAAATAGGAGGTGAATAAACCCACAACTCACGCCTGACATCCAGAGTCCAGACGCTGAGGTGAAAAGCGCAAAAATTCTTCACATTCTTCAATGGGGATTTGATCCGACAGTTTCAAGTCCTGACTCAAAACAAGTGTAGTTCTCATAATAAGGCGCCACCATTTCTGACCCGCAGAGTCCTAAGACATTCCTAACACAAAGAACCTGCGCAACTAAGAGATAACAAGGCAAAAACGATCTTCTTTATGAGATAGCTGAGTACTTCTCGGAACTTTGCCTCCCTCGCACCCTTCATGTCTGGTTGCCTTTTCTCTGCCACCTGACTCGGTCCTCCAGTGACCTGCAATCTGAAATGATGGCAACGAGAATCAACTCCGAAATAACATTTGGAACTAGGTTGCCGATATTTTTCTTGATCATTTACTTTTAATCATTTTGTGTGAGCCAGTTAAATCCCTAAACTCTAGTTCCAAGGGAAAATAGAACGTCCATACTCATGCAATCAGGACAATTTAGAGAAGTTCCCCCTTACATGAAGTAAACATTTATTCCTTTGCACTCCGCTAACCTGTTTGAAACAAGGTCCTACTTTGGGAATAGGAGGTGAGTCTTTCAAATATTTATTGGAGCCAATACCTTTGCTCTGCGACCTGACAGACAAAGCTGCCAGAAGTATTACAGAAGAAACATTCCACTGACTATCTCTTTCATTCAGGAGAAGAAACTTCTCCTCTACATAAGATAAAACCATAATATAAGTCGTCGTCGATCTTGCCTTTACATGAAATTGTATTTTTAAGATACGTGAACTCCACCACTGCTGTGACGTGAGTCCCACTGACATAAATACGGAGTTCGGTGTACTCAGCGTTTGACATCCCTTCATGAAGTTGTAATATCGTGTGAGTAAATCACTTAGAACATTCGAATTTCAGCATGCATTTGCACAGTCCATCGCGATTCACTGTGTCAAAGGCTTTCGTCAGACTAACGAACGGTGTCAAGATGTTGGTCCTCGTTTCTTGACACTTTTCCTGAAGATATCGGACTACGATGGTCACGTCTGTGGTTTGGTGGGACTTCTGTAATCCGCGCCGCGTTTCAGGAAAAAAGTACCTTCTCCAGCTGCGTTTTCAAGCTGTTGAGTAGGACATGGAAGAAGATTTCTTCCACGAGATTGAGGAGAGGATGCCTCCGTGATTATCACAAAGTAGTCGGTCCTCTTTAGTTTGTAGATACGCACCCTGATGGTACCCTTGAAGTTGTGGGACGTGTCCGTGCCGTCATATCTCCTGTAACGGCGAGGGAAGGTCCGCATGAGTCGTGGCCGTCAAAAGTGTGGACTTCGGATGGAACGGCGTCTGCTCCCGGTGGTTTTCGGCAGAAAAGTAGTTGCCCCACTCCGCCTGTCTCAAGGAGAGAAAGCGGACGATCGAGATCGTTGTTTGTCACCACTCGGGGAGATCGGCTGACGGCTTCTTCACAAAATGGGGATGGGTGTTTGAGGACCACCTGAGAGTGAGCGACCCAGCGCCCCAGACTCTGTGACCTCTCAATCACAAATGTTGCTCCAGCCTGACTCATCAGTGGCGCAGTCTCCTCGGCTTATGAACTGTAGATACTTTGATGGCAATGAAGACGCTTTAATCTCACCACGGTTGGCGTACCTTTGGGTCTTCCTAACTGTGTAAGTCAACCAGCTGTTCGGCATCTCCCTCAGTCTCTGCTGTACTAACCTGCGGCCTTGGAAGCATGTCTCGATGGTGTAGATCGCATGTGGACGGTGTTTCACAGTGAGTGACCTATCTAGTGAAATCTGCCCAGGTTAACGTAAATTCATTAATCTATCTGAAACGGGGAGAACGCATCCAAACTAACAGTCAGCGACCTCTAGCTAAATGAAAAAGCAAAATATGTCTTACAACTTCTATCTCATTAATGAGAAAGAGCATTTTTTACGAAAGTAGCAAATGTTGAAAACGCGAATCTTCATGTGACGTGATTAGGTTAGAATTTATAAGGAACTTTATGCTTGTCCGTGCAAAAACTAAGTCAAAAGGTACAAACATAGTGACGTTCAAAAATTATTTTTCCGTATGTTTTATTTAATAGCGCACAAAATTTGGTGCTATATGAAGTCTAGCACAAAGTTTAATGTATAATGTACGGTCATATGCATGCAGATCTTTTCGCGCAAAAGCGACGTACTTTTCCGTTTTTTATTGTTTAATATGCTGTTAATAAAAATAGGGAGGGTTCGCTGATTTCGCTGATAGAGGTGGCAGAGGAATAAAAGTTTCAAAAAGCTAACATATTGACAGGTTGATCTGTGACCAGCAAATTTGAATAAAATTGACAGACACAATCGTAAACGTTGGAACTTGTCCGAATATAGGGTCACATAGAGTTTCGCTAAAATTTATGAACATTTTGCCTGACAAAATTACTTAGCACATACATATATATAAAGAGATCTGTTTCCTGAAAGGACTGGACGATTGATCAAAATACGTAACCTGTTAGGTGCATAAAACTACCATATCAGTTCCTGTCATCACGTTTCCTGGGTCATGCCACGTACTGTGTCGTCAAACCAGTCATAGTGCTGACGGCCTGCGCGGCCGAGGATAACCATCGCGGTAACCTGGATGGTATTCCGCGGGTCCCTGCTCTAGGTCTCGGCGTTGGTTCCGCCTCCAGGGTTTGCATTTCTTCCTGTTTTGAGTTCATGCAACTAATACAGCAATTATCAGGACGTCTATTTAGCCTCATCTCCAGGAGGGGGTAAGCATTTTTATCTCTGGGCTACTTATTCATTCCAGGCGGTTGCCCTAATTACATTATGGGTCGCGGCATTTGTTTACTGGGAAGATGACCCAAGTTAACTTGGGCCACCTAAGAGATTGCATGTCGTCCTCTCCGTAGGGCACTTTTCGTTTTGAGGAAAATTTCAAGACTATCGTTTGTGAAGACACATACGCACGCCCGACAGGCTCGCTTGGTTTAGCCCGCTGTTAAAGGATGTTTTTCAGAGTGTCAGCTTTGCGATAAGCATGGCTTCGTGGACTACAGTTGAGAGCTGGGTGACGGGACGGCGTAAGGCATAAGTATTAACTAACGTCTATCGATGCGTTTGTTAGTTTACTACTTATAGGCACTTCCCACCTGTGTAGTCGTGCCTGCAATACTAGACCCCGTACTCCAACAGGCATCTTTGTGGAGAGCGATTCATACAACCATGTCGCCCTCCCCGTAGGTCATTTGTTGTTTGGGAGCGCGAGGCGCTTTGAGGATAATTTCGGAACATCCGGCTGTGAGGACGCGGGCGGAGGACACCACCATTTAGTTCATCCGCCTGGTTACGGAGGTGCGACAACCGTGTTTAGCACGCCTTCGTAGATCTTTAGCGACAAAGCGATGAAAAAGTATGGCCCAGTTTTGTTGATAACATCCACCTCGATTCTTGTCAGGGTGTCGGCAACTGTGTTTCCCTATCATTGGACACAATGAGTGATACAGGAAAACAGCAGGGCGAAGGAGAATGGCTGAGTCCAGTCACGTCTGGAAGTGGCGTGTTCGCATCAGGCCAGGATCACGAACTTGTAGCGACTAAGCGATGGG
The DNA here is from genome assembly GCA_902702965.1 of Spirometra erinaceieuropaei. Lineage (NCBI taxonomy): Eukaryota > Metazoa > Platyhelminthes > Cestoda > Diphyllobothriidea > Diphyllobothriidae > Spirometra > Spirometra erinaceieuropaei. The sequence goes on along the minus strand of CACRXP010000273.1, from coordinate 392,134 downwards.
AGTTTAAATTCAGAGCGCTACAATCATCAGGCCGAATTCCGATTTGTACGGAGAAGAGAGGAGTCACCAGAATGAAATGTCTATTGTACACAGAACCCTGGGTTGCACTCTCAGGCAGCAGCGCCCACTAGCGAAGCCAGGGCTAATGTTGGCTGCGTCCGGTCATGCCCGAGAGCCTCTGCGACCGTGGTGGCTGCTTCCTTTGTAAGATTGCGTGACAATCTTAAGTGATGTCCACATGGTGTGTATTGCATTTGACGAGGGGTGGTGTTCAAGGGGCTTGTGTTGCATTCGCAGGGGGGTGGTGAGCCCAAGGAGTGTCAGGACAGCTGCGACTCTATGGACGCATGTGCGTCCGAGTTGAAGTCGCTCGAGTGGCTGTAGGCTACTGTGCCTGAAACTGTCATCTCCGAAGGTGAGTGACCTTAACGCAACGGGGCCCTGCACAAGCACGCCAGACATGGACATGGTGACTGTCGGCAGCTTATCCACAAATGATAGCCGGATGCCAAGATGGGGCGAAGCAGAAGTAGCCACCAGGGCCACCAATGAGTCCAGTGGAGGCTGTCAGTATACTGCTTGTAGGTACTTCTTTCCCGTATAGTCGTGCCACCACTATCAGACTTAGTTGACGGTGCCTATGCTACATCGTGCAAGGTAATTGCTGGCAGCGTACCTGTGGCTGGGTATACTCGTCAGTGCAAGGTTGTACAATGTCCATCTAAACTCATCAATTCAACCGTGCAACTAAAAAGTGGTTCCCTGCAGACGACTTCCCGTCCATTCCTAACTCGAAAGTACACAAGTTAAGACAAATCTGGGATAAACTTTACGGTATTCGACTATACTGAACAAACATTTCAGGCCAAGGAATCCTAGGGGTTTCCATGCTCTATCCGCGGCTTTGTTGGTTGGGCATGTTTCGTGCTAGCATTGCAGATAATTTACCTTCGATGTCTATGCAAATCACAACCCTTTAAAGTAAACTCTTACCGAGGCGAAGAGCCAGTTAATAATCCGGGGAAGAAGGAGCGCTCTTATGTTCGATGCGGCTATCGAAGGATTTCCGCAGGCGTTTTTGAACGGCGCACGGACACTAATGTCTCCGCCCTTCACGAGTTTTTGGCTCATTTAAATGTGATGGTGTCAAATGCGCCAGTCGAGCTCAGTCCTTCCGCCTATGACATGTGTTCTGTTATTCGCCTGATAAATAATTTGCCCATTCTTTTACGTGATTCGCTTGTTCGGAGTGGCACCAGCCTCACTCGATGACTCTCAGGCCTGAATTAACTGGCTTTATATATACTTGCCTTGAGTCTGTATGAGTTTACGAACTCACACAATTTTACTTGGTGGTTGATGACTCTAGTACACATTTGATAGAGTAGAAAGTGCGCAAACGTAAAGTTATAGTGTTAATCAGTGTTTCGACAACTTCCGTCCTGAATGCCCGGAGAGCTTCCAATTGTTTGTCTTACCTTTCGGTAAATACTTTGAGAGACTTTTGTTTAGGGTGGGTCGGATTGTGACTGTTGACGATAATTATTATTATAATTTATTGGCTCGTGAAACACTCGTCAAATCAACGGTCGAAAAGTATGCCCCACGATTAGTCGAAAGTAACGATTATAACTTTGTAACGCACATCAGCCATGGACGACGATCAGATGTGTGACCTCAGTTTATGTTTCTGTAATATGCTTGCTTATTTGATTTTTGTGGGCATGTTATATTTGAGTTGAGTTTCCAGCTAAGCTCAAGAAAATGATTAAATTTACGGTCAGAGTTGAGGTTTAGTTCAAGGTTAGAGTTAAGTTAAATTTTAGTGCCAGAGCCGGGTTTGCCGGCGGCGTACCATTCTGCCAAATTCGGCCTCCTTTAACCTTTAACCTTGAACTGCACGTTCTCTGCCCTTTTAGACGTCTCCGTTTGCATTGTTCAAATTATGCGGTCTATTCCAGTATTCGTTTGGAGTAACAAAACAAACATATGGAGGAAATGCGAGTTTTATTCATTCCGTTAATTGCCGCGTCCATCTTTCCTACTGGAAAAACTAATATTAACAGCTTTCGTGTATTACATGAGTCTCTGGGGTTTATTTTCTAGTAGGCTTACACAGCCAATCCTCGCCGTTGTTCCGAAGCTCGGATCCAATTTCGGTATGAAATATTTCCGGAAGTTGAAACTTGTAGAACTACACCCGAAGCAACCCTTACTTGTTCACATTTTCTAGCAGTTCGGGCTTTAGTGATCCCTTTCCGTGCATGAATTTACGAGAGTGGTAGAACGAGATATTCAAGGATATGCCAAAGAGTCCCGTGGACAAGACTGCCACCAGGTCATGTCTTATTTTCAAAAGCTCCGGCCACATTCTCAACCTACCTGTACCGTCCTTCATAATTGAGCAAAACCTCCCAGGCATTCTATAATCCTGTAAATTTACTCAAGCTATTCCCGCGCTACAATAAATTCAGCTACAAATGACAGAGGTTCTTTTGTGTATTTGTGTGCTGAATTCGAACTACAGTTCGTCATTCGCTCATGGTTTTTTTATCTTATTCAGTGTAGCTTCCTAGCACGGGAGAGTGTGCTTTTATGGCTGACAAATGAGTAAACTCGTGATTTCGGTAGCTTCTATTGACTACGCGTTTGTCTTTGTTAGTTTTTGCACTTCCAGTGTCGCCTTGGAGCACCTAATAGTCGTTTTAATAGAGGTTGCTTTCGCTGTGACAACCTAATTCTGATAACTTTGATGGTGAGGGATGTGAACAGAAATCTTAAGATCTCTTTGATAAGTACCACCTTTAACTTTATTCACCTAGCTGTTTAGTGATTGCAGCATGTATATATATATATATGTTTTACTGTTCTGCCTCTGTCAGAAAATCCATTTGCGAAGGGAACTATGTGGCGTCCGCACTAATGCCTGTGGGTACTGCCAGAATCTTCAAATTCGTTTTCAAGCCCATGGCAGGTCTATATTTGCGCTTTTCAGTTAGGAGAGCGAACACCTTTCACAATTGTTAATGACATCATGAGCGATCCTACTCTCCCTCTCGACACTACATTTTGCCCTGGATCAGCGACTACGATTTGTTATAAACCAACTGACAGTAATTTGGTGTGTCAGAGCAAGACTACCCGGAATGTGCAACCACTGGATTTCGAAGAAATGCTTCGAATGTGAATTGGAAGTACTCTTTCCCAAATAACTCGCTGTTAAATACCGATAGCACCAGGCATGAGAGACAATACTGGTTGCTCTAAGAACGAGGGCTCAACTGTTGGTCGTCGTTGGCTGTCATTGTCTTATTCATAGTCGCCATCGTCGTCCATACCATCATAATCAACAGTCTGACACCGCGTCGAGGTGGCTTAAGTTTTCGCTCATCGCAACAGCCGCTGTAGAAAGACCACATCGGAACCATATTGAACAAGTAACTCGAACGGTCAGTCAAGGGGAGACGGTGCAAGCCTATTGCGTTCAGGTGGTGCCAAGCCCAATATATCTAGGCGACGCGCAGGGATGCGACTTGGCTTCCTTAATATGATAAGGAATTTTAATTCTTCTTAGCCAAATCATTACATAACGACCTGTGTTTGTTCTATACTCCGTTAGAAAAACAAGCGGAGCAAGTAGGTGCCTTTAGGTAACCGCTGAAAGTGATGGTCATATCTTTACGAATTTGTCACTCATCGCATTCGCCCACCAAGCGGGAGTTACTAATTTCTCCAGAGGTGAGTTTAGGTTAGTTCGAAGGGGAGTACGAGGAAGGCATTCTGATCTCAATAGTAGTGAATATGCGGTTTCCAGGTGGTAAATCAAAAAAAATGAGGCGTTCACCGGGAGAGGTGTATTGAAGGTCTGACGTTTCGAGTGGTTGTTTCGTCTACCCATCTTCAGAGACCGGGATGTCCTATGGACAACTCCCCTTATATTGCCCACTCTGTCCAATTCTTGACCCGGCAATGCCGCCTACGTGGCTGCATCCAACCCGCATGTCACCGTGACCTGAATCGTCCACGCCCTTGGCAGCCGCGGAGATAGTTGACGGCCCCGATTGTCCCGCGCCGTGACTGTCCCTCGTGAATAATGTTCGTAAAGTCAGATAGGTGGAGGTAAGTTGATGTGGCGGTTGACAGAGCAGTCGGTGGACATCCAGGATTCTTGCACTTGCCTTGCTGTATGATCACCGCCCCGGCCCACAATCTCAACGGCCTCAAAGTTGAAGATGTGTCCCATTTGCGCGGCATGAGTTTCTACCTCTGACTTTGGGTCCAATCTCCGCACGGACAACTTATGCTCGCGCATTCGCGTCTGCAGCCGTCCGCCCGGTTTCCTCAACGTAGTTGCACCTTCCGCAGCTGCATTGCAATTGGTAGGCAACGACCGACATCTCCTGTTTAGGGACCGGATCTTTTGGCCGCATCACTTGCCGGCGGATTGTTGAATCAGGCCTGTGGGCAACACCTATTCCGAGTGGCTCGAGAGATCTAGCCACGGCTTTGGAGACTCCTTTCATGTACGGAATGCTCCTCCACAAGTTTGACTGCCTATGCTCTTCATTTCGTTTCTTTGGCTGCCTTCGGCTGCGTTCACTGAATGTCCGAGGAAAGCCGTTGACTCTGAAGAGTTCTTGGAGGAGCTTTACCTCGTCCAGTTTGGCGGATGGCGTGCTGCAATGAATTTCAACCCGTCGGTATAGCGTGCGACACAGCTTCGTCTGTGTTATAGCGAGTGGTTGCTGTTGTAACTGAGCATTTGCAGCGTGTTCGTCGGTTTTCCGTAGCCCGACGTCGCTAGTTTGCCGTTGGGTTGGTGGCAAAAGAGAACATCCAAGAATGAGAGTTTGTCCCCTACTTCTTCTTCTTCCATCGTGAGCTGTAGATCAAAAATGATCGAGGTCAGTAGTTCCGCATAGCAGTTGATTTGATAGGCAGAATGGTATTACGGACAAAGGCAAGGGAGACCGGAATAACCATTTCTGGCTTATTAACCGTCGTCAGCCAGCCATACTCAAGCCCGAAGTGTAGAAGACCCGAGCCTCGAACTCGCGACCTGTTGGTTTAGAAGTCCACGCCTCTACTCACCGGGCCACGAGCCCGTTGCCCTGTCGGTTTTCGATTGGGAATATACAGTGGTAGGGGGCGCTCACCGCTGAGCGCAAGAAAGGGCCCTAGCCCGATTCTACGGTCACCCAAAAGTACACAAAGATGGCGCTCCTCTCCGGCTAATCCTATCACTAAAGGACACCCCAGACTACGGACTGGCATAGTGGCTGTTCCGACGTCTCAAGTTTCTGACCTCCGATTCGAACACTACCGTTAGTTTGTCAACGCGACTCTTGAAGAAACTTAAAGGAGTAAGTCTCCTGCCAAGCGGCGTCATGATTTCGTTTGATGTCACATCGCTTTTACTTCTATTCCGCAGGACCTGACAGTCAATACCATCGAACTACTCCTACGAGAGAAATACGACGAAAGGGAGAATCGCCTAGGACATGTCCAAATCATCCAACTCCTGGAGTTCTGCCACAAGGCATAGTTTACTTTCGACGGAACAATCTACAAGCAGGTGAAGGGAACGCCAATGGGTTTGCCGATTTCGGGATTCATAGCCGAGGCGGTCCTACAACGGTCGGAGTCACTGCCTTTACGACACCACAGACCAAAATTCTGGGCTCGTTATGTGGATGATAACTTCGTTGTCATCGAACGGGACCAGGTGCTGACATTCAAAAAACATCTCAACGCCGTCTTCCCGGACATTCAGTTTGAGATGAAGGAGGAGAAAAAAAACCACTTGGTCTTCCTGGATGACCTCGTCTGCCGCAAAGATTGTGGTGAACTAAAAACCAAAGTGTTCGGGAAAGCGACAAGCACGACACAAATACTGAACTTCGACAGTAACCACCCGACTTATAACAAATGCAGCTGCGCAAGGGCGCTATACCGGCGTGTTGAGACGCACTGCAGTGAAATGGAAGACAAAGTTGCTGAATTACAATATCTTCGACGGGTTCTGAGAGTCCATGGCTGTCTGCGCAACTTTGTAAACCAGTGCTTACAAAAACGACACCAGAGACCAAATTCAACCGGCCCCAAATTTTGGCGGGCTCTTCCGTACGTGAAGAACGTCTCGGAAGCCGTCAGTCGTGTTCTCACTCCATTTGGAGTTGGGGTTGCACACAGACCGGAAGCAACCATCAGGCGTCAAGTCATAAGGCCGACAGACCTACTGCCACGTCAGGAAATGTCTGGAGTCGTTTACCGGATCTGGTGCAGTTGCGCACAAAGCAACTACGCCGGAGAAACTGGGAGATTACTCCGGACGCAAATTGCCGAGCACGCAGCAGCAGTGAGGCGGGGAGACGCTAACTCTCAGGTGGCGACTCATTCGACGGGACCCGGTCATATTTTCACGTTTCAAGAGGCCGAAAACCTCGCAAGGCGTGACAACCGTGTGAGCCGCGAGCTGCTCGAGTCATGGTTCTCAGACCCGCAGCCCATCCACAATCGCGATGTCTTCCTGTTACCGTATTCCGTTCTGAGATTTTCCCTGGGCAGGAGAATCAGTCACGTGGGGAGGGCGCGGGCGAGCAATTATCCCAGTGACAGTAAGTCGAACTGCTGAGCAGTCTTCATACCGGCATCCAGCACGGATGACGAAGTCGCGGCGTTTAATGACTCGGACGCGGACTGACAAGCCACCATCTCATCAATTACGTCCCCATTGGTGATTGCGAGAGCTGTTAATTACAGTACGCATATGGTCCCACGGCAGCCACGTGCTATAAATACTGCACTCCTTGTGCCGCCATTACCCTTATCTGCGACTGTCCCTGATGATGGGTTAGAGCGAGAATCCGAAACGTCAGGCCAATAAATATCTTGTTCCAATGATTGTACCTTCATCTTCTGAGTATCGTTAATCTTTGTCTAGTGGTTTTTATTGTGTTTGTTGCGCACTGACCGATGGTCACTATGCGGGACAAGGATAAATCCTACCTCGCAGTGAAATCGAGTACTATGCCCAGCATCACTTATGTCAACTACCCCTGTCAATATACAGGTCAACCTGGAAGTAAATCGAAGACTAAATTACGTGAGAACAAGAGGATCGTCCAAATGAGATACGTACTATCGCTTACAGTTGCCTATTCTTTGGAGCAAATTCACACCACCAATATTGCCACTACGTCCATAGGTCGGATGACTGTAAGACTGCGCACGACATGGTCGAGTAAAACATTGTTGAACAGATTTATCGTACTCACGCCAGCGTATCCGACGCTTCGTGACCAAGCTTGCGGCCGTGACCGAGTCATAGGATTGACGAAAATCACAAATACCGATGCAGCTACCCACAATGGCTCGAGATTGATCTCGTCAATTAGTTCGCAATTTAAACTATGTTTTTGATCCTTACACGCTTCTCACTATAAACCCGAAAATAGGCCAGAAGATCCGCGTCAACAGATTATTGTCTTCAGATATAATTTCTTTAACTCTTAGACTAAAAAGCCCCGGAATTCATAACAGCGATTCCTATGGTCAGTTTGTCCCACGCCTATGCCCGAAAAGTACGCGCCAACCAGCAGCGGCAATATAAAGGACGCTTTTGACTAAAGTTTCGACAGACCATTATACGTAGCTATTGGTCCAACAATACCACTATTTCCGACCCTTTCCTGCCGCCCTTCTGTAGAACTGCCGGCATGCAAGTGGGAAACAATAGCAACTATGATGACCAACCACCTTACAAACGGTAACGATAATGCCGGGAAGACCGGGGATGCCCAATTTCTCAGTCGAGCTCGGAGTTTGTATTCTATAAACAGAGGTTGGGAATCTTTACGGATCTGGTCTGATTACAGGACAGAATACGGCTGGTGAATTGACTTCGCCTAAGACTGTTTACGAAACACGCCAACATAATTCAGTGGTCTTAGCAAATTTAGGCGCCTGTTTATGCGCCCGGTGACGCTTAACTGACAGTCAATGAAAGCTGGTTGTTATATGCGTCAGACAGGCATGGGAACCTTCCAAATAAAGTACGTGTTTAGGAACAAACGATAAGCAACCTTTTCATATCTAGCGGTTTGGCACCGTGCCGGTACCAAAAATGAAGTCAACAACAAACTCTGGAGTATGCAGCCAAGAAGAACTTGAGACGTGTCATGAGAACGCTGTTCTTTAATGGAGAGCGCCAGAGGTGTGGAGTCACGGTCTAAGACTCGAGCATTCGCTGAACAGAAGACATAGCCGACGGTGTGATGCATGCGAGAAATTAGACGGCCGATCAGCGTATACTGCAGCACCGAGCACGTGTGATGGCTTTGCTGACGCGTGCGGTCCAATCAGTGAGTGGTCGAATAGTCGACCCTCCCGGGGGGAGATTCTCGTGCACGCGATGACCAATCCGCAAGTGGCACGCCATGGACAAGAATGTTCTATAACTCTTTCAACGGCTATTGCACAATTAACAGGATTGCTCCAGAACGTATAAGGACCAACATAAATAGGGCACCTTTCTGACGAGTTGTTACCCGTGTTCTCAGACTGAGCGCAGAACAGTTGTTTTTCCTGAACACACTTTCTCCTCTTCCCTCTGCCCGTCGGGTGATAACGGTTCACCGATCGGAAATGCCTTCAGAGACTATACGTCTTATAAATATGTAGTCAAAACATATGTTAGTGGTAAATGTCAAATAAATCATATCTCAGTATGGAATAGCATGGGGTAAAAAGGAGTGTCTGGGAACCTATCTGCTTCCTGCCTTTAAGAGCGAGCAAGTCTCACCTTAGGTGACATTGGGTTCCACACTGCATAACGATGTTCACGGCTGCAGTGACGAATTTCTGGTCAGAGACCACTCCGAGGGGCCTGAGATGACGCACGTGCAATTGCAGCGACTACTCTCCCAACTTGAAGTGGGACATCCGCCGGAGACGGCGGTGAAAGTGCAGGTAGTCTCAATCGCTTTAATACAACTAGCGTCCTGTATGCACTCATGTTGCCACCCTCCTCCTCACTCTGTCCTTTCTGGCCGTGGTACCCTTGTTGGCTGGTATTCATACGGTCTACAGGGGCGTCACTCAGATATTTGCAAGCTGCTTATCTATGTACTAGGTCTCCGGTGTCTTTGTGCTTTCGTGCCTTGGGTCGATGATCTCTGAATTCCTTAGGTGCCGAAGTCGGCAAGATCCCATTCCGTAGCCGTGCCTGTTAGGGGTTAAGGGTTGGGGGTTGGGGTTACTGACTAGGGATTAAGGTTAGAGGTTGTAGTTAGGGGCTAGGATTTAGAGGCTAGGGGTTAGGATTGGGGGTCAGGCTGGGGCTTGTCTACTGCAGGTACGGCTACGAAATGAGATCCGACTACCATGTCGCCCACAAGCCTCAGAGGGGCCAGTCTGACGATAACTACATCCGCAATTAACGATAACATGCGAAGTCTGGCCTTGCGGCGGTAGGTCCTGTGCACTTCGCCAGGACTTTTGCAGATGTAATATGCACATAAACACAGTATGCAGCTTAATTATGCCGGTCGTGTCGATCTACTTGCGTATATTTAAGGCATTCGTATTGTGCACGAACTTTCCGCACAGTGTCCGCACCGACTTCTGAAAAATTGACTATTTTTAATATAAAAAGCGATGGTGTCTAACCAAGCAAATGTCCTACTTCAACATTTTAACTCGGAAGTAAAAATGGCTTATTTTCTGGTTGCAGATTAGAAACTGCTTAGTTGTCACCATTTTCAGTATCAGTATCAGTTTATTAAGGAAAATACAGGCAAGCGCCTTTTAACTCCCTATTGGTTACAAATCGTCGGAGAAAAACATTGATAAATAGGAAGATGTAAAAGGGATTTTGTACATCCTCTCGGACAGCTGACAGCTAGTCGAAAAAGAGTAATCGTTAACGGTTACTTACTAATTACAAGTAGTATAAATACGTATAATCTGGAACGTGATTACGTGAGTGGATGAGAGGGTGGTAATCGGGAAGCTTGATGCGTGTCGAGTCTACACTTGAAGGAATTCACACAGGATGAGGTTACAACATCCGTAGGCAGGGCATTCCACACTGCAACCACTCTGTTACTGAAAAAGAACTTTCGTCCATTGATCCTTGATTTCCCTGCGCGTAGTTTTAGTGGGTGACCGCGCAAAGTGGGCATGTTAGCTTGGCTGAAATAATCAGTGGGATCTTAACAACAGCCTAGGCCGTTGATGATGCGAAATGTTAGTATAAGGTCACCACGTAATTGCCTGTAGGAAAGGGGAAACAGGTTGAGAGTTGACAGTCTGCTTTCATAGGGCAGTGCTCCCAGACCTTGTGTCATGTTGGTCGTCCGCCTCTGGACCTTCTCCAAGACGGTATAATCCTTGGCAGTCCAAGGTCTCCACGCCTGTATGGCGTATTCTAGATGATGTCGCACGAAGGTGCCAAATATTTTGGAAAAGCAGTCAGAGTCAAATCCCATGAATGCTCGCCTAATGAGTTGCAATGTGGCCGTAGCCGATTTAGCAGCCTTCGCACAGTGCAGTGTTGGTTTGAGTGAAGATGTAATCCATACACCCAGGTCCTTCTGACTCTCAACCTTTTGAACTGGTGTGCCGTGTAGAAAGTAGGTCCTGGAACTGGGGGCTCTGAAGCTGCCGAGTTTAAGAAAGTTACACTTGCTTACATTGAAGGGCATAAGCCATCGCTTCGACCAGTCTCCGAGCCTGTTCAAGTTTGCTTGCAGGTGGTCTGCGTCTGCCGCATTGTGAATAACTTTCCACAATTTTATGTCGTCGGCAAACAGGATGGCATCACAGTCTAGGTCCTTGACGCAGTCATTTATGAAAACGAGGAATAACGTGGGACCTAAGACTGAGCCCTGAGGGACGCCACTCATCACGCTTACATCTGAGGACTGTTGACGCCCGACCTGCACTATTTGGGATCGTCCAGCCAAAAAGCTCTGGATCTATACAAGAAGGCGTCCACGAATTCCAGCGTTGCGCAGTTTGTGTAAGAGACGCTGGTGAGAAACGCTGTCGAAAGCCTTTTTGAAATCGATGTAGATGGCGTGCACCACATTGCCTTCATCACGTGCTTTGGTCCAGCGTTCGAGCGTAAAGAGCAGATTCGTGAGGCAGGACCTACCACTTCGAAAGCCGTGTTGGGCATCTAAGAGGAAGTGGTGATGCTCGAGGAACTGCATTAAGGCCTTCTTAATGATATTCAACATGATTTTGCAACAGATGGAGGTAAGACTCACAGGCCTGTAATTATTCGCAGGCGCACGACTTCCACCCTTAAAACGCAGAGTGATGGTAGCGGACTTCCAGTCAGAGGACAGGCATTCAGTAACAAATGACGTTTGGAAGATCAAGGCTAATGGCTTGGACATTTCGGGAGCTAGCTCCTTCAGCAGCTTGGCCGGGATTGCATCAGGGCCTGGGGAGGTCGAGTATTTAGGTTTGGTAACGCATTCCGAACAGTTGTTTCGGTGAAGAAGACGGCTTCGAGGGTAGGCGTTTCTTCGTCTTCATAAGCGGGTGAGAAAAAATCAGGTTCACTTGTCATGAATGACCGAAAGAATTGAGAGAGATGTTCAGCCTTATCCCTGTCATCGGAGATTTCCGCACGCCCAGCCGTTCGCCGCAGTGGGACGGGATCTTTGTTCCGTGTGCTCTGTCTTATGTAGCTGTAAAGGATTTTTGGATTAATCATGGCACAGTTCAAAAGATTATTTTCAAAAGCTTTCCGATTTCTGGCGATGAGAATTTTGGACCGACTTCTCTGTAACTTATAACTGCTTAGGGATTCTGACGTGCGATCCGTCAGCGATCTTTTCCATAGCTTCCTCTTCTTGTTAACTTCCTTCTTTAAGGACGGAGTCAACCAGCGAGGTCTATTTGTTAGTCTTCTGCGCATGATTGGGCAGTGGTTGGAGATGAGGTTGTGGACTAACTCTTTGAACTGACACCAAGCCTCTTCGACATCGCCGGAGAGAGTGGCTGCCCAGTAATAGAACTAAGATCCTTTTTCATCTGTTAGAAATCGCCACGCCAAATATAAGGTCGGGAATCGAGCCGTTGTGCAGGCAGGGAGAATAAGGTGTATTCCCACATGAGAACTACATGGTGGAGGCAATTAACAACGTCGATGTTGTCAGACGACCTGGTGAACACAAGATCGAGGCAGTTCATCTGCTGGCCCTCTCTAACTCTCGTTGGAAACATTACGTGTTGTGTGAGGAGCAGGTTGTCGGAGGTACGCAGTAGCTACTGGTCAAATGCTGCTTCAAAACAGTCGGTTGAGGCCGAGCTCCAGTTTATGTGAGGTGCATTTAAATCTCCAACGATGAGAGTAGTCGGCCGCGTTGAAAGTAATCTGAGCTCCTCCAGCAGTTGGGCATCAGCGTCATGGTCATTTCTCGGGGAGCGATATACTGTCAAGATATCGAGACTTTGAGATCCCGGTGCCCTTATGGTCAGCCTTAATGCTTCGGTACTACAAGTCAGTTGGGCAGTTTTTTCTGAAACGTGCAAGCCGTTCTTAACAAATGTTACTATGCCTCCACCCCTTCTGTTTTCTCTGTCTCGGCGGAACAGTTGAAATCCAGGGAGCATGAGCTCTCTATCTATCATCAACCTGTTCGGACAACCATGTTTCTGTTATTGAGATAACGTCTGGATGGAGGTCGTAGGTATGGATACGGAGTTCGTCCAGTTTTGAAAGTGCACTTTGCGCGTTGGTATTCATGAATTCATGCGAGATTTGTTTTAAATCCCGACACGGGCTACTGGGGTAGCTGTGCGGTCAATCGGATCAGCTTGATCCAGAGGGGAGCGGAATGTCGTTTGACAATCCGGTCTTTGTAGGTTGTCAAGTCTTTTCCTCCGTTGGTTTGCCGTGTTCTCAATTCTAGGACAAGTTCGCGGCGTTTCATTCTCTCGGCAGGTGAGTAGTCCGGCTGAAAAAAACACTCCTTTATGGGATTGCTTCAGTCGAAGACGCCTGGAAAAGATTAGTTTCGCTTGCTCATTGCTACCTAGGACGATTTTAAGGGGTCGTGGTCGCGTCTTCGGAGCGACATTTGTACGGCTACTAAGACGAAACGCCTTTAGGACTGCGACATCTTCTGTTGGTTGCAGCATTTCATTTAGGAGTTTCTGGAATTGCTCTTAGTCAGCAGCGATTCGTTCCCTGGGGGTACCGGCGGAGGACTCTGGGAGGCCCTGAACTATGATGCAGTGGTCCTTGTTAAGAAATCCTCTGTCTTCTGCATTTTGGACGTCGTTGGCTGGCCCTATGGCCGCGTCGAAGTGGACTGGAGAAAAGGAGAGGGCTGCCATATTGGTATTTATGTCCCCGTGAAGTTCGTCCGCGGATCCTGTTGAGGCATCGTGAATAGTTGCACACTGTGGTCTATCAACAATGCCTCCCATCAGAAGGCTCTGTGGAGAGCTTGATCCCCATGAATTAGAGGCTTCATCAGCTCGGTTCTTAACTCTGTTGACATGGGAATTAGCGGTGGCAGCTAATTCCACCCTGGGTCCATAGCCATATGTCTTTGCGCTAATTGATAATCCCTCCAAGTTAGGCTCAGGAAATGAGAACACTGTATGGGAATTATTAAGGTTAGGCGTCATCTGTCCCATTACTACCACTTCTTCCGTTGGCATATTTACATTCGTTTCATTTTTCAACTGCATTTCAGATAAGGCTACTATACTCTCTTTCGTATTCTGGCGTCTTTTCCCTGTGGTGTTAAGTGTCGTCTTCTTCTTCCTCTTATTCTTTTTTTCATCGGAAGCCACGACTTGACTACTAATAGTAGTTGTCTTATTCACCACATGATTGCTTTCTGGCGATTCCTTACGCTGGATGGCTCTCGCTCTACTCCGAGTTAGCCTCTGCGTATCATGATTCTTCGGCAGAAACAATTATGTGGGCAATTTCACTTCGAGGGTGAGGTCAATTTTTAAAGACCCAACGAGGATTTATTCATAACTGTTGGGTCAGGGGGGTAATGGTTTTTCTGTTATGCATTTACCTTCGTTTTAAGGTTTATCCTATACTCATTGGATATTCCGATCTGGTTATGAGCCCCGCCTACTTCAACGTGTGAAGCCCACTAATTGTGAATCAAGATTGACTAAAATCGACTTATCCAAGTGCGGCAAGGCTCACCAGACTTTAATAACATTAGCAGTCAAAACTGGTGAAAGTCAAGACCATTTGCTCTCATCACTCCTCATCAGGCTGTGACTATAATCCCACTCTAAATGAAATTTTGCAGGCCTCGAGCGAGTACCGTGGCAAAAGACTGCCCATATCTGAAGTGGTTGTCATGTGTTACTTACTTCTGACGAAACATTTATGTGTATGGAAAATGTGTAATTCGGATTCACAAACATATGTCACCTGAAGGGAGCAAATGTCCAACTGACTAGTTGGCTATGAGGAGCACAGTTGCTGAACTTTATTCTCCGTAAGACATTTTTACATTAGATTCTGTGAGGACGATCTTGGAGAGGTCAGAAATTGGCTAAATAATCAAGCAATGTTGCAAATGCAGCAGAAGACGGCGTACGTTTAGATTTTCTGCTTAATGATATTTCGCAGAAATGAATACGTGAGCAACAACTATCACAAAGGTTCCCTGAATGTTCAGGAAGACATAAAGTTCACAATGTTACTAAGGTAATTCGCAGACTTGTCAAATTATCTAACGTCTTATGTTCAATCTCTCGGCGTTTGTTTAGATCGATCAGCGGCAGTAAAAATCTAAACACCGCCGAGGATGAATGCCCGTCCGTCGTTCGACCTAAACGTTAACCTATTTCGTACAATTTAGGCACCGAAACCATCACAAAGGTATATTACTGATAACAGGAAAGAACAATTTTTAGTTTTCCTTTCAATGTCAGGAAATGTAATCGTTATTTCACCACACAGCTCATATATTTCCGCGTACAACAACTTTTTTGCGGCGGATACCGCTTCCCCTTTGTCGGCGGCTGCAATTACGGGCATTGTTATTGGAGGTAATCTGCGTTACGTTATTTTCACCATTTTTTTACTTTTTTTACCTTTGGTCGGCAAGACATTTCTTATGACACTAACCATTATTTTTTCACTTTTTCCCCATCTTCTTAAGAAGGCCGAAAAAGCGGCTGAAATATCCATTCACAAACTAGAATTTAAATATTTCTACCGTTTTCCCATGCAAGCCCTGAAGTAAGCATATACTATTCGAAACATTTTATCTTAGTTCACAAGTATAATTGTCTTTCTCACCGAAGTATGTATCGTTCCACGGCAAATGTTGCATAAAACAATCTCCATTCTAAAAATAACTATGATTCATTGCGTTTATGCGTTTTGTTTGATGTTTAAAACGGTTAGGAGATATGAAAATAACCTTTTTTACAGTATGCATTTTTCGGACATGCACTTTATTAAAGTTGGCGAATCCCAGAGTCAGCTGGGAACAGATTCCTAAGTCTTATTCCTTTGGATGCTGGCTGGATAATAACCAACCTAAATGGTACATAAGAGTCTAATTTTGGTAACATTCGGTTGCATGAATATCATTCCACAAACGTAATGTCACTTACGGGAGCTACTGTCCGTCTTTCCCACCGGTGAGACCTGCGCTTCAATATCGGGAAACTATGACACCCTGTTTGGTTTCCGAAACGATGGTGGCAATATGCAAATGTTTTCAGTTCATTTAATGTCGGTCGGTTTTGTGTATAGACATTTTGCAGAAAAACTTTCGCTGTTGCATTTTTGTAAAAAGTCGGATAATACCTTACTGAAATACTCACTTGTCATCCGTATGACCTATGGTAAGGCTTCTACACATTTAGACAAATTGTCAGTCAGCAATGAGGCACACGCAGTTAGGTTCTGAGGATTTCCAATCAGGATCCCGACGTTACACAAATCTCAAAATTATATTTCCAAATCATGTTTTACTTATTAACTCTCCCTGGCGAAAACTAGGGACGTTTTTTTCTAAACGCATTCCGCACAGGAACTAAAAAACTTTCTTTAAAACCAGAGACTGATATTAAATTCTGACAAGAGGAGCAACCAGGATTGCAGCTTATCGTAGGGGAAATAAATGATGCGATTAGAGAAACCGATCAGACTCCTGGCCTTCGCGCACTCTGAGATGTGAATACTTGCAACGACTTTGCCTTAGCAATCACACACAGTCTCTCTTCATCAGTAAGCTTATGTCTAACATTTACCAATTAAAGGCACGTGAGGGGGACATTTTGTTGAATTTTTGGCAAACGACTATATATGGTAGTTTGCGATGACTTGCGTTTAGGCTCTTTCGCCAGAATCTCGGTATTCCTCTGAATATTTGATTGCACTTTAATGGAAAAAATGCATCCCCAAGATCAAACACAGTTTTTAAGGCTAAAATTTAAAATATATTCTTTAGATAATCAGGAAAATCAGTCCTATCGCCTTTCTTTTCTTGCCCTTTCAGAGTTTTTATCTGTGTCCTAAAAAGAGTTCAAATATGGGGAGTGTATTGCCCTTTGCATTTACTAACAGTTTCTTTACTCGAGTTTCCAATCGTACATCTTAAAAGGGTTGTTGAATTTAAACTCAAATTGTCCCTTAGTTGATCCCATTGTGAACACTTTGTTGGGCTCCGTGGAACTATAACCTGTGACGGCAAAAACAAGGACAGAGTACTGATAACGTTCTAGATTCCACTATTAGGTCCTACCAACAGCCGTCGGTGTGGTCAAATTTGGACCAATTTACCCCAGTTTATACTGCACTTTGTGCTAAGAGTCAAGCCTTGTCCACCAATATTTTTCATGGTAACTACAACTCGTGCAAAATAATTTTTATACCAATTATTAAAATGTTTTAGAACGCAAGAGCCACGCTCCAATTTATGCCGAATATTTGATACCGCTCGTGTATTGTTTGCCTTTCCCTTTGGCATTAAATCTGAACAAACATTTGCTTTATACTGCACTTTCTAAACAGGCGTTTTACCTTGGAACACTCACCTTGAGCCATTTTTTCTTTTAAGTACTGGCTTTTGTCCTCCTCATAATTGCAATTTTGCTGATCATCTACTGTTGTCGGCATCGAAATTCTGGATATCAGAGCGCCTATGACACAGAAGAGGCACTAACAAATGCAAACGCCCAATCTGCTGATTATGCTCTTCGCCAAAAGGCTAACGGCCATCCCGATGTCAAACCCGAACTCTTTATTTGACATACACTCCTAGATGTTCAGATTTTTTAGTCACAGGAACTAGTCGCATTTTAAAATCGATGTACTCCTCGTCATTTTCTTTTTTCCACATTATGTTGATTTTAAGGCCATCTATTAGACAACCTTCTGTATATATTTTAATCAGCTTCGATACTCTATCCTTCCTGTTTACCTTCTTCCGCGCTTTCATCTGAAATTGTACTCGTCGACCTTCCTACTTGTCTGGACAAGTTTCATTTGTGATATTTTATACCTTCGAAAAGCACGATGTAAGATGAACTCCGTTGACAAAGAAGGCATCTTTTAGTCGGAACATGCTTTACTTCTGTAATCTGTCTGAAATATCACCCAGTCCTTCAGTGACGACCTTAAACTTAGTTCGGTAGTTCTTAAATCACGATCTTAAACATTTACCGGGAGCTCAGTTTTGCTGAGGTTGAGATTTTTTGTAAATCATCGAGTACTGTTGGTCTTCTCTGGGCCATAAGAACAGCCAGGTTTGCATATACTACCTCATTAATTATCAAATGTTAACTTCGATGTCTATTTGTATGCGCTTGCTGTATAGTCTGAACAGAGGCTGGAAATGATATAGAAAATCTTGACAGATTGCCGTTCTAGAGAATTCATGGTGGGTATGCATTTTTCTGCCTAAGAGTTTTCATGGTTTATGATAGGCACGATGCTCTTTGGTTTACTTTGCATTCAAAACTATCAGTAAAGAGTGCTTGGGATTTCTAACGCTCAGGGAAGTTGCTGACCAACGGCAAGAATTTTAACGTGTACTGCTGCAGGGGACGCGCTTAGCGATAGGTATATTAGCAGTCTGGTATGGCCTGACTGTGTTCTCGTCCTCTCGGCCTGATCACCACAGGCTGACGCGACGCAAGAAACCAATCTGAAGCTAAAACACCGTGACTCGGAGTATATGAAGGACGGCTTTTATCTTATTTGATGTTGGCATTCAGTAAACCGTAGTAATCCCGACATATTCGCAGTCTACCCTGCCATAAAAGTCTGTTTATTTACATATACTTCATCGCAGCAAACCATGCGGATCCTTGAAATGATGGAAGGTCTTCAGCACTTCGGCTTCTCTTACGCAAAAAAACTTAAGGTTAAGTAACTACGCCAAATAGGATGCCAATAACATTTCCATCCAACCAGTCCTGCAAAGTATGGCCTGTGCATTTTTAGAATAAGTTCTTTGCCAAGTTGGTACTCTGTCCGAAAGAATCTCAAAGGTTCACCATGCAGCACTGAGGATTTGCATAGCCCGGAAAATTTGTTCAAATTATTACGTGCTTCGGTTTTGGTTGCCTCGCTAAGCAGTTTCCTTCTGAATTTGGTCATACCCCCTAGCCTCGCATTTTATCATATTAAGTTGAATTTCGGCATCCCCAATCTTAACGACGATTACCAGGACTCATTTTTCACTGAAACCAGCGTTTTCTATCAGCTTCAAAGGCTCTCCGGAGGCTTTGTTCACCTAATTAGACAAAAATGCCTAGTCACGTTTAAAAGCCCCCAAATAGTATACATATGAACAGCATGCACCGCTAGGCATTCCTAATTTAGAATCTGATCTTCGAACTAGCTGGAAATCATTAGCAGTGAGCCCTTTTGTTTGTCCATTCGATACGTTAATCTGTTAATCTTTAAAATGAAGCGATTATCCGACTGAGAAGTCTATTTTTTCGATCGAAGATTACATCCTGATTTGTATAGTAAATAGCATCTAAGTCTGATAAGCCTAACGGCAGAGGAGCCACTTGCTCACAACATGATTTGGTAATGTATCTTAATGCAGAACTCCGTGGAGGCTCAGGTCGCGTGGGATTCACGTGTTGACTGCGTTGTTGGGGTAAGTGACTGGGTGCTATGGAATAGATGCAGCGAAAGAAAATAGAGTTTCTTTGGTGGTTCAACTACGTCTAAATACAGAAGCACAAAATTAAAATGAAATTGCAGAACGCACTCAAGTGTTCCCCAGTTTTTGACCGTTGGCAATACTTATCGCTGTGGCTCGACTTAAATGCCTTTGGTCAGCAAAGACTGCTGAGGAATCGAGTAAACTACCAAAGTTTGGTGGTTCATCTAGTTAGGAGTTCAATATGTCCATTTTGGTTATTGGCCCGCCTATATATCACATATCAACCCGCAAACGTCGGACAGGTCATTATCATCCCATAACTAGCAAAATAAGTAGGCGGTGTTCAACAAATCTCGCTAGATCCTGAAAATTGTGTGCAATTTTTCCGATGCTCATTTAACCCTAGCATTGCTTCCAGATGGCGATGGCCCTTTTTGATACCAAAGCATTTTGGATGATTAAGTGACCAATGTTTGCCACAGTTTCACTCTCAGAGTAGTATTTCGCAAGTTAAAAAGTGCTTTGGTAAAGGTTCCGTTTAGGGACTATTATAATACATATTTACATTAGATTACATTACATTACATATTTATAAACACAGCATCTCGCGAATAATAAGTAACACACTTCTACTCATAAGTTTAAAAGAGTCAAAATGAGAAGAAACCTGTCTGCGGTGTTAAATAAATGCAGTGCGTAACGGTGACTTCGAGCTGCCTAATCTATTTCAGTCCCTGCCCATGTCATTGTTAGCGCCTTGCCAAGCATGTTACCTGCCTTGCGTGACTAAAATTTCCGAGACCTAATTGAATCCATTCAATGTTGGCACCATTTGGCAAGGAGGTGAACGCCCATGTCTGCGTAACAGAACCCTGTAAGCCAATTGCTTGACTTCATGCAGTCAGTATGCGGCTTTGGCCACTTTCATGCACATGCAAAAAAGAACGGCCGCTCGTCACCGAACGGTCGACTATTAATTGATCAACTATGGTCTCAAGAAGTTTTCCTTGTAATATTTCAGCTGAATCTGGAAACTTTCGTCGCAAGGGCCTGCGTTTTCGAACCTGTGCATCTGAATTGTGGGATAAAATGGCTCCTACGTGTGATGACTTACATGTGAAAAGATTCTCAACAATTACAACACTCATAGGTATTTTGGCAGATTTGGAAAAATTCATATGGACCCAACTGTGAAAAACTCGGCGCCTCGGTGGGATTCTAAACCACACAGTAAGGAGAAGGTTTTAGTACAGCCAACGCTCTAACCACTTGAGCTACGAGGCCCCGCCGGACGACTCGAGTTTTTCACAGTTGGGTCAATATGAATTGTTCCAAATCTGTCAAAATACCTATGAATTACGTGAGCCTGGTAGTCATCTGGTGGATTCTAGGTGAATTACTTAGGAAATCCTGCTTGGGCAGTCAACTTACTGTATCAGATTTGGTGGATTCCAGACGTTGCAGTAGGTTCGTCGGGTAACTTGGTTAGAGCGTTGGCTGTACTAAAGCCTTCTCCTTACTGCGTGGGTTCGAATCCCACCGAGGCGCCGAGTTTTTCACAGTTGGGTCAATATGAATTACAACACTCTCATTGCGAATGCCAAACAAATGTTTAAACCATTCGAGCGGCTGTCGTAGAAATAGAACTGCAGAATCTTAAAGAAGCTAGGTCATCAGGGCCGGACAATGTACCGTGGAGGCCCCTAAAGGTGTTGATAAGTGACCCCCAAACCACTGGCACACTTCGAATGGAAATGATCAACTACTTACTCAATAAATAAGACTGAGTCTCGGACCAGCGCTAGTATTTTTTTGCCAACAAGTTTAAATTGTGTCTGTCGTAAAGTAATGGAGATCATACGCATGAAATCGACTCTAAAGTTGTTAGAGGTGAATAACTTACTTTTAGGACTCCAACATGGCTTAAGATAGAACTGTTTTTCTATTTCCGACTTGCTGCTTTCAACTGTTCAGTGGACATGTGCATTGGAGTAGAACGTAGTATTGGCATCATCTACTCTGATTAAAGGTAGGCTTTCGACAGTGTTCCACTCAAGCGACTAATTCACGAAAGTTCCGAAGTCGGACTAAGAGGCAAATCGCTCACATGGATCATAGAGTTCCTCATAGGGAGATTGCAAACTGTATGTGTTGGTGTCTCGAGGTTAACATCTACTCCCGTTTTAATCGGCGATTCCCAGGGCTCAGTTCTTAGGCCTTTGCTCTGTAAAACCCCTCGAACTGTTTAGAGTTGTTTGAATGATGTGACACTTCCCGCGCGGACCTAGGATGGTGATGGTATGACCGCTCTTCAGTGAAAATGGCCGGTGCCCTTCCCTCTCTCTACGGCCGACCCCCCTTCCCACAACTCACCGTAACGCTCACTTCCCTCTCTCTTCGTCGGCACCTACATCGGCCCTTCCCTGCGGTTGTCAACAGCGCTGCGCCCCCCACCGGTTGTGTAGCAGGCATGTCAGTGTCGCCTAACCATCCAGAAGGGTCACCCCCTTGCTGTAACTCAGCTCGCTTGTACACTTAACCACTGTTATATGTATCCCAGTTTCCAACTCTTCCCACCAGACTTTCGTGCCTACCCAGCGATTCTTCCTCCCTTTCGTATGGATGAGTACTGTGGTATGTTAAAAACTCTTCAGATCGGTCTTAGTCAGGATCTATTCCCAGTGCTTTACTACCTCTGTGTGTGCTACCCTTGACGTCCCCGGACGCTACAGCTCTTCCCAGTTTGTATCAACGGCCATGGTGACAATCTAGGCTCTCGCGCCGTCATGTTTTCTGACGATGTTAAACTCTGGAGAGTCTTTAGGCTGACGCAGATGGGCGCACATTCGAAGATGGCGTAAACCGACTTAACAGCTAGTTTGTTTGTTGGCTCCTACATTCTCACGCTGGCAAGCGTTGTATTCCAAAGCTCAATAGTAGAGGGAAGAACGAGGTGCATGATTCTTTTTATACACCTGCTCGATATTAAGGAAGAGAGGGACTTCGTTGTTCCGATAGCCCTCTCGCTTAACTTGTCTTCGCAATGTCTAAGACGTTAAATATGCGGTACAGATTCTATTAGTGCTGCGACGGGAGTTTGTGCATGTTGATCGCGATCTGTTCGTTGCGATTTACACACCATTCATGAGGTTCCAGTCTCAAGAAGGATTATCAACTGATGGATGGAGCGTAGGCGAGAGTTATTAAAATAGGGAAGAGTCTGGGCACTCTGTCCTACAAAGGTAGACGGTTTTAGCTCAGTTTGTTTTGTGTAAATTACAGGCAACTACGTGATGACCCCTTCCAGGTGTGTCTACGTCCTACAGATTGAGGATTTTGTTGAACTGGCTAAGTCTTACTGTCTTCCTGGTCATCTCTTTGAACTTCAGAGGAAGTTACTCCATTGAGAGACATACGATAGAAAGCCATCTTGCTGAGGGTTTTCGGATGATGGGACAGTATGATAAACGCACTGTAGCGGATGCGACAGCAATCGGAAACTTGTATTGAAACAGACAGGTTGTTTTATTATCCGATACTTCCATTGTCAGAATACAGTGCCGTACATTCTGGGATTCAGGCTTTTCTCGGAGTTATAACGAGTAGAGACCTGACCGTCAGGAAAAGCCAAAAAGCCTTCCCTTACATGGATTTGCATATATTTCACCAACATCTTCCCGATGCTGTGAAACGGTAACATCTACATTACTGGATAGTCATGTTTTTTCGAAAATCATTGATATAACATGATTATTTGGCTCAGTCTAATAGGTGAAAAACAATATGAGCTTCACCATTGAAGCCATTCTAATCAAATTTCACTTGCATGGAATAAGCGGTAATTAAGCTTAGGATTTATAAAAAATGCCCCATGGCCCATATACAAGACGATATTTTACATTTGCATCAGACAAAAAAACGGTAAATTCTAGATCTAAGCAAGTTTAACAACGCTGGCCATGGGTGTTGACATCCTTACAGTGAGAAGTTTTCTTGAAGACCTCGAACTCCGTTATTTTTATTGTCTTATGCTTCATCTTTCAAAGGCACGGTGACATCTGATAGGAACAATACCATCTTTTTATCCTCCTCTGTGGTATCTCGGGTCTGTTATTTCAGATTGTTCACCTGAGGTGAGAGCCTGCTTGTGCTTTTGCTCTGGGAACTTCTCACTGGATCGGAAATTTTCTGGGCACTTTATGCTCTTACTTCGCTTTATACGGGATAGTAGCCCAAAGACTGGTCTCTGTCGCGACATTTTTTAATGTTCTCACGAGAATTACCGCCTTATTTACAGTCCCGCCATGGTAGACTGTGCGAGGAACTCGTAATGCGGCGTGTTCTGTTAGTTCTCAGACTGGCGTAACACATTTCCAAAACCGTTGGGCCGAACCTTTAGTCACAATTCCATACCGTCTTATGGAGTAGAAGAATTGGTTTTCTGTCCACAGTCTGGTAATGCATAAACATTCACACTGTCCGCTATTTCGAAGTTAATTTTTACCTACTACGTCCAACCGTGCTGTAGTTGATTGTCATAGACGCTGCCGTCCTCATACTGTTCTTTGGAACAGAAATAAAAATGTCACTCTGAAGAGGAAAAGAAAGCTGTTAATTTTAAAGGAAGGTCTTCATTCGTCGCTGGAGAAATTTTTAAGGCGATAATTCCTTCATCGTTTACACAACGCCATAGTCAGAAAATGTGGAGTTTAACCAAGCAAACACTAGCAATGCATGCATTCTTGCATGCTCTCACAATTTTATTCCGATGTTGTCTAGATTAAGTCGAAAGACTGCTTAATGATTGCTCGAGTGGTAGGTGTTTAAATCAAGCGTTGCATGTGTATTCCACGTACACGACCTGTGAAGGCACAATAGGTTTTTTCTGGTAGGCTAATCAATACAACGAGCACAGTTATTCGCCCGCGGGCCAGCCAGTAAGCTGCCGACGGTACGTGGTGATACAACCGCGTAGATATAGAGCTTTTCTGCTGCACTCCAGGAGACCAAACTACTCGGTGGCTCATAGAAACCATTGCAAACCATGCACCGGTGTGTGTGCTTAGCCACGTTGGTCTCTATTTAAGATAAAAAAGACGTGGACTTCACCATATGTGGGATCAATGTCCTATCTTCCGAATCTACAGTCACCTATTCCCAATCGTTTTTCAGGACCAAATTTTTGGTGGCTCTTTACTCATTTTGTGCAGCCTGTGGCCATGGAATGACATAAAATCCACTTAAAGTACTCAAGAGTTCGGTCCATCATCGCAGGATTATCTTATCCGGATTGAGACAAAAGAGGGACCTGACAGGTTCTTCGCAATTTCCCATGGTATAACCGAACGTTTTAAGTTTATGGCTGTACTGTTTCCATGAGACATTATGATTTTCACTTTCACAGCCCCGACACTCTCCATGGAGCCTCCTGCGTGCCGACAATTGACCAAACTGATGGCGTGGCCACCTTTGTGATTTGTCTAGCCCCTGTCCCATTCTCAGAACAGGTGCGCAGTTCAACGAGGATACTGAAGCCAGCCCACCCTAAATCTGTCAACATATTAAACAAAATTGCTTGCCGTTACAGTACTTGTGGGTGTACAGTGACTGCAGTCGACCTCTTCCAGGATTGTTTATTGTAGACTTAACGTTGAACTGATATCTCCGCCGGACATGCAGCTGAAGTTTATCAGAATACAAATTCGTTTCTGCAATTCGTGTTGGCGCGCACGACCGAGTTAAACTGCGTACGGACAATACCTTATTGCCCATTCCTCCTCTGTTATTATGCCGCGGATTTTAGAGAAAATTGCTCAAACACGACTGTGAAACTGGTTAGCATGGCACGTATTGCTCTATAGAAATGGTAGTTTTTGGCGAGAATATTTTCGGCCACTCGTGGAAATCACCGAGAAATAAAACGACCTAAATGGCATGTATGAATTCTATTGAGTTCTTATAGCAGCTTAAGTCTGATCACACTTTCCACAATGATGTAACGAGGTTTCCTTTCGCAATTGGACGCGCGTTCTTTAGATATTGCTCCAAAGGGATACAAAAAAGTTTGAGTTGAATAGATTTGGCACTTATGAAGGCATTCTAAAGTTCAAATTATTATTCGTGTGGTTCTCTACTTGCGAGCCTCTTAAAGTATACCAATTGTTCGTCCTGTGTCAGACGTAGAAAGCCTACATCTCAAGGACCTGCTGATTTCTGCCGCATTTTTGCCGTGACTTTTATTGATAGACTCGTTACAAGGTTAATTTTGGGCGCTTACGATAGAGCATAAATGCGGTTAGTTTATTTTTCAACTAGAAGACGATCCATTTCCTGACAATTCGCACAGGTGCTCATGGGATCCTCTACTCAATTCCGAATGTCGATGATGTACTTGTTATCGTCAAACCGTGGGAGAATTATCCCAACTTTACTGAAACAGTTGCAATTTCCGTTTTCTGTGGGCTTGTATCACGCTTCAATTTTCAGTTAGGATAAAATTCCATTTATTTGTGGAGAGACTACTCCTCGTATGTGTTTGATTCCGGGTTGAAAGCCGTGAATTTGCAGACAGCCTCGGTTATCCAGCAACCTACGTTTGCATTAGTGTCTTGTTTTCCAAATGAATGCTAAGGTAACTTTTTGTCCACAAGCTTTCTTTTTTGGAAGCTTTGAGACACAAAGTGATGAAACGTTTGGCAAAGGTTCTTAACCGTCACTTCTAAACAAAATTCCGTCGGGTGCAGTTTATATGTCAACCGCAGTTTCGGTTGGAAAAACGTGAGTCCCGGTGTCCTTCAGTCGTGGACTTTCGTGAGTTCTCGAGGATAATAGAGCTTGCACCTGTCAACTGACTGGCTCAGACAACGACTGGGGCTTGGGACTTGGAATAGATAGTGACGACTCAGCGCATTTTCCTCACTGCAAACAATGCGACGCGCTTTAAGCTATTACGGTGGGCTAGCTGCCTTGGCCTGGAATTTCGTCAGCTGACGAGATAACTTAGACCTCACAGTTGGCCCAATTTGTTTATGTAGGGAGCAGCCGATTGATGGTCTGTGAGTTAGGTTGCAATGTCTTTATCCTAATGTTAACGTTAGTTCACTCTTGGGTGTGGCGACACACCTAGGGGCGGCGTCGGCCGCGCCAGCCACTTGTGCCTTCTCTCTCACCTCCGGTCTTCTTGGCCATGTCTAGATATCGGACCCAGGTGGGGGAGGTGAGGGAGCGTGGTAGATTCTGCGCAATTCTACCATCACCATAAAAGAAATCACGCGCAAGTCACCGTGTCTGCTCTAACCCTGCTGTGGAGCACTCGGTGGATATCGTCGAAATCGATGGTCTTACTGTCAGTACAACCAGACGTCGCGGGATTTTCTTTTGTACACTACGTTAGTAGTTAGAAGGAAAACGGATTCATTCTGACAGAACCACAAGTGCCACCTTAAATATCTCCTTCTTGATTCCATCTCCACAATCCCGTTTTAGCGGCATTCGTTCACTGCAAATTACGCACTTGAGTACGATGGTTTTTACGTTTTTTGCCATGTACTTGAGGACGAATCGCAACATTATCTACATATGAACCGAACAAGAGGTCCGTTTGCACCACTCTCTCGTGACACTCATTCTCCCCGTCCGGACGCAATAACCGCCAGATTAAACTTGACCTACGTGTCCGGCTCAAGCCATCTGTTCAGCAGGGTTTAAAGTGTTGGGTAGGTGGGACGGGGGTATCCAAGCCTCTTTGTGCGCGAGGCCCACAGATGCGGGCGCGATGCACGACGCACGCGATGCGGGACCCGCAGATATCCTCCCTCCCCCTACTCATGTCACCTTCGTGTCCAGGGCCGTGATCAGCGAGTTGCCGATCGATAGAGAGCCTAAACGTCCATGCAAACATGCTTCTGCATAATTACTCACCGCAGGAAACACCTGCTTGAACTCCTACCACATTTTATATCATTTTAGCTGTCCTGCGGGTGTAGCGGCACCGTAAAAGAGAATTCTTCTGACCTGAAATTCACACCTTCCACCATTTGAAGCAGCTAGGCTGAGGTCAGCTATTTGTACCGATTTGTTCGTAAATTGAGGAAATGCACGGACAAGTCACAAGACAGTTGTGCACAGGCGAGATTTTGGCAGCACACGGAAGGGAAAGCTATCACAAACCTGGATTCAAATATCGGCGTGATTTGGTCCTGCAGCCCCACATGCTTGACACCATACGGTTAGCTTGCTAAAACAATTTTAGTTAACATACCTAAGTTAGCCACCCACTGGATTATGTAGAGAAGATGAGAGCAAGCAGAGCTCGAAGCAAGCACGAGGATGCGCGTGTGAATCAATGTTTGGTGTAACCGAAGGTGGCGTGTACACACTCTCCCCGCGACACAGCCACTCGCTGGATTAAGAGGATAAGGAGAGTGTAATCACAACTGGAAGGCTACGGAGGGAACCGCGTGTTAATTTGCAGTGCGTGATCGCCGTCCAATCAATGAAATTAGCCAGCCTACTTAGCCATCCGCCGCAGTGAGAAAACGAAGAGGACGCGAGCAGGGATCGAAGCACGCTTAGGGAAGTGCGTGTAAACTGATACCCGATGTTACCGAGACTGGCGTATATGCCCCCCCCCAAGGCACAATTACTCGCTTGATGAAAATAGTAGGTAATGCGCAAACACGTGATATATGTAAAGTCAGCGTAATCCCACCTACTAAAATTGTTTTCGTTAGCTAACCGTATGGTATCAATCAAGTGGGGCTACAGTACCAAACCTTGCACAGTTAGCCCCTTTTCGGCAATCAGACTATACCTAGGGAGTGTGAGCCTAATATTCCGAGTGGAGATCGGCCAGGGGCATAGATGACTCATGATTTCGGGATTGAGGTGCAATTTCAATGAGAGTCCGAGCGACGTCCCCCTTCCAAACCGCCCTAATGGGACCCATTTACCGTTCCCCTAGTAATTGAGCTAGTTAAATGGCATTCCCGCTCCCCTGCTTACGCATAAAGGCATATGCAACAAAAACCTACCAGTCTCTCATCCCAAAATGAGAGTGACTGAGTGAGCATAATCTTTCCGCCTTTTCGAGGCGAAGAAGGATGGTCAGAAAGGGAGGGTTGGCTGACCACCAGACCCATTATACTATCTGTGTCGGATATCGAGCCTGTCGAGGCACCCCCCCCCCCCTTCAAAATCAGCCGCAACTAAAACCAGCAGCAAATGAGAAACACTCGTATTTGCCTTGCATTTTCTCAGACACACGTGCCCTTGATTGAAAACGAATGCCCCATCTGGAAGTGCTTTCGAAACAAGTGACAAAAGGATAGTTGACAAAGGCGTTTGTTTAATCGTGATACAAGGACTAGGCTTGAAGCGATTCTTGGTCGCTTCCATGCAGCTCAATGTCATTACCTTTATGCACGCAAGGTATATTTCGTCGCTTATTCGCCTATTCTTGAACTTCAGGACGGAGAGTGAACTTGCGGTTAATTGATAGGGTGCTGGACCAATGACCGAATAACCCGAACTCATCTCTCGTATCTGCCTGGTCTGAGACAGGTGTGTAGCCTGGTTGACGATAGCAGAAATTCAGCAATGTCTGCTACGACCCCATTTGTCCCTGTTGGTAGTACTTTCTCGAAGCATATTTTTGAGAATATTTAGACTTTTCGTTGTATGTTAGTAAAACAACTCGACTAGGCTTCAGTCTACTCCGCCTTTTTCACCTGCATTTGCTTGTTTTTTTTCATTATACCCTATTTGCATCTGTTTTAAATACACGCGTTTGTTTTTAAGCCAAGACCAGAAACTGTTGTTCTTATTCTCAGCACGCAGGGAGCAAAGGGTCATTATTCAACGGTAGTGTCCCATCTATGGTAAAATTATTGCAAAATTTTCGTCTCAAGGTGAATTCATCAGGTCTGGTAAAACCGTGAATGCGCGCTTCTGTAAAGCAGGAAATAGGCGTGGGTACATGGTGTTCCTTCGTGTAGACAATCTGCGTTGAGTTATTTTCCCCAAAGCTGACGCGGAAATGTGACATCATTGTTGGTACATGCTCCCATCCAGTCAAAAAGCAAGTCTTACTTTGGAGACCGAAAAATTAGTTCCTCTTTAATTATTTCCCGCTGATATTTTCGCTCGTACAGAAAACCGGCAGATTACCCCTGACCTGAAGAAACCTTTCTAAAGAACGCTCCTAATCTTGCTTAATACGATACAGTTAAAATGGTAACGGGGATATTAACAATGGATTTTTAAGCCCCCATAATCCATTCCACCCTGCTGGACTGAATTTAGTGACAAATTTGTTTGCCCGCCTGTTGCTGAGAGTCTCTCAGTCGAAACAAATGCTGCTTGTTGCAGTTCTACTGATTTAAGTATAGACGACTGATTAAAAAGCAGTAGTTCTTAATTCTCGTTAAAATTTTGTGGGCCTAACAAGGAAACCCTCGAAACAACCAAATAAATGACCGGTTCTCAAAAGCAAATGGGTTGTCACCCGCGAGTGGACCTCACCAATCCACCAGGTATTTAAAGAAGATCTCGCTCGCCCTTTTCAATTCTGTAGCTAGAGTAATTAGCTTGTAGACTGATGGATGGGAATAAATGATGGACGTTTTAAGATAGGAAGACTGAAATTTGTATTCCTGGTCTACTTGACATTTTCATTTATAAAATCCCAGCCCCATATTGGCAGAATCCGTGAGTTCAACTTGAGTGGCCATCTATGGGGCCAAAGAAGCCTCAAAAATTGCACATTAATCACGCAGAAATTCCAAGTTTTTATGGCAGAGATCGGAATAATCCTGACTCAAAGTGACGGGAAATAAAAAATAATAATTCCCCTCTGGTTATCTCGGTCGGCAAACATATTTTAGAATTGCCGTTGGCCCTTGAGACTCGTATATCTCAAAGTACACAGAAATTGCAAAGGGCTATAGGGACCTTCTGTGTATAGCACCCTGCAAAAACCAAAATTTGCTGCTTTGGAAACTAATTCTCTCTCACTACGGAATAGTTTACTAGAGAAAAACGGTCCTAAAATCAGTTTTGGCAGAGAAGCGACGTGGCACCTATGAGGTATGTGAGGCAACCCGCACACTTCCCCGGAATGGGTGGTTATAGGTCAGTTATACCGCTCCAAGCACGTCTATCGTCGACTTAATTAACACAGCCCCAAGTAGCCATGATTCTTTCCTCCTATCAAATATGGCGAGGCTTTGCTAAAAAAACTCTGAAAAAACAAGGTAATCAACTGTCACAAATATCTATACGTTAGTATTAATACCTAGACTATTTTCCAGAGTAACTTCCACCTAGCCCTCGTTGATGCTTCAAATTTGGCAAACCAGTGTGCCTTAGTAAGTAGATAAAAATTAGCCTCATACGTATCTTCTAAAATAAATGATCTGAATTTTCAGGACCTCCACCGTCCATCATTCTAAATAAGAAAACTAGGCGCTTCAATTGCTGTCGATATAACGAGTATCTATCCAGGCTGTTTGACAGATTCGCAACATTTTAAATGGATTATCCGGGTAAACACCGAAATCTCCCTCTTTTTGATCAGTGTAATTGGATAAAAAGTCCAAATTAAAAACATCTCCCGTGTCTGTTTCTATACGGTAACATCTGGCAAAAGACAATTTCTGGACTTTATCTGGCTTACCCTTCTGACCTACAGTGTCTGTGTTGACAGAGAAATTCATCCTTTGGCTTTCCCCCGCAACTACTGGCTGAGGTTCGGCTTTTAGTCCTCATTTTTCTATAGACATTAAGAAAGCTTCAAAAGAAACCACGTTTGCTATTATAATTCTTGCATTTGAGAGTAAATAACCCTGAAACTGTTTTGGCCTTGATAAGACAACCGCGAAAGAACCAGCAAGTCTGGTGATGAACAATTACGCATCACCAGAAGTAGTTACTCACGGATATGCAGATCCAGAGCACTTGTTGGCACTGTTAGTGAGGCCCGTGACCATGCACTTATACAACGATAAACTCTGAACAGCCTCGAGGAAAAGTTAATTCATTTTTAAACTTTTAATGAAGAAGGACAGAAGTGATCAATATTTTAAAAGATGGCCGAAAAATTAATCGAAAAAATCAAATCGAAAGTAGATCATGCTGCCTATATACCTGATGTCCTAATAGAACTTTTATCATGCTTTTTAAAAAAACGTCTTTCGTTCTGTATCAGAATGATTTTGGATATATATGCAGGCCGCAGAATTTCGCACGTCTCGAATTTCTGTCTGGCAAAGAAATAATTATTTTAATATTTTTATTAGGGTTCTCGAACAGTCATGAGCAAACCGATTTCACTTTTATTTCTAGCAGCTTACAGGACATTTAACCACTGTTAAGCTTTCGTTATGTATAATTTCATTGCAGACGCCGCTCGTCCCCCATAATGGTCTTCTGCTAGCTTACCGACCATGTATTGTTTAAAAAAGAAGTGAAAAGGGGCCACGACGTTTGAGTCTTAAATTGATGTGTAAGACGCAGCACAGTGCCGTCTGGTGTTTTTGATTTTCACAAGATGGAAGTGACAGTGATTTTAACTATCAGCGACCTGAGCTGGGCCTTTTGCTTGTTAGCGCCACGTAAATGTTCGTCGTGGGAGTTTATTTTTTGCACCTCTGCTCATCTTATGGCAAAATGATTTTTAAAGGACTACTGAACACTGCTGTTGTCATTTGCACCCATGCCTACTCATCCAGACAAGATGTGTACCAAACTACGATCTCTTGTTGGAAAAATCTGAAGACTCTCCCGACCTTCATTTGGTTATGGTTTGCTAAGCCTGGCTATATTGGGCTGAAACCAATAGGGGAAGCACTTTTTTCCAAAATCTGCAGTCACCTGTCGGTATGCTTAAGGAATTATAATTATAATGCTAGAGGTGAATTCCGTGCACAGACGTAAATAGCCTGTCCTGAGCCATTTCTAGTTCCAGAGGTGTTCATTTCTGGATTGTCACATTTAATGCCTACTGATGCACAACGGAGTAGCAAGGTCAAATCGATGACTGCGTGCTCTATTGTCAAACCCAGCGAACGGATTAAGAGCTGATGACAATTTCGGGCGGCCTGCTCCTTAGAGTCTGACAGCCAGTCTGACCAGGAAAACACTGTCCGATCAATTTAATTGACAACTAAGGGCTCCAAAGTAGCAGTTCCGGCTTATCTGCTATCACTAGCCAGCAATATCAAAAACACGGACTGTAAGTCATCCCGTAAATGTTTTTCGGTGAATGGCTGCCAATCATGGTTAGGAGCTATATGAAGTTATAACTTTAAGGCAACAGCTCACAGAATATGGGGCTGCATGATTGGGAAATAAGCGCCAAGCAGGTCTGCGACAGTTAGCTAGAGTTCTTTGTTCAGGCTAAATTGACAATTTTCAGAGTCAGTTAAAGCATCTTTTCTTTAATTTATTATAACAGCTATAAAAGGTTTTATTTACAATAAATGGCCGACCGAACATTCATTTCGAATTCCAGGCAGCTTCACAGACTTCTCAAAGTCGTACAATTCCCATCCTTTTTAAACTTGTGTCGAAGTGTCTATCGGTGCAGTCCTTGCTGTTTACTTGCGTTTAGAGGGCGTTGGCTCTGCCGCCCCCACCTTTGCACAGTCTTTGTGAAATTTGTCTTGTTTTCTTTTGCCTTACCGATAGTTTTGAGTTTTGACGACTGGAGCAAAATGTTATGTTCCTATTAACATGGGCGAACCCGGCCCAAGGAATTTGCGCGTGGGTAAGGAAATTTTACCATGTATCGACTTCAACTACCCGTTACCTTAACTGACAGAAAAGAAACTGGTTTTGCCAGTGTTAGTGTTATCTGTTGACTTTGAAGCGCATATAAAAGAGCATAACTTATATGATGCACGGATCCTTTTGTAAAAGGATGGGTCCCTGTGATTGATGATTTTCCAGCAACAACAGGTACTGTGAATAGATTTTTAAAGCCTTTTTTAGTTTGCAATTTCCCTAACTACAGATAGATTCTTAATTTTTGCCCAACAATACTGTAATTCTGTGACTTTATTTGACCTAAACCTTCGCCAATACTTTTATTTTAAATGTTGCCATTTGGTTTTGCAGAACTGCTAAGATCGGGAATGATTCTGATCATCTTAAAAGATCTTTTCTGTTTAACATATTAGTTTCTGAGAAAATAACATCCAGAGTTCTCAACCAATAATCAAACATAAGGTTGAGGTCCTTGGACGAAAAATAGATGTAGCCGCCGTAAAGTTTGTTTCCTGAACTAAAACATGAGCGATGTGTTTGACAGGAGTTGGCTGTTTTGGAGAGGATTTACAGAAGTTCTCTTCGTTACCAAAGTTTAGAACACTCATGCACTCAAAAGGTTCGTTTTGTTTTAAATGTCACTAATATCATCTACTCTATTGTAATTTCGGACATCCCTTTTCAGATCCACCACCGAAAATGGGAGATAACAAGTCTCCTCATATGTTACCTTTAATGGGTAAAGGCCGTTTTTAAGCCAAAATAATATTAACCTTAAATAACAAAGGTCACTCTCGAAATAGTTATTACGATCATTTATATGATCTTGCAAGAGACAAGGAACCATCCTCGAAACAAACAACTGTGAGTTCAGAGTTTGATTACTTTGCAGGCCAGGCAGCGTTGGCTTGATTATCAGAAACAATACTGAAAATTCTTTCTTAATTTTCAGCAGGACAGTATCCGTTCGCAAATTTTTAATTCATTTTCGGAGGGTTGCTTGTCAATGTTCTTCGGATATCTTCGGCGGCAACAGGAATTACCTGAGGCAGTCACAGTAAAGCTTTTCTGTTTGTGGTACTTCCTTAATTTTCTAGCATGTCCTATAAATCAGAGTTGTCTCCTCAGCATACCCAGAACGTCAAACAGAAGTCTGCTAGATTTCGCTCGAACAGTTTGCAAGCCCTTCACTCAGGCAGAGTGGCAGTACGGTTATAGGAAAATGTTCATTCTGGGAACACTGAAAATGGCCCACTGGACTGTTTGGCCGAAAGCGGTTGATGAAAATAACGGTTGGGATACAAACGAAGTAGTTAATAAAACTAATTTCGTCTGCCCATTCCCATGAAGTTCGACAAAATAACAGGTTTTTTCTTCTTTTTACAAGTTACTACATCTAA
>CACRXP010000273.1:339465-353531 GCA_902702965.1 Spirometra erinaceieuropaei | reverse complement strand
CAGCCATCCCACGATGGAAAAGGTGGCCCCAGCATCCCGTTGATCGGCCTCTAAACGCCTGCCTGAGAGGAATATATAGCTGGCGTCCACCTCTTTTTGTCCTTGTTTGGATAACCGGGTCTCGTTGTCAGCGTGGGCTTTTGAAATTTTTCCGCCATTATTTCCGCTGTTCCTTCACGTGGGAATTTTCCCATATGTGTATCTGTTGGCCTATTTTATTATACACTGATATTTGCCTCTCCTTGTTTATCTGAACTACAATGATGAGGTAATCTGCACACCATGCTTGCACTGTTTTGGAGGAAGAAAAATCTAACGTGAATTTCGCAACTCATTCACCGGCGATTATTTATGATGCAGACAATTGCGGTTTTCGGCCAATAAATATCGCTTGTAATCTTCTGGCGTTATCTGTGAAAATGAAGCGCATCTCTCTCTCCCTCTTTCTCTCTCAAAATATTCGTCTTTTAGCGCAGCAGTCGCAGGGAGACCTAGGCTCTTCCCCCAGTTGATCGGTTACCTGATCGGGTGTGTAAAAGAGATCGACCTTTCCAGCTGCTGGGTAAACCGTGTCACGTTAGCAGTCGGTGAGGGATCACAGGAACAGTTTTATTTTCGCATGTTTTTTCGATCGTGCGTTTGGCGCTGACGAGTCACCGCCAGTTTGTAGACAACGCCGTTGCACAGCATTTCCTTAGGGTATCTTTTACAGTTCTCCCCTACGTGAGGACAGACAATGCTATCCCTAGACGGTGGTGTTTAGTCATCTCAGGCATATGAATAAGTCTAATATGGGTCAGAACATTTGCTTGGTGAGAAGGCTATCCCAAATTAGCCTGGGCCGCCCAGAAGATCTCTGTCGTTCACTCGTTCAGGTCTTTTGCGATTTTGACGGGTGGGGAGGGGAAGAGGGAATAGTGGACACACATGCAGGATACCCCACAGGGTTTACTTCGTCGGCCGAGACAGGTAACGAGTTGTGACTGCTTACTGGATCCTTGCCTTTAGAGAACCAAAGTGGTGCTGGCCCTCACTGAAACCCCCCCCCCACAGCAGCGCGAGCAGCTATAAAAATATGTTGGTTTGCCCCCCTCCCCCCCCCATTACCGATTTTGACAAATTTGGCTGTGGGGCAGATGCAAAACTGTCGGAAGACTTTACGATGAGTGCATACGAAGTAAAAGTTCAATTCCACGGCTAATTTTAAGGGTTTAGTTAGCCAGATTAGTTGAAAATATTAGTTGAACGTTGTCATGTATGCGGAACTGGCCGGTATTTTAAGAAGTGAATGATTTAAGAGATCCAGCAGTGGCAAAAAATGCGTTCCTGACTGTCGTTCCCGACAATGCTCTTCTTTTGCTGTTTCACTGCAGTGGGGACGCATGTAGAATGTAGGATGCGGGATCGGAAAACAGGCTGCGAATACCACGTGAGTTTTCAAGACTTTCCGGAACTCACGTTGAATGCCGGGAAGGATTATATTCTCTAGGCATAACGTCGGACGACTGAGCAGAGCTCATGCGAAAACTCCGACAGAGATTAATGGGGGGCAATTCCCGGATGATTGTCACCCATTTTCTAGTTTACTTCACGTCTGTTCGTTATGGTGGTGATTTCGTCTTTGAAATTACGCAGACATGTTCTTGTCGCTAACTAACCACAAGCAATGAGGAGAGCGTTTTACCGAACACGTGACTGTGCTACCCGCTGTCTTCTTCCTGTTCAAAGGTACCCAGCATCCCTATGAGTGCTGCCGGACACGCTGGTCTTCAGTCTGATCGACTGGAGCACGGGCATACACAAGCGTTTAGCAGTCCTCATCACCTTTTGTAATACGACAAATAAGTTGAACACAAGGTACGTGCAACTATCCCACAAACTCATACAAGCAACTAAGACCATCGACTGACTCCTTCACTTAGCAGGGATTTCATGCCCTTAGCACAAATTATGACCACTCTGCCCGGAACAGCAGTTCAGAGTTTTGCACAGAATAAATTCTACACTCTAGTATCCTCCGCTTCCGCGTACTTGAGAGGAGTCGGTCTGATCATTGTGGTGGACATGACATACCTACCGTCTTAATTGCTACGTACATACTCATTAGGTACCACCAACCAAGCCTGTGCATCTTGTTTGAAACTGAGTCTGCACCCTACACTGGACATCTGCTGTATGGCTCCGATTGTCGCCTGCAGGTAGGTTTGACAACAGAGGTCAGCGTTGGTCCCTCCCCTTTCTGAAGTCTATTGGTGACTTCCTTACATGTTATAGATGGGCAGCAGAGGAGGCGTCTACAGTGCTCAGCCAAACACTCCAAATTAACAATTTCTCCGTCAGAGGAATTGTCATCTGAGCTGATCTGCAGGGTAGTTTCGATGACCTAGGGGCCGTAGACTGTCATGGTGGTTACCGAGAAGTTGCTTGTTCATTCTCGGCCTTCGATTTCTTTAACCTCGATAGACAGTCGGCCATTACGTTTAATTCTCACTCTTCTTCGTATTTAGCAATGAGATCGCAAGTTTATTT
Organism: Spirometra erinaceieuropaei; assembly: GCA_902702965.1. Taxonomy (NCBI): domain Eukaryota; kingdom Metazoa; phylum Platyhelminthes; class Cestoda; order Diphyllobothriidea; family Diphyllobothriidae; genus Spirometra; species Spirometra erinaceieuropaei. The sequence goes on along the minus strand of CACRXP010000273.1, from coordinate 351,002 downwards.
TTGATTGTGTTGTTCAGTTTAGTTTATTTGATGGTAATGTAGATTTTGCATCTTTGAATTCCCCCTAACCAATGTCGGGTGAAATGAAAATGAGGCGTTCACCAGGAGGTCTGACGTTTCGAGTAGATGTTTCGTCTACCCATCTTCCGACACTGGGAAGTCATGTACCTCCAGTTACAACAGCAACCACCCACTGCAACACAAACGAAGCTGTGTCCGTACGTTATACCGACGGGTGAAAACTCATTGCAGCACGCCAGCCGCCAAACTGGACGAGATGAATCTCCCTCAAGAAGTCTTCAGAAACAGTGGCTACCAGCGAGCATTTGTTGAACGGAGCCAAAGGCAACAAAGGAAGCGTAGTGAAGAACATAGTCAGGCAAAGTCGTGACGGAGCATTACGTACATGAAAGGGTTCTCCAAAGCCGTGGCTAGATCCCTTGTGCAACTCGCAATGGCCGTCGCTTACGGGCTTGACTCAACAGTCCGTCGGCAAGTGATACGGCCCAAAGACCCGATCCCTAAGTAGGAGATGTCGACTGTTGTCTACCGAATTCAATGCAACTGCGCAAACTGCAACTACGTTGGGGAAACCGGCCAACGGCTGTAATCGCGAATGCACGAGCATAAGTTGGCCGTGCGGAGATTGCACCCAAAGTCAGAGGTAGCAGCCCATGTCGCGCAAATGGGACACACCTTCAACTTTGAGGCCATTGAGATTGTGGGTCGGGGCGATGATCATACGTCAAGGCAGGTGCAAGAATCCTGGATGTCCGCCGACTTCTCTGTCAACCGTCACATCAATTTGCCTCCCCCTATCTGACTTGCGAATCTTCTTAACGGGGGACGGTCACGGCGCGGGACAATCAGGGCCGTCAACTATCTCCGCGGCTGACAAGGGCGGGGACGATTCAGGTCACGGTGACGTGCGGGTTGGATGCAGCCACACAGGCGGCATTGGCGGGTCAAGAATTGGACAGTGTGCAATATAAGGGGAGTTGTCCGTAGGACAACCCAGTCTCTGAAGATGGGTAGACGAAGCAACCACTCGAATCGTCGGACCTCCACTTCACCTCTCCCGGTGAACGCCTCATTTTCTTTCGATATGCCAACTGGGAATCGCATTTTCACTACTATCGAAATGTCGGGTCAGTTTACTTTCGAGTATCAGCCAGTGAACTTCGTTATCGTCGACATCGAACGGTCCTGGTGTTTATAAACTGCTGGCAAGACTAGTTAGAGTCGTAATGTATATGTCTGACAAGTACCACACAGCCTGACCACACTCATACTGACCATTCACATGATTTTGCCCTCGGAATGCCCAAAGGTGGAAGAATTTTGGAAGTCCATCATCATGCAGCGTCCGCCATCCGTGCTGGAAGTGTGAAAAATGATGTTTCTACGAATTAAATGAGTATCCTTGGGTCCGTTTCGGTTTCTTTGACATATGGCCAGGATTTACAGGCGAGGCCTTCTTTATTTTCCGTGAGCTTTTATGAGGATAAGATTTTTACTCAATTACTGTGAATGGAAATACACGAATTTCGTAGTATTTTAGGCCATCGAACTTGTTGTTGATATGGCTGTGCACTTATTCACACCTTACATTCTTCTAGCATCTAAAAAGTTCTAGCATCATAAAAGGCCATTTGATCAACTTACTTGCTAAGTGCGTCTAACTGTCGGAAGAGTCTATCTCTATGTTTATTATTTTCCGACCGGTTTGACTTTTTGCTTCTTAAGGGTTGTGTCAGAGGCATCGACAGCAACATTCAAGTTTGGGGTCACTATTAATAGCAAGAAGTCCAGTACTTGAGAGTAAGGTTGAACCTCCATCGGTGAAAAGTAAATACTCGGCTACTGCGATGATATGACTCAGTTTGGGTTAACCGAACCACCGCAGATTTCTGCGTCCACGAGAGTGTACTCTGTGGATGGCCAAATTAATTACTCGCTCATTCGAAAACTAAGTTTACCTAAATAGGAGGTTAATTAACAGACCACCCTCGGAGGCTTGAGAGTGACCTACTCGTTGCGGTTGACAAATGTTTTGCAACGACAATCTTAGCTGAATAAATTAACGAGGAGAAAACTAGTTGAACTGGCCTGTGGACCTTGTCATACGTTCAATGGTGGTAAAGGGGGTTCCACGGGTGGGGCAACACACAAGACGGAGAGGAAGAAGACACAGAAAATAAATACATTTCTGCGGGAAGTTGTCTTGTACGCTGTCATTTGGCATAAAATGTGAGCGCGTCCGGCGAGGCCTCGTAGCTCAAGTGGTTAGAGCGTTGACTGTACTAAAGCCTTCCCCTTACTGCGTGGGTTCGAATCCCACCGAGGTGCCAAGTTTTTCGCAGTTGGATCAATATGAATTATTCAAAATCTGCCAAAACATCAATGAATTAAATAATAAACAGAAAGCATTTTTCGAAAAATAACGGACTTTGAATACAGCGCCGCTTTTAGGTTTACATTTAGTCAGAGAGGGAAATTTCAAACAATGGAAACAATGAATAGTAAGCGATGTTTACGGTCACATTGAATTCTAGAGTATATTTTTGGAGCTGTCATCTACTTGGGGGTCCTACACCCTATCGTTAACGATTTCGACTCAACGTAAAAGCATATATACGTAATAGGCTGCGTCCTCAACCAAATATTCACAAACAGAGCAGTACCTTGAGACAAATTAAAAATTTCACTGATTCACTTACTCGGATCCGGCGGTTAAGGTTGTTTCAGATTGAAATTACTTATTGTGGGACACATGGAAAACTGCAGAATAGACTCTGTTTCACTCTTACAGAGACTGGAGTAAATCTCTTGCGCAATAAACGAAACTATGCCCAAATTTGCTGTTTTCTCATTATTTGAAAACGGACAGACTAAAAGAGGATGAAACGGTAAAGAAAACATCAAAGCTCCCTAGGCAAGAACTATTTGACGTTTGCATTTTTTGTCTATGGTAAACTAATTTCGTCTTCTGAAATACCCCTTCAATACGATGACGAGGTTTACCAGTTGGACCTTTATGAGCTCTTTCACATGGGGGTCTCTTTATGGAAAAAGCCTCGGAAATTGCCAGCTTTTAGTGTCATCAGAAGATCTGTTAGCGCTGCGTACATTGATTATGCCTTTGTCCAGATGAAAAGTCACCATGCAGAGACCCGTTTAACAACTAAATTATACTCAGGATACGTAAACTGTTCAGAGGAAAAGGAAGCAGGTTCTGACAGATCTCCTCATTTGAACTAACAGAAAACGAGGGACATTTAAAATTCAGCCCAAGCCACCTGATAAATCCCGAGAGGCGGTAACTATGCCATTTTCGAGGAACAAACTCCCGTTTAATATAAAAAACAAGGAAAAATGAAAGCATCTGAATGCATACATCCTGATATCAAGTGGACTGTTTATCCGCCGAGAGTACTCAAAAATATAGTTGAACAATTCGCAAGTCTCACCAAGAAAGATTGTTTGCATACGCTATTTCAGAAATGCATGCGAAAGATCTAAAACGAGGTGAGTAGCAGGGCAAATTGTGTGATCTCCGAAGAAACTCATTTGAGGAGAGTGTGCAGTCTAAAAAACCTGCTCTCTGGAAAGCAGGAAGCAAATAAATCCAAATTGGTTAAACATCTCGTGTTAGGAAAATCTGATCCTGTGAACAGAAAACACCCAGGAAAGATTATTTTGGGAAGAAAACAGTTTGAGATAACCTCAGTAGTCGTTTTATATATCTGTAGCGAGCGAGCCTCGGCAGACTTGTCCAACTCGCTGACCATATCGGACTACTGAAACAAATGCTTTTAAAGAATTCCGCCAATAATATCTACACTGTCAAAACGGAGAAGCGTGCAATTGTAAAAATGATGGTTTTCGTCTCCTTAATTCAGCTCTTTTCAAAACGATGTTTCCATACTTTATATTTAGGGGTTCCATCTTTTCTCTTAAATAACTAAACTGAATTATACTTGCCTCAACAACAACATTTGATCTCACGCCTTCATTACGGTTCTGTGTCCAGGCAGACCTGGGGAATATACTTTCGGCCTGAAATCGCCGCACAAGTCGTATTTAACGTAGCGGATGGTGAAAAGAGGGCTACTTCTGTGGCTGCTTCTGTTATTGACGGTGTTCTTATTACTCCTGGCAGACAATATAGGCCGAACAACTTTCGTTCGGTCAAAAATAAAGGATTTGGAAAGAAGCAAGCGGAGTTATTCCACTTTGTTGCGGTGGTGAATGCAGTCAAACTGGCATCGAACGCACTGATATTCCAAAGAAGACATCGGTTATATCCTTTTGTAATAACAGGAGTGTCGTTTACGCCAAAAGTACTCAAAGTGAAGAAAAGCGCCAAGCGCAGTTTTTCATTCGAAATACGATGCTATAAGGAAAAGTGTTTATCAGACTTCTTGCACATGTTGGCTGTTCATAAAAAGTTATCGCTGTACATTTTGTGACCATTGTATATGATAAGGTGGTTTCGCACACGTTCACAGTAAACAAGAAAATGGCGTAGCCTGGCCGTACTTGATTCTACGCTACACTTATGGAAACAGGGGTTATGGTTGTGTTTTTTCAGTCAATCAAACTCGAACTGACATCCACTGGCATCACTATAATATGAATATTAAACTGTTTTTATGAACCTGCACTTGACTCTATTCCAGCACTAATTATGGTACTTTCCTGCTTGTTCGCTCTAACCAACTTGGTTTTCAAGTCACAGGTACGTCTGAGAGGCCATAGTACCCACACATTTTCAGCAGCTAGTTGGCACACATTGAAAAGTCTATTCTGGAAGGCCATATTACACGGGCAACTAGGGATGAAGGATAAATACTTAAGACAACTTGACCCAAATGTGAAAAACTCGGCTTCTCGGTGGGATTCGAACTCACGCAGTAAGGGGAAGGCTTTAGTACGGCCCACGCTCTAGCCACCTGAGTTACGAGACTCCACAAGAAGACGTGAATTTAATCACATTTGGGTCACTTTACCCACCCAGCTTACTGCAACGAGAGCCTGATAGTCATCTGGTGGATTCCAGGCGAATTTTTTAGGAAATCCTGTTCGAGCAGTCGGCTTACTGTATCAGATTTGGTGGATTCCAGACGTTGCAGTAAGTTAAGCGGGTTGCTTAACCTAAATTTGATTAGACCCACGTCTTCGGCGGAGCCTGGCAACTCAGGTGGCTAGAGCGTTGGCTGTACTAAAGCCTTCCTCTTGCTGTCGTATGTTCGAATCCCGTCGAGGAGCCGAGTTTTTCACAGTTGGGTCAATATGGATTTTTCGAAATCTCCCAAAACATCTCTCTCCTCGATAAAGCAATATGGGTTCTGTACTCTCATGAGTTGTGCCCTTCTGATTTTCCTCTTTCCTAGTGAAATATGTGCTATCTCAGAGGCTTTTTTTGCTAGTTGTTCATAAATGATACTATAATACCTGTTAAGTCGGCCAGCACAACGTGATATACCGACGTTGAACGCATACCATGCCTAGTAATCGGCCTATATTCATCCACCCTTTGGGATTGTGATCGTTACAGCTGTTTACGTTTCTGAAGGTAGAATCATTAGGAAATTAGGAATTCATAGGTATTTTGGCAGATTTTGCATAATTCATATTGACCCAACTGAGGAAAACTCGGCGCCTCGGTGGGATTCGAACCCACACAGTAAGGGGAAGACTTTAGTACAGCCAGCGTTCTAACCACTTGAGCTACGAGGCCCCGCTGGACGACGCGAGTTAGGAATGGCCCACTATCGACTGTTGCTCGCAGTCGTGCTTACAAAATATACCCTACCCCCATGGAACCTTCGGGGACAAACTGCATATCAAGTTTCTCAGCGCTAGGACCATCCTCCTGTGTTATGCTATCAGCCGGGTGATACCGTTGAGGCCTGGGTTTGCAAGGGCGAATTTGATGCAATAAATATACCGAAGTCTATTTTCCTGAAAGTTCCTGAATGGGGTACATAAATGGTCTTTAAAAACATATAGTGCTCGGACGATGAGGGTCATATAAGTGTTTTTTTTACTATGAGATTTTCTGGAGTTCGATGACAGGGAATATGCCGTAATTACTTGCAGAAAAGTTTCCTTCTATCTGAAGAAGATAAGCGACCTCAAGCGCGGGGCGGTTAGTTCCTTTTGATATTACAAATTTTTCTGCGATGCTGCTGCTAAAGCGAAGAAAAATAAATGCAAGTATCCGATTATTAATAATCGGACTAGCACACTTTGTAGAGCAGCGAAACTTAAAGAAAAGTAATGAACAATATCGACAGGTGAGTGAAGGTTAAGGATGTTTTCTTTTACTGGTCTGATGCTGAATTCTAGAGAACATTCATTTATCGAGTTTCACCTCCGCGGAGCTTACCACAAATTGTCCCTTACTTGATGAACAGAGCTTATGAGAGGAGAGTGACGTTTTACGGGTTGGCTTTATCTTTTCAAATACCTCACTTTCATACTAAATAGGGTGGTACCCTTAACTTTATTTGGATTCCGAACAGACATGTTTACTCAGGTGAGACATTCCCAAGCATTAGCGAGAACTCTTTCTGAATTTTATGCCGATTTCCTTTTCTAATTTAGGGCATCTTTTTATGGTGGGCGGGCCTCGGTACCCAAAACTCTCACCCCTTTATACTAAGCGGTCATTTAATTTCTGATATATTTGCGACATGACATTGGGATATGGCAGTCTGTTGGTAGTCAACAGGCCATAAAGGGTCACGCCCGTCACGTTTCCCACTTACTATCTGACAACAAAGACCATAAACTAAGGCCCTATTTTGAAGTGAAACACCATGCGGCAAGATATGGGGGTAGGAATTCCCGGCAATGCAAGTGACCCGGTGCTAACTCCCAGGCGGTTTCCACTCTTCTATCCTAACTCTAACACTAACCCTTAACCTCACTCCAATATTAACCCTGACTTCGACCTTGGCCCTAATTCTATTCTCCCTGGAATTTGACGCAAAGCTGTCTGTACAACGGGAGTCCTATTCCTCTGTCTCGCCCGCCATATTTTGTCCTGAACTTCTATGAAATCAGTAAATATCGCTACCAACCTAATCAGTTGTAGCTGACGGTGCAAACCCTTGGGTAAGAGACCGACAAGTAACTCAGAACCATGGAGCAGGTCGTTGCTGTCTTAAGGTGACAATAAAATCGGAAATTGCCAATTCAAACTGGCTGCCCTCAGTAGTAAATATTTATTGAGCCTTATCAGCAGGGATTATAATCTGGAGCGTCCACAAGGAGTGAACTTTCCTAATACCCTTGAGGTGATATGATTTTGGATAGGGTTGGAGTTAGGATTATGGGGGTTAAGAGTAAGACCAGGACACTGGAAAAGGAACCCCCACAATTCAACGCAAGGCCATCTGTAATACGAGTTGGGGTACTTATCCCTGTATCCAATCTTGAAGTCAAGGTGGAACTAATTTTCTGGTCGTAGTTCACTAAAAAACAGAAAGGGCAATCTGCCAACCTGTTCCGACTTCACTACGGTAAAGAGTAACGAAACTTGCTCGGTGATCTAAGCATGTGGCACCAGTCGGAATTTGGCAGGACAGTCTAAGTATGTTGAGTCAGAGGTCTTAAGCTGGTTTGAGGATCGGGGTTTTGGAAAGTCGTATTGCGGTGGTCGCTGGTCCTTACCTGAGTCTGGTGATTCGCCTCACCAACCTTCGCAAGTACCAACTGCTTTTTGCTCTACGCCCATTGTAAAGGTCGAGTCCGTGCCCTGGATACCTCTATGCACTGTCTTGCAGTTAGGTCAGTTTGTTGAGCTCCTCATCCCGAACTAAAGATCGCTGTCAACAGAGTATGGGCTCTGCACAGAAGCAAATTGTTACAGAGTTGCTCGTCAGTCCGCCTCAGGCCAACTGTTTGAGATTGCACTCGCTCGCCTCTGAGGCCTGGGTGTGCTGGTGCTGCACTTTCCGCCCAACTTCGACTGACCTTCGTCACGTGACAGCCTTTGTCTTGTAGATATAGCAACGAGGTCAGACTGGAAAGCCCTGTTTCTCCAGCTTCATGAAGACAGTTTGGTAGTCGTTGCCGAGGTAACTTGTAGGAACTTTTTCGGGAGCCAAAAGTAAGGTTTTATGCTCTCGGATACGAAGGTGTGGTAGACGTTTGGGAGAGCCATCTTTAAATACGTTCAAGCATAATTGGTTCCACTGCCCTATCATTTCCAGTCGGTCTAGAAGCCCAAACAGGGCCATCTTCTGATTCTGCTTTGGGCTAAATATGACAGAGTGCTGACGACATAAGTACAGTTTAAATAAACGCCTCTTTGCGAATTTTAGTGGTCTTCGGTGCTACTGTGCACGTTGCATGCTGAATCGTCAGAAAAAAACTTGCGATTAGTGGGTGGAAAACCGCATAAAATTCTGTAGGTAACAATTCTGAAACCAACTGTCAACCTTAACTATTACTGTGTTCAGAATAGTGGAATGAAATTGTATGCGTCAAGCGGATCAAAACTTAATCGGGAAAATTCGCCGTATGTAACCCCACCTTTAGCCACTTCCAACATACAACAGGTAAATAACAGAAGAAAGGCCGAAAAGGAATTAAACATTCGGACTGACCTTCCAGTTATCTATATAAACTGTTAGTAGAATAAAAACAAGCGCTACCAACAGAGCGAATAAATTACGTAATCGATCGCTAACAGTCACCACTGCTGACCTACCCTGGTCCTGTGACAGAGCATTTATGCTCTGATTGGACCTGTCACTAGTACTCAGGTCATCAAAGGCAGTAGCATAGCAACAATCCGTCGCCAAATACAAGCACACAAATGTTCGCTTCCGCCTTGGTAATCTGTGCAGAGTTCGCCCGTGATGCTTTCTTAATCAGTTATTTATGGTCAAACTGATAAGCTTGAAGAGCAGAAGACAAGGAGGACACTGTAGGAAAAGTGGCTGAGACAAACGAGTAACAAAACAGGGCAGAAAATTATCATTTGATGGACGTAACCGCAGTTTATTAAAAGGATCAAACTTAGTGGATGTTAAATTGATGGACAGACGATGTGCAGGGCGTTGTCCGATGCTCATTTTTAAGAATTGTAGACAGTAGCTACTCGGCTGTGCATTCGATCGAAAAACGGAGCAACCATTAAGGAGCCCCCCTCAATGGGCCACACTGTAGATGAGTTAGAGCACAACGGAGCCAGGCGAGGACCGGGCAGGCGCTCCCAGGCTGCGCAGAATTCATGCATCCCATAACAGATGCCACACGTGGGGGTGTGTGAGACAGCACGCATAAGTACGGACCTGACGCCGCACCAGCCACTTGATTCCAGTCCCAGCATCAGATGGCTGACTGGCACAAGCAGCAGGCCGGTGCATGAGAGAGAGAGAAGAGGAAATAGGTTCGACTCTGGGACATTTCTTTGCGTTCCTCACTACAAAAAGCAGGCACGCCTGAATCCACCACGACAAGCTTGAATTTGTGGCTCGGAAGACTGCCATCTAGACTGGCAGCTTGTTCCTCTCAGGACGGAGGGTTAAGGTGCAATGGCCCCTTCGTAGTGTGACCTTAACGGTACTTCCTCGCAGATAGAGTTCGAACCGACCACTCTCTGCTTCATGTTCAGGTCAGGCGTGGGTTGCATGCATAGGCGAGCTATTTCGTCTTATCAGACACTGCTCCCGATCCCTCATCCGACCGTCCAAGCCATTTCCCCAAGCCCACGACGGTGTGGGAAGAGGGAGCGCGGTAGGTACTGCGAACTTCCGATACGACAATGAACAAGTCCGCGCGAAAGCCACTCTGTCTGCGTCCGTCATTCTGTGACACACACTACGGACACCGTCGTTTTCAACGGTCGAATTAACGACGTTGGTGCATGCCGATAAATCGCTGTGTGCATGTTATGTTGTAGACGCGTCGGCTACTTTATGTGAGCCTGTAGCCCAGAGGTAAAGCATTGACCTTCGGTCTACCTAAAGTCTCCTTACCCACCCCCGGTCAGTCGTTCTGTCCTAACTTTTTATGTAACTTGCTAACAGTAACAAATAAGCAAAAACCATCTTTCACTTTCCCCGTCTTCACACTGCTTTCGAAAAGTTGGACACTGCGGATAAACGAAGTTGATCATCAAAAAGATGTGCTTTTCTTGAGCATTTCAGATTCACACTCGAAGTTCCACTCAGAGAGAAAGACGAGTGGGATGCGTTGTATTTGCTGTGATTCGGAAGCCGTCAGTTGCCCCCTCATAACATTGAGATAGAAAACTGCATATCGGTTAGGAACCTGTGTTCTGATGCCAGGAAGTGCGACCACGAATCCCACCGCCATCCCAAGGCACCTGCCGAGGCTAGTGAATGTGCTGGAAAGGAAGCCATGTCAGTGAACTGCAAACATTACTTCGGGTGAGACCGGCCGAGGGTGGATCGTCAAAAAGGAGTACCTTCGCCTCACCCGTCAGGAATTACACAGCATAGCTGATGAATTCCTTCGTCATTTAGTGCGTTTAAGCAAATGCTTATTTGTAGTGCAACAATATCGAGCTGTATTTAAATATAGGAGAAATTCTTAGAAGAAAAGCGTCCCATTTTTTCACTGCATTTAAGCATCACTTCGGTTTCCACTCTGCATACAATCTTTCTGCAGGCGAACGTGAGGGTCAGATCTTTCCTTGGTCCACGCCTTTGCTCACGCAGCTGCTGTTTTTAAGGCAATGACTGGGCATTCTGTGTTACTAGCTCGTAAAATGAGCGGTCGGTAGGTGGGAGGTTTGCTTAGTTTGTTCCATTCGACAAGACAGGCCGTAACCGTATAGTTCTGCCACATAATGTGTGCTTCGCGCAATTTAAGGAAGTGGATGTCCAAAACGAGCCTGGCCTTAAAAAATTACCTGTCATATGTTCTGAATTGTTTTATGCCAATTGGCATTTGTTCTAGCATTTATCATCTCTTACGTGCTTAAGACTGCTACAGTGCTGTAGCTGGGAGCGACTCACTGTCCCGAAGGAGGCCAACTAAAAGCGAGAAAATAACAGTTGGAACTCCCGAATCTCCTCTGACCCACATCTCGATCCTGTGGAAACAGCCTGTTCTTCTACTCCGCCGATCAGGCCCTGACCGATGTTAGCACGCTTAGATTCCCACTTCTCTTAAGTGTCGTCCTCATGAAACTTTTGCTTTTAAGGGTTTGGGCAGCGGGTACCCTGGCCGTCATTATCGTTTAACGTAGATTGGGCATTCAACGTGGATAATGCTGATGCGCTGGAGTTATATGACAAGCTCCCAATCGGCGCAAGGTCTCAGTTCTGTAGAGCTTGTTTGTTATTTTTTGAAGTTTTGCTCTTCTTTCGAGCTCTGGGTTCCCACTAATGGATTATCCGTTCCGTTGCGGTGTGTCTTCAAGTCTTATAATAAAAATTAAGAATCTCCTAGTTTTTATGTCATCTATTTACCCAATAGTCCCTGGAACAGATTCAGTTACCTTGGGAGGTGCTCTGAGGTCACTGAGGGAATGGCACTCGGACTGATCG
>CACRXP010000273.1:312734-327582 GCA_902702965.1 Spirometra erinaceieuropaei | reverse complement strand
CGTGTGTTGCTAGTTGAGAGTTAGGGTCTAACCTCCGAGTGGCCGATTTATGTTCTTGTAGGCGAGTTTGCAATTTCCGCCCAGTTTCGCCCACATAGTTGCAGTCGCCCTCATTGCAATTTATTTTGTAGATGACTGCTGAAGTTTCAGCGGGTGGCAATGGGTCTTTAGGTTGCATGAGGCGACGTCGAATTGTTGCTTGTGGTCGATGGGCTATGCCTACTCTGGTGGGTTGTAGCAGTCGCGAGACCGCTTCAAAGACCCCTTTAACGTAAGGAATGGCCCTCCAGACTTCGGGTTGCTGCTCATTTGGCCGTTTTCTGGGCGCCCAACGTCTGCTTCTCTCGATGAAATGCCTGGGATAACCATTGGCAGCATCGCAGCATCCCTCCCAACACCCATCTTGTTTCACAAGGCATCGAGACAAAGCTTATCTCAGGAGAGATGGACTAGGAGGTAATGTTTAGTCGGACATAAGGTACTAGTTTACGAACGACTCCTACCTACTGGCATCCCAGCCCATACGAACCAGGCCTCGGTAACTGAAATCTCACGTTAGCGGCGAAGGTATTTACAAAACCAGTTACCATCTTTCAAACCACGGCTTTATGGCACCGTGCGAGTTTGCAATGCGTCAATCTTTGAAGTTATGTGGGGTCCTGCACGACCCATCATGAGCCACTAACAAGTCTGTGCTAGGCGAACTAGAGCTGAGACTCGGCTTACGTGACATAAAGATTTCCCTGCCTCCAGTGTGTTTTGCATACATTTGTCTGCATTTTGACCTGATGAAATGCCAACGGCCACTTTGGAATCCCTACGGCCACCCACAAGAAGGGGAACATGTACGACTGCGTTCGCTGTAGCAAACCCAGGCTTTTTCCTCATTCCTTCGCTCTGCTGGTCCAGGAAGGCAACGGGTCTGAATGAAGACAGTGTGCCAAATACCATCTGTCTTCTGGTTTTTCACATTTATGACTTGTAAGAGACAAAAGTTAGAAAGCCATATCGGTGTATGTTTCCCCAAGAAAGCTGCATGTCTACAGGATAACGCGCACTCCGCCCTGGTGTTAGATCACGTTCAAAGGAAGACAGATATGAGACGATGACGCAGAGCGCGTTCAGCGTTAGAAACAAAGAGTATCCTCGGTGCTGAAAAAGACGCTCACAAGGTGAGTTATACTGAGGAAAAGTAATGCAATGTCAGTCCGGCTGGTCGATCAGGCAACTCATCCTGATCTAGTAGCGTGGAAACACATTTTAGATTTTCATTCCGTCAAACGTTGTTTTAACGCCTGTGATGGTTTTTAGGCCTAGTACCGATAGTGCGACCGCTACAGGCGTCCGGATCCACCCGTTTTCCGCCGGGGGGAGGGCAAACTACAATTATCCTTTCATGTTCCCTACTCTCTTTCCTCCTCCCATTCGTAGGCGACCGGGGGGGGGGTGAATGGATGCCGTGACCGGCAAAATTGGACATCTCATCTGCGCGCGCCAACAAACGGTGTGGTCCCCATTCCACGTGTTACAAGGGTCCACTTAGGACGTCCCCAATCTCGCGTAGGTGAGAGTAACATATGAGCCAGATCAAGAAAGCATCATAAAAGACCCAATCCTCAGTCCTGAGTAGAACGAAGTTACCCCATCAGTCAGAACTCTTTCAAACGGCTCATAACTCCTCGTGATAGGTTCGAGCTCGCGGAGTTACTGTAGGGAGGATGCGCTGGTGTGCCGTGGGGTTTGTGGTAGGCAGGCCGTCCTGATGTTCCAGCGGAGGGACTAGTTCCAGACTAATCTCGACCTGTCTGGTGGAGCAGGATGGAGATGGGATCGCTTTCCCCTTTTCTGAACGGTTAATCTGGGATTTTTTCATCAGACGAGCAGACAATATCTCAGCACACAGTTATGATCGGAGTAATCAAAGAAAGTCCATCATCTCACAATATATCGCTTACGTGTTGGAGGTATAGAAATGGGGGAACAAGAAGCGTCTGATGCGCGGGCAAGTCTCGTGGAATAGAAGGGGAGAAGAAGATGCTTGGGGATTAAGAAGGTGGTTTTGGTGACACGATATCGACAGGATCCTGGACGGTATCCGGACTTATTCCTCTGTCCTCATCTGAAAACGCCAAAAGAGAAGGTGCACACTCAGACCACAACACAAAGCCTCCCGTCTCCTTTTTCCCGCTGGCCCGTTTTTCCTCCTTTAAAACAAACCTCCTTTTCGAGTCTTGCAGGTTAGATTCGTCAGTGTCGTTTCAACTCCCTCTTCCCTCTCCCATGCATCAATCGACCGTCCGAACCTGTAAGCCAGCCAGTTGATGGAATTGGGTGCAGTGGATGACAGGGCGTGAAAACCCCCGCCTAAGGCGGGCCGCATGCATGTATGGCAGTAGGTAGTGCAGTGCGCAAACTCGGTGCAGCCCGACAAACACGTGCTAGTATGAGCCCCTTTTGGTTCAACATACCTGTGGCGCAGTCCGTTTGGTGTTGTTGACACCCACACGATTACACCACGATGTACCTTTGGCATAACACACCCACGTTAATTGCGGGCGGCCGCGTTTCATAGTAAACGCAGTCTGCGCATATTTCATTCACACATTTTGCTGGGCCAAGGCCTTCCTCTCTTCTCCCAACCCCCTTCGCCAATACTGGCTTCCGCTCTGAACGATCTGTTTACACAGGTGCTATGGGAAGGATAAACAGTTGTCAAAGTCTGCGGCGCCCGCTGATTTGCTTCTATTTCTGGTGTCCGCGTGGTATGCGCTAGCGGATCGCACAGTCGGTAGCCTTGCGGCGCAGACCAGCAGTACGTTTCAAGGCCTCCAAGAGATCCGAATTGCAGGTCATTTTTCGCTGCAGGTACATGGCTACACGTTGGACCTATAGCTTTGTAGGTAGGACGCTGCCCTTTGATGACGGCCGTCAACTGGTTGGAATTAAAAAGTAATCAGGGTTAAATGATTAGGGCCCTTATTCTTCAGCAAATATGTCAACAAAGGAGAGGGGGGGCAAAGCTGTAAGCAAAATCGGAGTACATTTAATGTTGATTTAATTTTGTCTAATTCTTCACCTAACTTTTGATGAGACTCCTCTGGCGAACGTCCTCTCTAGTTTATAGGTCTTATGAAGAGGGAATGGTCATTTGCCGCCATTGATCCAGAATATCCTAGTTCCGGGTCGGTTGAACTCAGTTTGTTGTTTTCTGGGTTTGAGTTTCAGTCCCAGGAGGTACCACTTTGAAAAGTGTGGTACCTCCGGAGGCTAATGTAAAAGCGCATAAGATGGTTCTCCTCGCTCATAAACGTCTTCGGACTCTTACCAAACAAAATTCTAATGTTCCTCACATAACTTTTGGACCTCCTTCAGAATAAAGTTAAATGGCCTGGTATCCGTACCTTATCCATGGTAAGAAACCTCCCGTTCCCTAGAAAAGGTTTGGTTTCTTGCGAAAAAGCTCGTCAGATCGCTGCACCTTCTGCCCTCCGCAGACAGCTTTCAAGGATGTGACCTCCCTATACGGGAGGAAAACTTCCTTTGTATCGACCTCATCTGAGCCAAGGAGATCATGGAATTTACGAAGCCGATTCATAACCTCTCTTCGAGTCCAGTCACGCCTGTACAACCAAAGGCACCTTTTCAGGTTTTGCAAACTTCGACAGAAAACATAAGCGAGACAGCCACCTTACTCAGCGGGTTGTCACCCTCTCCGAACGGAATTATGGCTTTTACATGTTCAGTCGCTAAGAAGCGTGGACTGCAGATGATTAAATTCCACGAAAAATATAATCGCTCGTATTCCGTCCAAAAATCATGTCAAACCAGCGAACATCCCCTATGGGTATTCCTGTTTTTTTATAGTGCACAGATTGTAATCCGCAACGAAGGATGATGTAGTCTTCAATAGTTCTGGGCTGATTTTCATTTTCATCAATCTTGGCGAGGGTCAAGTTTTATGCCGCCAAAAAAAGCCATCAGCACTTAGGACTCTAGTAAAACCAACTTCAGTCTAAGTCTGCAGCACCTCGACTGGATTGGAATTCAAGGAAGCATTTAGATAAACTGACTTCTACTGCAAGAACTTCACTTGTATGATTATGTGTTGGGAGTCCAGATTCCTATCTCAGAAGAAAACTCAAAATATGGAGAAGATGCGTAACAAGAGGAAAAAAAGAAGACGATGATGAGGAAGAAGGAGGAGGAGGAGAAGGAGGAGGAGGAAGACTACCCTCTGAAATCGAAACGTAGTTTACTAGAATTTCAAAATGCTAGTTGTGTTCAGCATCAGAGGATTTAGGAAGTACAAAAATTTCTGTCTACCGCGACCATGGTTGTCTTTGCATGGGGGTGGACACCGCTCCATCCGCCACCGAGTGAAGTGAAGTGTAAATCAGTTAAAACAGTGCGGGCAGTCAACCGCCATCTGCCACATTGACTTTGACGACCAGCTTCTTAGTCTATGGGCCATATAACCATTAATTGACAGCAGAAACAGGAATACCGAAGGGTGCTGAGACGCGGCAATTAATTATTCCAAGCTACAATTTTGTGATCTGGCATCATTGGAACGCAGCTATTTGTCGAGGACCAGTCCAAGATGGCCCGCGAGTTGCAGAAGCCTGAACATTCAGATACAACCTCAATTAGTCGTCAGATCGATCTCTCACCGGAACACCAGGTCCACATGACGATCCGCTACGAAGAAAGACCAATGACTTTAGACTTAGGCTGAGGTCTCCACATAAACTAACTGTGAGTTTTATACTTGTGTTCCTTTAATAATGAATTCGAACAAGAATTCATAACCACAGTCAAATGTCCCAACTTCTCCGGATATCTGATCGCCCTTTTCTTCGTTATTTGCATAATTTCATTTAAGGAAAAAGTACTTTCAGAGCAATCCCTGGACGGAAATCCAGAGCTTGTTTACCTAAAATCTCACCAGTCAGAATCATCTTAGCTGACCGTACCTTCGTCGTTAAATGCGCTCGGTGGCAGGAGAAACTGCTTCGAAAATTAAAATTGAGGATGGCTTGAAAGGAGGCGGCGGAGTCATTTGCTAGCCACGGTCATGACCGATGTTCCTATTAGTCGACACTATGAACCGCTATCGTTCCCCGCTACGCAAGGTTGTTAGAACTGTCGTAAGAATAAGCCAAATTGAATCCACGCACAAAGTGCTTCTGCTATGTGAAGGCCGGACTTTGGTTAAACAGTTCGAAGTGCACATAATTTAGCTCCAGGATTGCAGACATCTCGGCTGTCAGGAAATGGGTGCGCAAATGCACTTTATATTTTCAGATGTAGCTAATAACACCACGAGGTGATAAGCACCTTGCATAGTAAATACCGGCAAAGACAAGGGAGGGTGAGATGGCCACTTTTGGCTTATTGTGCACCTCTTATTGCGGGTTTTTATTAGCCCGGGACTAGAGCCTAGATTTGTTGGTCATTAAGAGTAAAATTGAGTGTTCTACCAGTAATCCCCTTGCCCGTTGTCCGTACGGATGGGTTTGGGAGTGTTGGCTAGTGTGAGGAGCCGGTAACCGATCTGTTTACAGAATGTGCCTTAGGGCTCAAGCTGTAGCCTTCACAGGCACTTACTATTGTCAGTTAATTTGAACGCAACACCAGTCTAGCTTTACGTCCTCTGGTGTTGGATGTCAAAGCAGGACACTAATAATGATCCAGGCTACGAGAGCTAATCTGACCTATTTTAGTCAAATGCAATCCCGAAGAAGGCCGTATATACAGGGGTATGAGCATGTTTAAAACCGGTTGCCAGCTGTAGAAAGGTCCCATGGTGTTAGATTGAACGCGACGAGAAGAGACTGCGAAACGCAGGACAAAAGGCCGGCGCTGTCTATTTCAGCTGCTTTCACATTATAATCATAATTTGTAAAGTGCTGGTTATCCACGCCTTCGTCATTAATTTAGAGTCGCTGACATTAATCTGACATCAAGTCGTATGCGCGAAACCCTGTCTACTTACGAAAATATCAGGCCCTTTTCTGGATGATGTTAGAAAATGTATCACAAAACACATGGCTGGAGAAATAACAGTCATGCGACGGATTAGGGATGGATAAAAGGAGTAAGAGTTTCTATTTCATTAAGAATTTGACGTGTTCGATGGGTGAGCTCGTTTATTCTGCGCCACTAACAGGAGTTCATTAGTATGGGACTGCGCTTCGTACAGTTAGACTTAGCAGGTTACCGTGGGACACCCTTATCAACCCTAAAAAGTGAGCGACGCTCCGTTACCGTATACCGCTTGAGATTTAGGCATACTCACGCCATAAACTCCCCTGCCCGCTAAATGTACCTTAGTAGTGTACTAGAAATAATGGCTTCCGCTGACTTTACTTGCTAACCAACTCGAAATTGCAATCACAGAACACAACAGAAAAATTTTACCACTGCTGCTTATTACTTGTTCGAGCGGTAGCGTAATTAGTAAGTTATCTGCTAGACTTCAAGGTGTCATACGTAGAGGATGCAAACAGTGGTGTGAAAATGGCGAAAACTTGCATATTTGTAGAGAACTCAATTACTCACTGCAAAATGAAGCCCGTATATCTAGACGAGAGCCAGACAATTCAAATTCAAATGGAACTAGGCGCCACATTCGGGTATGACACTGTTCCTAAAAGTACTTTATCTAACTCACATCTTAGCGTCATATGTCATTCGAGTTTCGGCGGTGAAGCCTAGATAGAATAAACAACTCGCCGAGTGCATAAGTCGGATCATATCAGCACGTGCCGACTTAGCAGAAAAGGCCTATGTGACACGGGGGTGGTTCGATTTCTCAAACAATTAATTTATTTACCTGACTTTTCTTGTTATCTGCCGAACCCATCAGCAGGAACGGCAATAAACAAAGAAATTGATACGCATCTGGGGTGTCGTTTTTATGAGACGCATTCGCTACATTTATATACACATAACAACTTCGAAGCATCCCCATTCACTACAGATGTCCTTACTTGGTGCGATGGTGGCTTGTTTGCCCAGATGCAGGCTGTTAGTTGCTTATATTTTATCACCGGTAGTGGTGAGAATTACATAACAATTTGTCTTTCCATTACTAACACTGGAGGCAATGTTTAACCGTGTGACGCAATCCAGACATAATTTCCAGTTCGACTAGGAAAAATCTTGGCAAGAGTTGACAGTCGTATGAGACGCCAGCTGCTGGAGTCATGGTTCTCCAGCCTGCAATGATTTCACACTCCACGCATCATACTTCAGTGTGAAGATCTTGCTTATTAAGATTATTCAGCCAATCGAGATGCGCACGGGTGAGTACTCTTTCAAGTGACGGTCATTGACAGTTCGACCATCGTTACCGACTATGGCACGGCGACTTATGCGTGAGTTAGTTTTTAGTGAGAGTAAACTTGAGCAGCACCTACCACATCCCATCCTCCTACTCCCTCACCTGAACCCGGGTCAAGACAGAGTCAAGAAGACCAGAGGCGGGGGAGGGCGCAGGCGGCTGGCACGACCGGACCCGCACCTAGGCGCACCACTTCCCCCCTGGTATGCAACAACCACTTGACCAGTATTTTAACCAACAACGAAAGCGGATGACACAAGTTACTGGGCAACCATGCAAACGGCCTGTATACCGAACGAGAGCGCAAGCGCACCTGCCATCAGGGATCTAGTGGCCAGAGCACACTAGGCTGCGAGGGCCATAGTTTGCTGAATCATGGTATAGCAAACGCATACAATTCTAAAGGGACAGTAATTACCAGCTAGATGGCTGATTAAATGTCACGCCAATCAGCAAACTCGGCGAAAAACATGAGGCCACTGAGGATTCTAACGCTGGCGACCGGGCTATCCTCACATCAGGTGCGAGTGTCATCTGTAAATGCGGAAGCTGGTAATTTTGGCTGACATATGGTGACATAGAAACGGCCAAAGACTACAAGCATGCGGGCCCCCGACTGATGAACAAACTCGCGCCACTTTTCTGGGGAATGTGGCGGTGAGGACTCCGGAGACGTCACCATTGTTTACATGTAAAAGCGCAAGGACAACCGTGAGACCTAGGAAAAACTGCATTGGAATCCCGCCGCTCAGTGTCGCCTGAACGATCTTTGTCCGCATCCTCAGTCGTCTCAACAGCCACTTCGAATAAAGACTGCTCCCCGAAAGCCAATGTGGGCTTCGACGGAAGCGCGGCACCATCGACACGATCTTTGCAGCCTGACAACAACAGGAGAAGTCACATAGAAGGAGGCACAATCGATGGAACAAAAGCTTTAGTGGTCTGACGTTTCGGACTCTTACTCAAATCCATCATCAGGAGAAGTGCTGAAAAATGTACAGCGATCTCTAAACTAGTTTCATGTAACTGACAAAAGCTTCTGACATCGGGAACCGCTACGGACTCCAGAGTGTCATATTGAGCTCAGGTGTCCGGAACGCTTCAATCGCACGGTGCGGCAGATCCAAGACGACATTATGGTGCGCGTCGCGGAAAATAAGGAAGTCTCATAGTCGTTCGCAGAGGTCAATGGAGTGGGGAGCGCCTGTGTACTCGTTCCCAACCCCTTCAGCCTCATGTTCTCTTTCGTGCTGATGGACGCTTTGAGTGGAGAATGTCTTGGGATCAGTGGCGTCTACGGGACAGACGGCCAACTACTCAACGTCCGACGCATGTAAGCATCCACGTGAACATCAACAACTACTGCTCATGAACTCCTATTTTCAGACGACTGTGCACCTGACGCCACAACAAAAGCAGTCACGCACATATTCATGGGAACGTTGGCCTCCGGTTGCGTAAACTTCAGTCCGAACATCAACACAAACAAGACGGTGGTTATGCACCAACCAACACTAGCGGAGGTAGATACTACGCCCAGGATCAACGAGAATGGAACCAGACTCGCATCAGTAGACAACTTCACCTATCTGGACTGTACCACCGGACATACTGCCGACATCCATGACGCGATAGAGACCCGAACCTCTGAAGCCAGTTAGGCCTTTGATTGGTTGCAGAGCTCAATTAGGAATCGCTGCGGGTTTCTAGTCAATATTATACAAGGTAGTAGTCCTGACAATGCTGTTGCATGCGGTGGGACATGGACCGTCTACACTAACCAAGCCAAGATGCTCAATCAATTTCACATCAGCTCTCTGTGGAGAACACTAAGACTTGGGTAGCGGGATAGGATTACCGTCATGGAAGACCCGGAGCTAAAGTCTAAGCATTCATGCCATGCTGGGACAACTACAACTACGCTGGGACGACCACCTCGCGAGAATGGATGATGGGCGCCTATCCAGACGACTCTCCGATGAAGACGATGCTACGGATGCTCGCAGACAAAAAGGACGAAAGCGACGCTAAAGAGACACCTTTCGGACCTGCCTCAAAAACCTATAAATCAGTCTGGTAACCTGGAGAACACTGCCCATGCTTGACTGGCCTCGAGTACGACAGTGAAGACTGGGGCAGTAGTCTACGAAGCTGACGGAAGCATTGCTCTAATAACCAAAAGAGCTGCGCCCAATTTCTAAGCACCGCAAACCACAACCTAAGCACCCAACCCCTACCATCATGTTCACGTTGTCAACGGACATTCAGCGCGCGGATCGGTCTTGTGGGACATCTCCGTATCCAACGCAACACTAAAGCGACAACAAGCTCTACAGCCTCTGGAGACGCCTTTACGGTCACTGCCTATCGCAATGCCCAACACAAACGACGAAGACCGCCACCGGTGGGCAAACCCTTGTCACCCCGCAGTTGCTGCTGTCTACCTCATCTCCATCACTTCCACCATCATTGGCACAACCCTCGATAGGTAGGCGCTGATGACTGCCAGTAATGCCACTTCCACCATCGGTGAGAACACTATCGACGTTGTGTCACTCGTCACCACCATCATCATCGCCTCCACTGCCAGCAATGTGGACACGATTCCAATCTGTCCAAATTGCGATCACACCTTTACACCACGCATCGACCGGGTCAGTCATTTGCGAATTCATCGTCCTGAGACTAGCAAACTAGTGTCGGGAGTATAAAAATGCACCTGCCCCACCCACCTTTACTGCCGATGTGTCTCAGGCACATTCAGTCGCCGCATGGGTCTATTCAGCCGAACGCACCTTCGTACAAATCCGAGATAAAAGCCCGTAGACTAAATCCTAACACCGCACACTCTCCTCTTTCCTCCCCCCCCCTCTGCTCCTACATCACACTCAAACGCATCCCACACAACCTACCATAGACAAAGAGTAGGTACTTTCCATGTACATTGGAAGCTTTCTCCTTGGCATAACCTGGTACCTAATTAGATCGTGCGCGGAGCATGTAGATGGGATGTCGCAGCTCTGTCAACCTCTGCGCCAAATCCTGACACCAGACGGCCGACAGGTCCGGACATTTGACTGGTGTACGGGAGAGGGAAAAGAGTGTGATCGACTCTGGCGACTCCGTCCCCACGGCAAATCAGCGCATTCCTGTAATAAATCTGATTACTTGGAATCTATCATGATCGTGCTTTGTGAAATAAAGAAGGTAGGCATCCCTCTTTCTTTAACCAATGCGAAGGGTGCAAAAGCTGCAAGGCACTTTAGCACTGTTGGAGGATGGTTCAGGAAGTTTAGATCCAGAATATGCGTGAAAGCAATGAAAAGCCCCGTAAAAGGAGCCACGGCCGACGAAGGGACTCTGGTCTGCTGATGGCGTAAGAATAAATTAACGAGGCCATATCTAATTATATATTTTATGTGGTGATACTAATCCGCTCTTTAAAACTTACTGCAACTTCATTTAGCGTTTTCCGGATGAGCGGATGCAGACGCCGAGAGATAAAAGAAATCAAAGGATTGAGTAACATCAATTGTTTGTGTCGATACCATAGGCCTCCAGCAACTGCCGTGTGAAATGCTCGGGAAATCAAACAGACTTGTCTGTTCAGTAGGAGGCAGCGAGTGGTCAGTGACTTATATTTGGCAGTAGAATGTATGAAAGAATATGTGATCTTGTCCAAATGGTTTGGGGAACTAAACTTTCCTGAAGCCCGTAGGAGAACTGGATAACCTGTACTGCAGCAAGTTATCAATGCTCCTGGATATTTTTATAGAGGGTTAGAGGGAAGTTTACCTCTCGCTGAGTCCGGTCCTCCCAACTATACGTCTGGTAAATAGCCAACCGACCTGGGGTATTATCGCTGTCGTAAGGAGACACTACCGATATACAGATTTGAACAATTGACTTTCGTTATTGACCTACCAATAGAAGGGAGCGAAATATTTCAAAAAAGGAAAATACAATCGCGATAAGAAAATTCGCACTAGCCTGAGCCTTCAAACTCCTACCGCTAATCACTTTGAGAGATTGTGAAAAAGTCGATTAGGAAGGAAGGACTACCTGGACAACTTCATTTATCGCTGCTTTCGTACGCGCTCACGAGGGAAAAACAAGATAGATTCGTTATGGAATTGAAAGCACATTAGATCAACTCAAACCACACGCAGAAAGTTCGTCGCGTTTTATGACAGAATTCAGAAACTGGTGGGAGGCGATTTATTTTGTGCGCAGGGCAGGTTGCTGTAAGCTGGCAATTTGCTTGCGGATCAGAAGAAGACGTCCGCCCAAGAGCGCGTGAGTGGCGGAGTGGTGTTGTGCACGTGGGTATGACATGAACCCACCAGCATGAGCAAGTGATTAACCCAATTTTGGTCATGTGAGTAGTTGTTGCATAAGATGGGTCTTGGGGTCGTGTGCACGGAGGGTGAAAGGTCGGGGGTAACAAGCCACGGCGGCCAGTGCGTCGGCCGATGACGTTCGGCTGAGGGAGTGGATGTCACACCGCCCACACCCTGGCCCGCTCTACCGTATAGTAAGAACATATCACAGGCCAGAGTGCGCGCTGCCACAGAGTTTGGAGTGGGTATAACTCCTCGCCCGAAAGCTACCATGCATAGCAGATTCATGCGGGTGAAGAACCAGCTGGACGCAGGTGCGATACATGTTGTAGTTTATCAGATTTCCATGCCACTACTGTTCCTACATCATAAAGGTCAAACAGAACGATGAATGAGGTCTCGAGTATGCGAGTATAAACCGTCCGTCGGGAGAAGCGCCCCGGTGTCAGAAGTCGATACCCACGCCTAGGGGAAGGCGATGAACAGGGTTTAGCTGTAACACGGATAATAGCGCTGGCTGTCAATAAGACAGGGCAAGAAGCATAGACTGGAGACTTCGACTTATGATAGCAATTC
Organism: Spirometra erinaceieuropaei; assembly: GCA_902702965.1. Classification (NCBI taxonomy): domain Eukaryota; kingdom Metazoa; phylum Platyhelminthes; class Cestoda; order Diphyllobothriidea; family Diphyllobothriidae; genus Spirometra; species Spirometra erinaceieuropaei. The sequence goes on along the minus strand of CACRXP010000273.1, from coordinate 315,321 downwards.
CACAAACAGACTCTACAATACCCCCTACGCTATCACGCGTTATACTCAGACGGCCCCATGGTGCGGCGCAGTTTCCAGCCAAGGACACACAGGTGCCGAATCTTGAGAACATTTTTGGCAGGCAGCGTGACTCCACCCTCAACCAAGGACACACGCCCTTTCCTCTCCGCGTTGTCAGTCTACAAGAGTGCATATTTGTTACTGGCATTCCATGGTTTTTAAAGGTGGGAACGCGTATAATTCTAAAAGGTTGGGCGAATGATATTGTTGTTACGGTGACCGCATATTCTTCTTTGCAACAAGAGATCGGAACCAGCCTGTTTGTCTGTATTCAAGGAAGAAAGATTGAATGGCCTTGGTTAAACATTTTGACCGGGCTCTATCAGCATATTTTTGATTATGTATTACAGGAAAGCATGAGAAAACAGCATGTTTGCTACGATTTCGAATTTTTTTAAAAGACTGCATTGGGAATTGCCCTTGGCAGGACCTTGTTTCTTAGCCGCACCTGTTAGGGGCTAGGGTTAGGGTTTAGGGGGTAGGGTTGTGGGTTGCGAGCCAGAGTAAGGGGCTAGGGGTTAGGGTTGGGGATAGTGTTAAACCCCCTATTACCACCGGTCCTGTATGACAGGCGCCTGGGGCTTGCCTAATGCAGGTGCGGCTACAAATTAGGATCCGACATTGCTCTTCATGGTGTGGCTGTGGTGTGACGAAATGTGTATTTCGACTTTGACGCTAAAATCTCAAAGACGGCCTGCGGAGGACATCGGGTAACCAGATTGAGTATGAGAATTCGAACTAATAACACCAAATCATTCCGTAGATATCAGATGTGCCCTTGAGAGGGTCTTGCTGGTGCTTAGAATAACAGCAGTTAAAGTGAAAAATCTTCCTTTGCGGGTTAGAATTATTAAATTTACAGCTGGCAAAGTCTTGATATGTTCACAGAAGCGCTCTTAGCAGATTTCTGATAATACCAATAAATCAACTCCATAACACGATGAACACCAATACGCGCGTCATCCAAACCTTGTTTGATAAAGACGCTGAGTCCGACCAGCAGATTCTGTGGAGCGGTATCTACAACTGCTACAGTCATAGGATCAGCAGTTCAAAAGCACTAGGGCCGCTCGCTGTCCACGATGAAGAAATGAACTGGCTGATGGTCAAGAACAAACAGACGCAGAACAAGGCCTCAGACTTCCAATCCCGTTGCCTTTTACGAAGAAGAGTGAGAATTAAACGGAATAGTCGACTGTCTATCGATGGCCGAGAAGAAACAGGCAACTTCTCTGTGACCACCATGACAGCCTACGGCCCTCAAGTCACCGAAACTACCCTGCAGGTCAGCTCAGATGACAATTCCTCTGGCTGAGAAATTGTTAATTTGGAGTGTTTGGTTGAGCACTGTAGACGCCTCCTCTGCTGCCCATCTATAACATGTAAGGAAGTCGCCAATAAACTTCAGAAAGGGTAGGGACCAACGATGACCTCTGTTGCCAAACCTACCTGCAGGCGACGATCGGAGCCATACAGCAGATGTCCAGTGTAGGGTGCAGACTCAGTTCCAGACGAGATGTACCGGCATGGTTGGTGGTACCTAATGAGCATGTACGCAGCAATTAAGGCGTTAGGTATGCCATGTCCACCGCAATGACCAGACCGATTCCCCTCTAGCAGGCGGAAACGGAGGATACTAGAGTGTGGAATTTATTTTGTACAAAACTCTGAACTGCTGTTCTGGGCAGAGATGTCATAATATGTGCTAACGGCATCCAATCCGTGTTAAGTGAAGGAGACAGTCGATGATGTCAGTTGCTTGTATGAGTTTGTGGGATAGTTTCACGTAGCTTGTGTTCAAATTATTTGTCGTATTACAAAAGGTGATGACGACTGCGGTTGGCTAGACGCTTGTGTACGCCCGTGCGCCAGTCGATCGGGCTGAAGACTGGCGTGTCCGGCAAGACTCGCACAGACAGTGAACAAACTTGGCGTGACGAGCTACACAGTTACGACGATCAGCCAAAAGCTGTCTTTGGTGTTCGGGAAGAAAGAGCGACAAAAACAAGTGTGTGTGTGTGTGTGTGTGTGTGTGTGTGTGTGTGTGTGTGTGTGTGTGTGTGTGTGTGTGTGTGGGGTGTAGGGGTGTCCAGTGGTGGGTTCACGTGAAGGTCGTAGTGGTCGCTCACTTGCTTGCAGGTGAGACTACGCCTAGCGTCCATTGCTGGCACCCAACTCTCACCTGTGGCTCCACGTAGCTGGGCTCTGCTCAGCGGCCACACCCCGGGCAACCGCCTCGACCGGCGGGCTAAACCAGGTGAGGGCGCTGTGCGCTTGTGCCGCGTGCACAGTGTACTGCGGGCTCCGCTGGACGTTTGGTCGGATGAAACGTTGCGCCGGCGTCGTCGAGACGAGGCTCTGCCTGGTACGCCGTTGGACAGCTGCTGCCGGGGTGGGTCCCCGCATCGCCTTCGCTGAGACGCGCCCACCTACGCCGACGGAGACCGCAGACCTCGGCATATGCGGTCGTTCTCCACTACAAACATAAAGTCGTGGTCCCATAGTGGGACTCGGTCGCGCCAAACAG
>CACRXP010000273.1:301134-312560 GCA_902702965.1 Spirometra erinaceieuropaei | reverse complement strand
CTGATGTTTTCGACAGCTGCGCCAGTTGGCGCGTGGCAATTTTTTTCTGCGTGTTAGTGTTTGGACCGAAGTTAGCACATCCCGGCGGCGAATAGGTCCAGACCTTGTTGTATGTCCATTCCATTTATGGTGTCGTTAGGTAAGAGGAGTTCATGCGTACTGTCTTTAGGAGCCTTCAATATCACCTGTATATGCCCGTGTTGAAGCCTAGCCCCTCCTCCTGCAGGCGTTCGCCTGCATCTGGGGAATGTGAGTCTGAAGAGGCCTCCGACAAGAACTCGAGCCTGTTTCACCATACTAGATCACAATGGACGCTCTACCATTGAACCAGCGTCCGTCGCGCGTTCTGTCATCCCGTCGTGAAGTTGTGTGACGATCACCGTGAAGCGCCTGGACAGCCTATGAGCCAAGAAAGAGTCCTGTGTTGATAAAGAGTGGCTGATTAATGTGTGAGTTCCCTGATCGTAATCAGTCTTCAGTATTGGTTAGAAGACAACAGATTCGGGGGAGGACAAGTGACTGGGAAAAATGACTGTCACGTCATAACACTTAAAAGTCTGCGAACTCAAGCACGCCTTATGGCCATCCTGTTGCCAAATGAACATTATATAAGACCAGCAGACTGCCATGCTGCTTCCCGTGTTTAATTTACAGGACCTTTGACAACTTAAGCCAGAGCATTTCGCCAACTGTAGCAGTCGGCTATGGAAGTGCCCTAATAATTGTGTCAAACAGAAGACCATTCTTGCTACACCTTATGGAGCTCATTTAGCGCGACTGACGTCGCTATCCCTTCCTTCAACTGGTTACTTCCCCCGAAAGGTGGTCGACCCTCGACCATTGAGAATGAGGGCAGTTCCTTAGCTCCTACTGACCCGGAGCGGACTCCTGTGATTACGTGTCATAAGCACCTTGATCGGTTCGACAAAATATGCCACAAATAATCTTCCTCAGCCAGTGCTCAGCGCCAAGAACGTAAGTTTTTAAATCAAAGCAATGAGCACGCTCTAACGGCTAAGGCTTAAACGATACGGGATGTGCCGACTCCCCAAAGTGGTAGAGGTCCCCGATAAAGGGTTGAAAGCAGTCTCTAGTGACTCTTTCTCCTAGGCGGTGTGGCTAGACTTGCATCCCCTGAATTCGTGTGCAATGGTAGCAATCTGCTCCTCTAGATTCTCAAGCAATAAGAAACAGACGGCGATACATTTGCTCTGCATGGCGGCAAAAGTTCTATGTGGGAACATTTAGAAGCCTCGCGCATGCAAGGATACTTTGTCTTTCATGAATGCCCCGTTAGGACTTCGCGTGAACTACCCAATCCATGAGTCTTGCGCAGTGCCCCGAGTGTATGCACGCGTGCGTCTAGAATGTAGGGGGTGCTTGAACAAGGCTAAGCCTACAGGGTTCTTCAAGATGGGGAGCTGACGCGAGAATTCTCAGTGATTGACAACACTAAGATTCCGAGTTACAAGTCTGGGAAGACAAATTTGGCTGGACAAACTTTGCTGACGCGAAAGAGTGTGCAGGAGGCTCCGCAGGCTGTCTCTTTTGGCGTGTTGCTTGTGCCAGTATCAGTCGTTGAGGGCCTTAGATCCCAACGCGTGTGTGCGTCTCAGTTCTGTCTGAGTGGTGTCCGCTCGTAGTCAATCAGAGAAGGAGCAGGGTTGGTTGGCTTCGAGATCTGGCAGGGCTAGTGGTAAGCCTCACACCGTCCCAGCAACAAATCGACGGGGAGCGTAAGGCGGACAGAAAGACCGCGCGACAAAGCGACGGCGATCAAGGGAGCGGACCGACACAGGTCCATTACATTTGTCAGCGGTATCTGGATTGTGTATGCTTCATTTTCTGAACACCAACTCTATTTGTACGTCTTCTTCTGTGGAGCTTTCGGTTGATGACCGGAAGCGGTACATTGGAGTCTCATAAGTGGTGAAGAATTTATCTTTTAGACATGATTTGACATGATTAAAAATACCACTCGACGGATGGAAAGCTACACCACGAGCGAACGAGGCAATCCTTTACCACCCGCACATGACAATTCAACCATCCCAGGCGATGATAGCCACCGTGCGCCCCGCGCCGTGGTGGGCGCACAACAGTGACCTGTGCGTGAAATTGTTTATGGAGGTAATGAACTTTCGCCGCATCTGCCGCGTTTCCTCACCCATCTGGGCTCAGTAGCATGACTAGGCCAGGACATAGAGAGGCAGAGAATGAAAGGAAAACCAATCGTGTTCTTGTAATACGCAAAGCCCCCATGGCTCGAATATATTTGACATTCAGACAGAGCTCTGCCTGTGAAGACTACTTTGAAAGCGAAACTTACGTGGTTTTCTGAAACCCACAGAAAATATTCCTCATTTAATATAGAACCTCAGATTCTGATAGCCGTAAGACAGTCTATCTTAGCGCGAAGGCAGGACGGCGTCACTCGGATGACGTAGCTCTCGAGGTTCAGTTGGCCCCCCAGTAGCTCAGACAACCCTACTGCGCACAGGCCTAAGAACTTGTCTAACCATATTTTATATTTGAACCAGTTTCTTGGGATCTACTTCTAAAGGAGTTTCTTGGGTGTGGTTCCTTTGGCAGGCACCTTACCTGGCTTGCAGATAAATGCCCTGTTCAAACTGAATTAATTAACTCTCGCGAATGTAAATCTTATCTTCTTGACACTTGCTTCTTATGCCTGAAGATTCCGTCCCACTCTGTCTCCTTACGCACTGCACCCACGACAGTAGGACCTTGTAAAGGACTTGGCAAAATTTTGTTTGATCGCATTCCCAGGGCTGGATTTGATCTACATGTTCTAAGGGAGGGCATGAAACAGTCTTAGAATTCGAAGCTACGAGCTACCGAATAAATGAAAATTGTTTCAATGTAGTGTTAAGTTAACTCATTGTTTTAAAAGTTGTCAGGTCACAGTCGTTTCCACAGAAGTTCTACGTTTCCAATATCGTGGCTGCAGTTTTTCACGTATTTCTCCGTTTTTGTCTCACACTTAGTCCATTGCCGATAGAAGCGAAGATACGAGTTCCAGGAACTAGATGATAAGAAGCAGAAGCGATCGCTATAACAAGGACTTTATTGCCTGACTTTTCGGATTCTCACTTGAACCCATCATCAGAAACAGTGAGAGAAACGCGTGATTCGTGCACAGGAAGTTGCAGTATCTATTGGATACCGTCGCTATGCTACCGAATACATACGGTAATTAACCGCTCTCCCCTTCATCAATAATTGTTGTCCGCCGGTGCGCTAATTGCTTGATGGCCGGCACGCAAGTTGTTAATTGCTGAAATCTCATCACCCGTATTAGATGCTGGCGTGATGATTACCCGGCCATCTGGCTCACTGGCCTGCGGGCTCCCCGAGGGGTTAGCTATTTTGGCCAAACTATACGCCAGCACGGGGTATGGGTGGGGATGCCATTGCAATTGTTGACAGACTGAGGCTCCGTGAGCCATGACTCAAGCAACTCGCAGCTCACGCGGTTGTCACCTCTTGCGAGAATTTCGGCCGAACCTTGGGGAGACCATAAAAAGTGCACAAGGAGGGCGCTCCTCCCCGGCCCACTGCATGGCTCAAAGGCACTCCAACGTGCGGACTGGCAAAACGGTTGTTTCGGCGTCTCAAGTTCCTGACAGCTGATTCGGAAACCACTGTCTGTTCGTCACCACAATTGCTGGTGGAGCTCAAAGGGATAAGTCTCTTGCCAAATGAGGTCAGGGTATCTTTCGATGTCACGTCACTCTGTACTTTTATCTCCCGGGATCTGGCAGTCGAGACCGTCGAGCTACCCCTATAAGGCAAATACTATGAAACGGAGGATCTTCTCGGACATGCCCAGGTCCTTCAACTCCGAAAGTTCTGCCTTAGGACGTATTTCACTTTCGACGGGACAATCTAAGAACAGGCGAATGGCACGCCAATGGGTTCGCAGATTTCGGGATTCATTACCGAGGCGGTCCTACAACGGTTAGAGTCGCTGGTCTTCCAACACCACAGGCGGAAATTCTGGACTCGGTATGTGGACAATACCTTCGTAGTCATCGAAGGGGATCATGTAATAACGTTGAAATAACGTCTCAACAACGTTTTCCCGGACATAAAATTTACGATGGAGGAGGAAGAGAACAACCAGCTGGCCTCCCTTGATGTCCTCACCTGCCACAAAGATTGTGGCGACCTAAAGGCCAAAGTGTTTAGGAAAGCGAAGAACGCGAACTTCCCAATCAGCCACAAATGCAGTTGTGTAGGGAGGCGATATCGGCGTGTTCAAACGCACTGCATCGAATCGGATGACAAGTTTGCCGAAGTCCCATATCTTCGACGGGTTTTCAGAGAAAATGGTTGACCGCGAAACTTCGTCCACCGGTGCATACGCAAAAGGGATGAAAGGCCTAACCGCAAGGACACCAAATTTTTGCGAGCGCTTCCGTATGTGAAGAACGTCTCAGAGGCTGTCGGCCGCCTTCTCGCACCACTTGGGGTTGCAATTGCACACAAACCGAGGGCAACCCTCAGGCGTCAGATCATGAAACCGAAAGACCCTCTGTCACGGCAAGAAACTTCTGGAGTCGTTTATCGGATCTGGTGCAGTTGCGGATAAATCAAACACGCCGGAGGAGCTGGAAGACAACTCCGAACGCGAATGGCCGAACATGCTGCAACAGTGCGGAGAAATGACGCCAGCTCTAAAGTTGCAGCTCATTCGACGAGACCCGGCCACACATTCGAATTCGACGAGGCCGAAATTCTCACGAGAGGGGCTAATCGTGTGAGCCACCACTTGCTTGAGTTATGGTTTACTGGCCCCCAGTACACTAATAAGTCTAATGACCTGTCCCTTCCATACTCGGTGCTGAGACTTCGCCTAGGCGGAGTAATTAGCCACGCGAGAAGCGCACATGTGTACACTTTTCCCAACGTCAGTGTCGGTGGGTCAGCTGGTCGAACAATCATCACAGCAACATCCAACGCACTTGATGAGATTGCAGCAATTAATGACGCGAATGTCGGCCATCAAACAGTGAGCACACCAAGTTCAACGATTCCTGATGAAGGCGGGAGCCGTGAACATTCGTATGTATGCGGTAGCATGGCGACTGCATCCTATAAGCACTGCAGCCCCTTGTGCATGGACCGCCCGGTATCTGCTCTTGTCTCTGATGATGGGTTCGTGTAGGAATCCGAAACGTCAGGCAAATAAAGTTTTTGCTGCAGTAATCGGGGATGCTTCTTCAATGCCTAGTCCATTGTTGTCGTATTCGATGGATTCGTTTCTTTACTGTCCTCTATCCTTATCACGGCGTATGGTTGCGCATGCATGCTTCCTTTTATATTTGTAAGTACATGTGAGTAGTTACGCTCATATTGCACGTGGCCGCACGCTGAATTCCAAGGGAGCTAAGGTTATGATATAGGAATAAACCTCACTGGAGTTTAATGTCAGACCACCCGCATTGTGGTGGTGTATTTACTTCTGTGTCCAACTTCACGTTTTGCTGGCTTTCTCTCATCTTTCCGAGTTTATCAGCAAGTTTTTACAATTTGACGCATTCTGGCTGCTAGTTTGTTTTTGCACTTTCTACGCAATACCATAGGTCGGTTGCAGTTTACCAGAATTGGCTTGAGCGATCGCACGCTCCAAGACGTGGAATAAGCACTTCGATCTGAGATGACGACCGAAATGCACTCCATCCCACCTGACACGATTTTCGCCGATTCTCCCGCCCTCTTTCCCTGTATCAAGTTCTAAATCCCAAACTTGATTTTCTGTCTTGCGCGCCAAGACATATTCGACACAGTTACCTACAAACTTCCAATATTTAAATCGTTTGCGTCTATCCTAACGTTAATGCGTTGTTTGAAATTGCCTGAGAGTTTTTTCCTCGAATTTGTTGATCATATCGAATTAAAATCAGTTGTTATTTTCAAGATCCTGCTGTGATCCCAAACAGGCGGTACTGGTATGTGCATGCTCTTTTTGTCACAGTTTAAAAACGGTGGGGGTTTAAATGACAGCGTTGTTAACCGATTAGCGAACCCCTCGCAAGCATAGTTCTGAAAATTTCCGATAACAGTCCATAATGGCCGATCACAAGTATCTGCTGCTGAAGCATTAAACTCACTAACCATATGAACTCGGGACTACTCAATAAATGGTGGCGGAAAGAAAAAATATCCCAAATACTTGCATCCGTCTTTTTGAGAGACTGTGAAGTGCATTCGAGGAACTGCCCTGGTTTACTGCGTCTGTCTGTACACGCTATCATCCAGAAAAAAATACCTCCACCAAGTCTACAGCTGGGTCTTTAATACTGAGTTCAGTATTCCCACCTGCCAAATCTGTAAGCCGTATCCTCACAAAATCAGCATTAATGACAAAAGTCTCTGTTAAGGTTTACGGACAGATAGGAGACATGTACATGGCTAGTTTTATTCTGTTGAAGACAGATTGAGGAAGGAGACGCGGTCTCTGGAATAAGAGTTTACTCGCCTGACGTTTGGGATCCGCACTGGAACTCAGCCTCACAGGCAGAATCAGATGGAGGCAGTATTTTGCCCAAACGCTGCATTATTTGTAGGATGCAGTAACTATGAAAACTGGCGGCCCCCCCACGTTCATCACAGATAGCTGCATATGGTGCGATAATTGCTTGGTTGACCGCAAGAGAGTCGCTGATTGCCTCAATTTCATCACTCGTGTGGGTTCTTAGGCCAAATGACTCGTCGACACTTGCACGCAGAATAGTTCGCGCCTGGGCGCTCCCCGCATGACTAATTACGCTGCACCGATGAAGTCTCAACACAGAATACGGAGGCGGGAGGAAATGTTGCTTGTTAATCAGCCAACGACCAGAAGACGGCGGTTCAAGCAGATCGCGACTCACGCGGTTAGCATTTATCTTGAGAACTTCGTCCCCATCGAACTTGAATGTGTGGCGGGGTTCAGTAGAATACCATATCTCCTTCTGTCTTTGGTGATGGATCCTGGCGGGAATCCGAGGTGTCAGGAGAAGAAAACTTGTCCCAATGATTGCGTATTCATCTTTCAGACTGTTTCCTGGGACTCGTCTCTTCGCTTCTATCGACAGACAAATTCGTCAAGAGAGGACATTGAACGGATTCCCCCTCAGAACTACGAGCACGGCAAATGTTTGATTGTGGGCCAAATATTAGCCAAGAATAGTTCTTTACAAATAAGTCACACGTTAAAATCGTATTACTTGCCGCATGCGCAGAACAAGCGGATTCAAACATTCTATTAACAGGGGCAAAACAATATCTATAATGGTTGATTCTATTTCTAAAACCCTTCAAGGATGTATTGGTGGCCTTCTCCCGCCGACAGGCAAATTCAGTGACTCTTTAAAATCCAACGTGATTCATCACACTTTATCGGCAGTCGCATCTTGTAACAAAACAATCAACATAAGCACAGAGGAAACTAGGGGATTTCGCGACTCTGTAATTCTACCCGAAGGTGCCCGCCATATGTGGGACTTGGATTTCCTCGGAATGCACTTCGTCGACACACGCGCGGATCGCGCAAGCGGCTATTGGTAGCTAGGACAGCGGCTCAAGATCTCGTACAGAAGAAAGCCATTGTTCTAATGTCCTCTGTCTTCTGCTGCTAACGGTGACTTGGTTTGCGTGTTGTGCTGGTTGGGGTACAACCAATGCTTCATCCGCTGCGCATGGTGGCTTTGGGGCGGTGTGCAATTCGAACACCTAGCTCCACAGCAATGCGCTCGGTCGCTTCTGAAACACCCTTGATGTATGGCAGAAAATGCCATACATCAAGGTCTATCTTCTCGACACATAGACTACCGCCCTGACACAGATCGTTAGAATGATAGACCGGTCGAAAGATTTTTGCTGTGACACGTCTGAGCAGGCAGTAATTGACCGTGCAATGCTGCATGACCTTTTAAGCTAAGTACCTTTTTAGTGAGCGCTGAACGTGACTTGCCGAGAGAAGAGAGGCAGACATTCGAGCGCTCACGTTATCTTGTCGGTGATGCTACCTGACGGACTGAATGTCAAAACCATTGACGTCAGATGGGTCGCTGCCAACCCACGTTCGCGTATACGCCTTCGAAGCCGGTATTTCATGCTCTGTTGCCTACTGCGCTAAAAGTACATGAACCTGTTGGTGGGCTGAGCCCCTGTATTAAACGCAAACGAGGACCACGCATGTATACTGCACGAGGGTCGTGGCTTATTGTTATGCCAACCACTGTTTCCCATTTTCTGTGCAGCCGGGGCGACTTAGTCTTGCCAGTGGCACACGTCTGGATAGGCAGGAGCAAAGGAGACCAGTCTACTGCGTGACCTTCCCACACCAAACTACTCTAACGCGCTGCGGCGGCGTCTTAAAATGTGTGGCGCGGAAAGTCGGGGGGATCATTCGGTCATCAGCACTGGGGACCAGGCAAAAAATAGCTCCTCCTTGCCGCGGCCCGCATATTAAGCTTGGTAATTTGGTGGCAGGGTGAGTTGTCTGGCTTGTGTGAGGTGTGGAGGCAGGACTTATGTGACACGCATAGGTTGAAACGGCGTGAAAGACCAGTCATTGCGTAGTAATAACCCCCAGAAGGCTTGACCTCACTTTGTTATTGTCACAGGAGACGTGCAGGAATGGAGGGTGAGGTTGATTCTAGGCAAGTGCACTACAATTTAATAAGATTCAGGCAGAAATTAGCTCTGAGTCCCCAGAAGTCGCGACAGTCCTCGTTGAGTTTGATAGAAGCACGTATAAGAATCAAGATACCAAAAAAGAAAAATGTAGGTCGCGTTAGCTTAAGAGGGCGAACAATATGATGTGATTATCCCATTCAGAAAATTATGTTTAACATCACATACTTAAAAACGAAAACAGCTACAACTCATCATCCGGAGAAATGTTTGATTACAGGTGTGAGGACAGCAGTAAAAGCTGCTAATTCTAAGGACTGGTTAGCGCAGAAGTCCTCCTGACTATACACAAAGAATTAGGAAAGAATTTTTTCCTGAGACAATCCCAGAAGTGAAATGAAACTCTTGGGGTGCTACTGATTTCTTAGCCGCGCAGTCATAAAATACACGGAAGTGCTCCCAGAAATTTGGTAAGTCAGTGAAAACATATCAGAACAGCTTATGAGCCCACCTGGCATCCAGCCTCGTCCCTAACCCGCCGACACATAAGGATGACATGCTGTTAGGCGAGTAATGATTTCAGAGAGAGAGGATATAAGTTTAACCCCCCCCCCCCCTGTTCAGTCTTTAAAAGCAAAAGAAGCAACTCAACCTATTGGCTTTCTAAAATATTTAGTTGTTAGAATATTGCCCCGGAAGACGTGCCACCGAAGTAGGACGGTCCACATGACAAAAGGTCCTGCTTCTGCGCTTCAGTTCCATAGGATCAAAAATCATTCGGGGGAGCTCTTCAATGATAATACTTCGGCATCGGAGTAAATACCAAAGATGAGGCAGGCCTGCTGATTGCCCTTTGCGCAGCACAATCACGACAGGTTAACATCACAGAGGTTTCCTATTGAGTGTTGGCGTAGGGTTAAACATACATCTTTGAAAAATACGGCAACCTCAGTTTTTGATCATCAAATTGTGAAAAGCTTTTTCTCCTTGTTTTCTCAAAGCAATAGAATCGAAAGTTAAACTGAGTTTGATGCTAAGAGAAATTCATAATGCATTATCACAAGGCGCGTAGAATTGCAAAAATGTGGACGTTCCAGTTTCTACTGAGTGAACTAGTCTAAAGTAAAGCGAACATAGTCTCATGTAAACTGTTTTTGAAGCATAAAACAACGAGAAGACGTGTACTCATGTCTGACTGCAGTTGGTGCGAAGGTGGGATGGTGGGTAGGAATAGTCGTGTGGGCTTTCTATCAGCTCGGCGCCCTTCAAGGGATTGTTAACTCCGTTTTACTGGGGCTGAAAAGTGTGAATATCGTTGTATCACCTATGACTTCATTTACTGGGGTAGTAAGTCTGATGGGATGATGTCCGCCACCAAATGAGAAGACGCAAGATACGCGCTTTCCTCGAGAGCGTTGGACTTCTAACCAACAGGTCATATGATCGATCCCCGGATGTCGCATACCTCAGGGTCGGGCGTGGCTGGCTGGCGACGGCTAATAGGCTAGAAATGGCCATTCCAGTCTCCCCTGTCTTTGCCGTTGGCGTTATGAAGGGGGATTTATACTGTACAGAACCCTTAGCTGCTGTTTTAGACTAGTGAAGTCAGGACATGTGCTGGCTGCGTCATGTCAGACACCAAAACGTGGTTGCAGTGTCGGCCGTTTACATAAGTTGGGTCAAAGTTGGTTCAGTCCAAGTGGGATGTGTGCATATGGGTTGCATCGCCCCGAATGGAGTGCTCAAGTAAGGCGTGGACGCCTGTGACTGTCCAGACGTAAGTGTCTGAGCTTAAATCAGTTGAGCGGCTGAAAGTCAGTGCGGCTGGGATAAGGTGAAGTGGCGTTGCAGTAGGAGCCTTCCTGATGAAATTGAGCAACCCCTAGTCGTTCAATCCCCGAATCAATGAAGATCGGAGATGCAATGGTGGCCGCCGGCTAGAAGCGTCAGATACGCATATTTTGCCTCAAGGAAGCATTGATTACTTAACAACTTACCAGCCACCGCCTACCAACAAAACCTTCCCTGATAACTGCATTTGAGGCATGCTGCAATACACATGAGGCATGACGAAGGACGAACCTCTGATATTCCGTTGGCATATTGAGGGTCGTTCTTGTATTTAGGTGTAGAAAAGCCCACACGTGTAGGTGACTGTAAGTCAGCATAGCCAACATCGTTGGCAATTCTGTAAGAAATGTTTTCCCACAGAACTGTAAAACGAAAACTTCCATTCCAGAATCTTAGAATAGAATAAGAGAACCCGGAATGTGTCGTCAGTCGACTTGACACTAATCGCAGGCCTAGTGGGCCCAGGAGTCGAACCCCGGGGCGTTGAAAATTGGGCATCAAGCTAAACCATCTGCCACTGCTCTACGGACTCGCGTTAGGACGGCTGCTGTCGGGTATGCACATAAATACATCGGAGTAGCGTTCCCGATGATACCAATTAAAACAGACAGGACCACTCAACTTTGTCACGCCCTGTTAGCAACACTCTCGATTATTGATAGTCCTCTTCTATGCGACCGACAGCGGTGGCTCTAGACCAGGGCCACATAACAAAACCAGAATCGCCTGCGTTCTATCCGGAAATCAGGACAGACAGGTGAACACTGCTTCAACGTCAAAGACCTTTTATATGAGAAGGGTGCAGACTGCGTCGGAGGCCAACACGGCTAGCTTGGGCATAAAGGGCACTGGCACACGCATAAAACCTGACCAGATCGGTCTTATTTGTGTTTCGAGTCTTAAAGATCTGAGCCATCATTACTTAGCCCGCT
>CACRXP010000273.1:272364-291873 GCA_902702965.1 Spirometra erinaceieuropaei | reverse complement strand
GTCTCGGACGCGGTGACAGATGAATCCAAGCTGTCTGTCTGCGCGCGCAACACAGGAACTGCCACCCCCTCCCCCCTGCATATACCAGGCTTTCACAAGGGAAGTGGCTCGAATTTTGCAGCAAACAAAGCCACGGTGTGAAGTCGTTGAGTCAGAATCCCGCGCCCCTATTCATGCCAAAAATACTTCCACGGGGACCGCATCATCTCGTCAATCATCAGCCTCTCGAGCCGCCACTACGAGGGCCTAGGTACAGATTCAAGCGTGCCAGCCTTATTTTACTGAGGAATGTGCTGATGTACAGCGAATGGATTCTCTCTCGCTCACTTCCCTCCCCCGTACACCAGTCGCCCGCCCGAGCCTGTTGATGGGGTTGGGCGCAGTGGCTGACGAGACGTGAGTTCAACGTTTAGGCGTACCGCCCCACCCCTCTTGTATACGGCAGTAGCCAGGACCTCGCGCGTACTTTGTGCAGCCTGACTAAGGCGTGACGCAAGCCAATCTGGGCCCCCGTTTCAGTCCAACGCATCCAGCTGTGGGGACCTCCCACAAGTGCGAGCACGGCATCACATTGATACATTGTAATTTGCCAAGAAAACTTACGGACTGAAACTTCCGAAGGTGGGCCCGCTAGCGTATCAGGCGCCGGCAAAGGGACATTAAAATCGTCTGGATTATGGACTGCCTTCGCGGGCAAACCGCCTGTAATCTCCTATGTAGTTTTGATTTTTGAAATTAATGTAGACTCACACTTAGAAAACGGTTTGAAGTCAGACGGAGGTTTCTGTTCTAAAATACAAAATCGGAATAATGGCCGATGAGATAATACCTAACTTCGTTCTGCCTAATAGTTAGTTCGAGTGTCAAATTCCGTGACGGAGGAGAACAGTATGGCCGGAATTCTAACCGAGTGGGGTGAGACATCCATAGAAGTGAGAAAGGTAGGCAAAAGTCGTAATTTTTACTCCTAGGTCACGCGCGCGGCGGTAGCCCACAAGTCCGACTCGCGTGGTCAAGCATATAAGCTGGAAGTCAGCGCTGAGCTACGGGAGCAGGCTCTCAGCCGTGATGGAAATACTATGCCGGTGGCACTAGCCGCCTAGCCTGACTGATAGTTACTTTGAGGTCGCGCATTCGAAGGACTAGGGGCGTTTGTAGAGCGAGCGTACTTCAGTTTGTGGCGAGGTCAGTTTTACGAATTTTGCTACCAAATGCTGCCTGGGGAGGCCGATTCGCCAGGTCTGAACAAAAGGGTCATGTACAGCGAATAGCAGAGGAAGCAGCAGAGAGGTCGACGTGGGATTACTCAGGGAATACGAATGGAACAAATGGGAACAGACGAACACTGCCGCGAGGCTCTTCGTTGTGACACAAGACTCAAATGAGCCAGTAGTCAATTCCTAGGACAATTTACACCACACTGGGCCTAGAGAACTTTGGAGGGACATGTTTTTGGGACTGTTCCAGAACCGTACGAGAACAGCAGGGACATGGAACGCAACGCGTCATCTAAGAAAAATGCAAGTCTTAAAAACTGCACTTGTTCTTGCAGGCCCTCTTTTTTGAAATGCCTGAAATGCACTAGAGAATTAGTGTAGCTCTCATTATAGAAGACACCTCAACTCGTCAACACGGAGCGTGACCGAAAATACAAGTTAGGCATACACTTGGGGCTGGGTATGGCTGGCAGACGGCGACTAATGAGTCAGGCAGGGCCGTCCAGGTGTCTGTTGTCTAGGTCGGTACCCACTGTCTCGGCGATTTCACAATATTTCCGGACAGTTACTTTTCCCCTCTAAGACGCTTCAGCCCTTTATCTCCAGATGAAGTTTGGACGTTGGTAGTCTGTGGAGAGTGATTTATGGGTAGATCTATCTTCTAATAATGATGACATCTCATTATAGTCTGCTTTGTTCAAAATTGCAATTCAACCGCCTTTGTCCGCAGGAGAGCGTTCTGGACAGTTGCTTACCTTGCAACACCAGCTCCAAATAGTTTGGGTCGAAAGGATTGTATCCCAGCCCTTTCGAAACCAAACACTTCGGCGTCGACGAGATGAGGTTTGATATCTTAGAGTAGATTTAGCAGCTAGTGTCATGCACACAGATTTTGGAAAACTCTTTCCGTTCCGACATCCGCGTGGAAATGTCGGGCGTTATTTCGCTAGACTTCGGTGGATTTTACATCTTTTCCAACCCTCTGGCTTGAAACAAGACTTGCAGTTGCAATCCATACGCAGGCATTGCAAGGCAGGCATCCCAAGGAAAGCGTTAGTTCAGAAACTGACGCAAACACCATTCTCGTAGCGGATAAAGGAGGCTGAATTGCAATTTTAAGCAAAGCAGACTATAATATGGTATGGATGATACTGAGCCTATATTGCCTGAGCCCATCGGCTTATGCGTGGAAACCGGCTTTTCATCCTTCTAGTAACGCTATCAACTACTGAAAGGGGCTCCTAATGGGTTGCCTACATCTGGTTTCTCTCCCTGAAATCACAATACATGAGTTAAAGGCTAAGACTCTTCCCTTGGCTAACCTTAAATCGTAGCTGTGATGAGTAGGTAACAAATTTGTTGCCGGCTAGAAACGCTTCACAACATCCGACTCAACCATTTCGGTGGATTAAACTCACATTCGAAAAGGAAATTGACAGAAAACTCCCGTTCCTGGATGTTCTTGTACAGTGAAAGACTGGTGCAACAATACGCGCATCAGTTTGTCGGAGAGCTTATGCGGAAGTCATCCTACTTTATGAGAACAAGCAGCCAATCTCACACAGAAGGAGCGCTGCTAACAGTCTACTTATACAAAAGCACATTGTCCTGAGGAAGCCGGCTATCGAGTCGAACCAAATTACTTGTGTGAATCAGTATAGCGGTGTGGGTACCCTAAGGATTTTGTACCCCGATGCCTGAGACAGAGAGTCGAAGAGAAAGGAACCAGGTAGTTCCACTCAAGCACTCAAAGCAAGTACGTAGCGAATCCTTCCTTACATCAAAACGGTGTCTGATCTCTTTGAAAGATACCCTAAGGAGGCACCTAACTCAAGTGGCGCACAAACCGACAACTACTTTACGCAACCAGCTTGTATACCCTAGGGCTAGGGTTAGCTATTTGGACAAGAAGTCGCCTACAAGACCACTTGTGATGCCGTTTATTGTGGTCAGACTGGAAAGTCCACCTTAACACACATTCACGAACATCAGCTGGCAGTTAAGAGGCGAGACCACCTGTTTCAAGTAGCCATACACACCCTGAACGCCGGACGCTCCCTCGCTTGGGACAGAGCTCGCATTGTCGCTGTCTGTCCTCTCAAGCAAGGTCAAGAGTTCCTTGAGGTCATGCACTTCGATAAATCATGCATTAACCGGCACATCGAGTTGGATGCCGCATACAAAAATCTCAGAAAGAGATGAGAGACAGTCAGAACCGACTGACACGGCGTCTGCTTACCGACGCAAACGCTAAGCAACTATTGACCTTAAGTGCACTTAAAATGTTAACTGTTCTGGCATATTTGCTCTCCGTCTGATGACATATGGAACCGGCGTCGAGAATTTACACAATTAATTCCCCTTTCCAAAAGAATGTGTTTAAAATCAACTTACATATTTTTGGGATGCGTACCTTCCAATGTGTACATATTGGAAGCACTCAAGTGGCCCAAAGCACAAGGGGACCAATGAGTTCCGTAACACAACTGGTGAGCGCCCGCCTACTGTTGTATATATCCGATCGCAACCGACAGGATGAGCCTGTGGCTTAGTAGCTAGGGTGATGGACTTTTAATCAACAGGTCGCGGAACCGGGAGTTGTGCAGCTCGGGCTTGGGCAATAAGCCAGAAGTGGCCACTCCAGCCCCCCTTGTCTCTGTCGGTAATGCTATTCCGCTTATATTACGCGCCGCCATGAGGCTGCTGGTGGGTCTCGAGAGACCGACCCAAGGCCGTGCGCGCGTTCGTTGGTATTAAACGTTATGTAGTCCAACGTCCTACCATTGCGCCACGTGCCTGTTGGATTGTCCGCTGTGGTCGGGAATACTGCTCAGACTAAGGGACGCTCTCGTTCCCAGGAGCTTTTGTTAACTTCACGTTCACCCTATGGATTTTGACACGATAAAACGCATACGGATGACAGACATAGCCTTGATCAATGGCAGTTTGCGCATGGGAATCAACTCCGTCCACGATGATGTGTGACGAGTAATGATACGTGTCGTTCAGAGGCAAATCTCTGTCCAAGGGGAAATTAAGTTATCGGCACTGCGAAGTAAGTTCACCAAGCCTTGCACTGCGGAAAATGCATGTAGCTTTTGATGACGACCGCCGCTTTATATGCGCATGAAATGGCCTGTCTGCATAAAGCTGTAAAACAGCAACTAGGAAATATCCGAGCTCGAAGTCCCCCCCCCCCCATCGCCCTCTAAAACTAGTTCAGATATGCCACTTGGCCAACCTGTGAATGCCACTTTACTTCACAAACAACGTGTCAAAGCCATTAGGTCGTTTGTGACTTCAGATAACCAGAACGATCAACACACCAACAAACCACGAAGACAAAAATAGTTCCTCTTTGAGAGTTAATGCGAAAGGAATACGGTAGAACGCGCCTTCACGGATCAGGTTACAGGGCATCCTCATCCCGTTGCGCCTTTGGGAATATCGATTGTTCGCATGACTGCCAGACGTGCTCTCCATGAATACCCGCTCCCGTCTGCGGGCACACGTCCCCTGGCTGTGTAAGTTTCAAATTTCTTCTATCAGTCGAGAGCGTCCAATGTATTAGTCTTGACCTCTTTGCGCGCCGCCTGTCCTGTTTTACCGACTAGACAGATTCTAAAAGGCCTTTAGTTAGAGTGGACTCGACAGTATACATTCGGAGCTGATGAGCACAGAGTCACTATGGTTTGTCCTCTGCACGCAGAGTTAACAAGACTACCCACGAGGGCAAGCGATTCGAGGTATGCAAGAATGGCATTGCGCAGAAGCGTGTGTTCCCGGTGGGGGGGAACTGGAATCAAAGCACAAACAGAAGGACAAGGCACCTGCCGCCAGCGTGTCCTAGCTACTTTTCCACTGTTCAATTATTTAACAAAATGGTAACCACGGTGCTTAAAGTTTCAAAGAAAGAAATTGAAGACCGAAATGGTAGTAACTGCTACTGAAGCAAGAGAGACCCTCAAACTCCACACTCAGACAAAGTTAGATTGTTAAAGGAAAGAAAATTCAGCATTAAAAACCTCTTTTGTTCATTCACTATTCAAACGCGTACACTATGTAAATCTACAAAATATGCTGTAAAACGCTTTAATAGCCCTAAAAACATGAAGGCAACAAGCACATAGAAAGAACAAGCAGTACTAAGGAATAAGACGATGTGCGCACCCAACGACAAAGGAAAATTGGCAATAGGAAACTAGAAAAGACGCAATGGCGGCCACGCCAGTAGTCTCTATCAACTTCCAGTGAGTGAAATTAGAATTTTTGTGCAAAAAGGTGGCCACTAAATCTAGCTGCCAGCAAGTCAGTCTGAAACTGTTGTACGCATATTCTGTCCACATGATAAGAACATGCACACGTGCGACTACCCAGTGTACAGAACGGCATGAAAAGGATATTCTGAAACGTCATCACTATCGACCCAACGTGTGCAGAAAGAAAACTGAAAGATAAAATTCTGAAAAAAATACTCGCCTCAAAAGGAGGAGAGCGGAATAGCAGAGGTTGTGACTATCTACAAGACGGGAAAGCACAAGACTACCGGAAGGGGGGAGGGAGAAATAAATGCGGGCAAACGATGAGCGTCCACCTGCCTAGTGAAAAGACTTGGAGAAGTTGGACCAGGCGCTAACCATAAAGTCCGTCAAAAGAAGATGTTGTTTGGAAAGCTTGTCGGGCACAGGAGACGCAACCGGGGTCGCTGGCTGTGACAGTACCGAAGAAGTAGGACCTTCGGGCGAAGTTAGTGGAGATGGAATAGATGATTCAGTGGTACATGAGGCGGACCTAGAACAGTCGCCAGACTCAGTTTTCCGGTCACGGGCAGAGACAGCTTCTGACGTTGGCGGGGACTCAGTCGGTTTTGGGTGTTTTGTTTTAGACAGTTCGGATTCTGCCACTGAACGGCAAACGACTTGAGCAAAAGTTGAAGCGGCTGCTGGTCTGGTGGGCCGCTGGTGATAGGGTGGACGTCCAGGGATATGCGTATGGAGGGAGGGGACAGAGGTTAGATGATGCGACCGAGGTTGGGGAGGATCACGTCGATGAGCCTGACTGGAGGTCGCTGGAACGGCGTACGGCGTTTGGTGCGTGGGCGAACGAGCGCGTCGAACCATCGAAGCAGGCATTACTACGCGACGACTCCTCGGAGGCGGAGGAGCAGTAGGAATTGTCGAACATCGGTCCTGTTTAGGACGGGATTTAGTCTTCTTATTGGTAACAATGGTGAAGTCGCTGTCATCGCCGACACCATCGATGGCCGGTTCGCTTATGTCAGATCTGACTGTACCGACCGTTATCTCTGGAGCGGGAGGAATGACAAGAGAGACACGGTCCGACTTTAAGAGTTCGGTAGAAACGCGGGAGTCCGCTAATTCTTGGGGTTTGGATATTGTGGGGGTCACGTCTGCATCAATTGCTGGCTGATGTCCCTTTTCCTTTGAACGATGCCGGGCGGCCTCGACAGCATTCTTAGCAGGCGCGCATACCCTGCTGGCTGGGCTGTTATATGTTTTTTGGCCTTCGTTGTGTGGGACCTCGGTGGATGTTTGTTCGGCGGAAGCGCTGGAATCCGAGGTATGCTTAGACAGTGGGGTAGACTTTTTGGAATTCTTTGCGCGGGACAATTTCCGTTTCGCAGATGATGGCTGAGAGAGAGTACTTGGATCTGATGAGGCTCCATTATTTGCTTGGGTGGCGTCTGACGATTGAGAGGGAGGCTGGGGTAGCAAAGTGAAATCAAAAAGCAATTGAGACAGGTGGAATATATGCGATGCGAATTAATCCTACTTGCGAATCCGGTTTAAATAATGTGGCTGAGACCTCCAATTCTATCAAACGATATCGACAGAGCATAAACAAATAGAAATGACAATGAGGATAGACTACGAAGTTGAATAATAAGAGACCAGTGACCAGAATTAAGTTCAGACCTTTCTGAGGGGTTTTCGAGTGAAGACGAAGCCTTGCTTAACTCCCTTAACACCGTAGTGAAACTGTTCATCTTTCCAAAACATCAACCGTCTCGTTTTTCCTAAAACCAAAGCTCGTTCGAACAAAGGTTCATGCACATGTCCGGGGTATGCCATGGCCAGTAGCGGCTATAGAAATATCCGACTGGTCGACAGCATTGAAGAACGACGCACCTGTTTTTCACTGACTACGGTCGATGACAATCTGAGAAAAGTAGCTATCAGGAGAGAAGACAAAGGGGCGCTGAAGGTTGGCAAAACCACGCAGGTGACGTCCAAGCATAGCGATGTGCAAGCCTCGTACCACCTTATTTAGCCAGCCAGATGCGTTTCATCAACCCCGTCAGCTAGGTCGTTAAATGTCCCTGCCTGCCTGCAACGTCTGCTGGGAGCATGACGGGAACAGGTACTTTTGGCAGATACTCCTTCGTCCAAAAGCATCATACAGAAGGAAAGTGAAACTCTTCGAAGACTACTTAACGTGGAAAAAAAGTCAGGAGGGCACTTACGCCAACGAGCAACGCGTATTTTTGTGCCCCACAGGCCATGAAGGCGTGTACCAATTGCTCTTCTACGAAATCGCTAGGCGGGGACCTAGGACTTGTAACTTACGGTGCTCACAAACTAACCCGATCACCTTGATTTCGCGCCAAACCGGAGCCGGAGACTATGCTGGCCGCCTTTCTGCGAAACGCTCGGCGGCGCAGTCAAGTTTTGCCAATGTCCTCAAGCCAATTTACATGCATGATACTTTGTGAAGGCTACTGATTGAACAACCATTTTTACAACAGAACAAGCTAGGTCGGCGTCTTGGGCTTTATAAACCAACAGAGCTCATGTCAACACCAGAAGTTACAGATGTGCGATTAGGTTACGATACAGCTTTTCTGTTCTCGACCACACCCACCAGGCGGAAATGAAATGATACAGAAATGATACGGAATGTTTTTTTCTGCATTGTACTTCTTCTGCTTTGAATTAATGTTTGCCGGCGAACTAACAATTTTCACAGTCGACAACTACATTCGTGACAAGAACTATCCGGTTGACGTTCAATTCTCTAAAACCGAAGACTTCGGGGCCCAGCGTCTTTTTCTGTAACATCGCAGTTCTTTCAGTTGACAGCGACGCCAATCCCGGCAGTGGTTCTGAGAAATAAGAATGTCGACTAGTGTGCGGTCGGGTCAAAGTAGCACACGAAAAAAGCATTTGAGATGGCTATTCTTGAAGGTAGTAAAGGCAGGTGTCCCTGATCAGCAGTGGTAGTCAATGTTCAAGACATCATCGGTCGAGGTAACGATGAGGTGGCCTATGCAAGCAAACGAAGCATCAGCGATGACATTTGTTAAAATCCATTCCTTGTCGATACTAGACAACCAAGTTAGCGAGCGACGAGCACTCAGACTTCCAAGACCCCTTTAAGTAGCAGGTACGTCTTACTCGGCTGTTCGCAGAGAGCGAAAGCTGAGGACTGTATAGGCGCACAAGGATGTAGTCGATCTGCGGGGCGATCTCCGCGTAGTTTGAATACCAGGCAAGCAGATTTATTCATGTATAAAAGCCTGCGGTCAGCGACAACCAACTTATGCGTCACCGCTGCTCACATAGCTTGCAGATCGCCATGTACGTAACAGGCCACCCTGGACAGTGTGCGCACGCCTGTAGTCTGCCCGATTCTTTGTGCCAGTGGATGGAATAGGTGACCTGATTCCCTGAAGGCGGCCGAAATTTACTAAGCCTGTGCCTTCAAATGCTTATACCCGGTGGATTAAGCGTTTTTTTTCATTTTAAAAGCGAAACTCAAATTAGGAACTGACACTGATGCTGCGATCACACTTGTTACGAAAAGTACACTTTGGTACGTTTCATAAACTATCTTTACGAGTATCTTCTTTGGCTGAGTGCTTCAACAAGTTCATTTGTAGTCGCTCAAATCCCCATAGGGAGGAATCAATCCTCTCAAAGTCCCTCTATAGACCTACAACTTCTCGGCGACTGAATGCCCGGACAACTCAGTCTCCCACATTCTGACTGTCAAATACGTCTGATTCTCATGCTCGACACCGCCCACCCGCCGCAGTTGGACCGCACCAGTCGGTATGGTCTGCATGCTAATAAGTCCCATTCAGTTTGTAGTTGGACCCCCTTTAACTGCCACTGGCCCACGTTCGAGAAGCCCTTGACCGCACCACTGAGGCTTAAGAGGCATGAGCTAATGCGTTAGAAAACTAACCGATTTCTTTGATAGGACGAAAAGTAGATTCAAATGTTGTGAATTTGGTTGTATAATAGCGACATGAGACTAGTTCCCATGTTACGAGCGCCTTGTTCGCCTTCTGGTCAGGCGACCGTGCAAGATCAGGTCCACCTGAGTTGCCTTCAAAGTCGGTGCGGTAGAGGACCCTAGTAGTTTGACCGGTCTTTTGGGAAAATTAGTAGCTTGAAAGGGGGTGAATCAACAGTGATTTTGTGCCCGTGTTATCGCAAACTCCACGCATCAGCAACGCACACTGTGAATGCTATTGGTTCTCCGAAGGAAATACTGGCGGAGTTCAACATGCAAGTTGATCAGCAGAACAGGAGACTGTTAAAGGTAGATGAGGAAATACTGCCAGTGGGGCCACTTACTTCCGATACAGGAGGCGCATCCGATCCAAGTGTTTCATTTTCCCCTATAAGGAAGACAATGTTAAACATGGAATGCAAGTCTTACGCTTGGTCGGATCTTCAATAGGGGCTGTTAGCGGGTTAACTTGACTGAGAGACGGCATATAAAAGAGTGGTACACCGCAGAGATCGCCCAGAAGACTGCCAGAAGAGGAAAAGGCAGCCTGCCGGGGGAAGGTGGGGAGAGTACTGTCCGACGAGGGTGCGGAGACAGGGACCGGAGCCGACTTTGGCGGCTCACAGGGACTCCTGGGAGAGCGGGGCGGACGTTTATTCAAACAGAAGGGACGCTGGCCGTCGAAGGTAAATCTCGTGGCACCACAGAAATCTAACGCAGAAGGCAGAAAACAGCGTTGTGCGGAGATAGACGGTGACGTTTTCAGAGAGGCGTGACCATTCTGTTTCTCCCCTACACGACACTTTGATGGCGTGACCTCTTCTTCTGTGTCGACGCAGAAAACTTCGTCATAGCCGTTTAAGTGAAGTTGACTGCTACCTAAATTATTCTTCAGTACATGGTTGACGCTTCAATCAACAGCACTTACATTGCAGGAGAAAAGGCTTGTGTTACCGACTAAACGAAGTTGTTCTGATTTGCAAGAACGATCAGTAAGCATAATGCTCTAAAGGAGAAAGTTAAATATAGGATATTAATGGTTTTCGAATAGACGGATTACACGGCGGATTTAAATACGGCGTGTGCAGTCAGTTTATATTAAATGTTAAATGTCGGTAGTTACATTTGGATAAATCAGTAAAAGTGGCACGAAACTGAGATGACCATATCATCCAACTTGTTTTTTTTTTCTAACCGACTGTGACTTACACCGGAGTGCCAAAAACGGTTGACCAACCTCTTAACTGCTGGAGCGGTGGACGTGTTTCGCATTAAAAATGGAGTGCTGATTTGGAATATACGGTCATTTCCGACGAGAGTTGGCTCGTAGTGACTGTTGGCGGTCAATAGAACCGAACTACACCTGTCAATGATTAACAGGCCGTGGCTGACAGCCTACGCTCCTGACTGGCTGCAGTTGTTTGTTGAATGTGCTATCGGACAACGACAGACAAGCAACCTCAATTTTACACGATAGACATTAACTTCCAGGTCTGTGGAAGGATCTTAATAGAAGCCTTCAGACTTCAGACTGACTTTACAGTAACGCTTGAGATTTCGACAAACAACAATGAAGGCCGCCCGCACCTGACTGAAGGGTCGATAATATTTTCACCTTGGCCGTTCAAAGGTTCGACTCAATATAGCTGGTGTCTGCTGGTCAAAGTGCTCAAATGCCTGTCCAACCGTGAAATCCGAAGCGACAACCTTCGTCCTTGAGTGTAATTACGAAGCCAATACAAGAACTGAAATCTTAAGTCGGGATTTGTCTCCTAATACGAAATACTGAATATCACTGAGTTACAGTCAATCATATAATACTACGGCGTTTTGAGCACCCATAAACTTGTCATCTCAGTCTTATTGGAAGGTATGCGGTTCACACATACGTGGCACCTCTAAAATTTCAATATTCACAAGTTACCTTGTTATCACAGACCATCCCCACAGACGCCAATAACTTATGGACAGAGGGGGTTGGTCGTGAGGAAAAAAGCCGTTTGCAGAAGCCAACACAATAGTAAGCTACGTAATTTACTTTCTACAGCAGTAACATGTGATCAACGGCAATTAATTATGAGCATGGCTTTCCTTCTAGTAAGGGTTGTGTCAAACTTAAGAATGTGAAAACCAATATTAGGGACAGTTCGCAAGATTGCAACAAAATTTTTCGCTAAAACCTTGGGAAAGATTCTAAAGCAGTTTTTACCGGAGCTGTCCATCTCATGGAGAAGAATAGTGAAGTGTTGCAGATCAACAGATACGGTATAAACCGCCTACCCCCATTACAGTGAATCTTAAAGTTACATAAATCAAAACTCTGGGAGTTCGAAATGTTCATTCAGCAAATGCTAGAATACAACCGTGGATGAAAACTTAAAACGATTTACCTCACCAAAAGTAAGCCTTGAAGGGAAAAGGAACCAAGTCTTAAACGGGCTCTGACGTTGCAACACCACAACGTCGGTCTCTCTATTGAAATACAATAAAAAGCCCTTACAACGGAGCTGTGTCGGGCATCTGCATAA
Source organism: Spirometra erinaceieuropaei (assembly GCA_902702965.1). Taxonomy (NCBI): domain Eukaryota; kingdom Metazoa; phylum Platyhelminthes; class Cestoda; order Diphyllobothriidea; family Diphyllobothriidae; genus Spirometra; species Spirometra erinaceieuropaei. The sequence continues at coordinate 279,869 of CACRXP010000273.1, read as the reverse complement.
AGATTTCAAAAGAAATTTTGCTTCCCACGCAGTAGTTGGGAACACTGCAGTGTGCGTGCATGCATGCTCGATAAACTGGACGTCTTTTAGTGTGCATCCACTGGATCCAGGAATGGACTCCTAGGATTTCGAGACAAAGTAGTTACGATCCTGTTACTACAACACGGCGAGAAGACGAGATTATAACTCAGCATAGATTAGCTGCATCTAGGGAGACCTGCGACTGCAAGCGGTACGGCAACTACCATGGTTATACAAGTCAGACAAGACGGAGGAAACTTCTCGTCCCTTTCTGCTGATATCTGCACGGGCATCAATCCTGAAACATTTGTGGGAGCTGAGCAGTGAGTGATCGGAGCAGACATCACAAGAAGATATGTGCAGCAGAAGCGATGAAAAAGCGGAAATGCCATAACAAACCGATAGCCGATCCAGCCGAACACTTAGACGTGAGAAACAGTCAATATACAGTATAACATCGCGATATTGGTTGTGCTTCACACGGGACAATGAATACCAACGCGAGTAATGACAATCGAAAAAATTCAACTGCACGAGGAAGGACTTCTGAAGTATGTGGAACACAAAAGTGATAACGACATGTACAGGGCAAATCAATAGGTGGAGCTGTCCAGACTTAAAGGTCGGGTCTCGAAGTCACAACCAGGATGGGTGCACAGGTCGCTGGAACTTGGTCAATAGGACGATCCTAATCTAGTCCCCGGAAAGTCAGTAAACATCTTACTTTTATTTACGTGGTTCGAAGTCGCTATCCGCAACCAGAAACAGACGATGCGGGGAACGCAATGAGAGATCGACCAACGGTGCAATTCAATAGTGAACCTACCTCTGCACAATGAGCGCAGAAGGGTTGCGAGTCACAATCCAGAAGTACCAACAAGAACTTAGGATCTAGTTCTATTAGTTGGAATATCGCACTGATCAACTCTCTCGTCATTTAAGATAAAGTCTCTCAGGATAAATTATAGTCACATGTCAGACAAGAGACTTTGATGTTTTGGCGATAGTGGACTTTAAAAAGTGCGTGGGGCAACCAGTTAACAGTTATTTGGAAAAGTAACCGCCCAAACAAGGGTCTCTCAACAGCAGGAGGACACCATCGTCTTGGTAATTTACGAAACAGGCGATGGCGTCAAATGTGCCGCCTCGTCGTACCAATAACATGCACCTGCTGATTGGCAATGGGCAACTACGTGATGTCGAAGAGCGCACGATCGAAATGCAATGAGCACGTGCTTGTCGAACAGCCGCACTACCATGCAACACAGGCTGCGACGTACTGTGTGCGTATTGACACAGGCCGCTGTGTCCAGTCTTGCCGACGTCGATATCCCTGATAGCATTTGGTCGCCCAGTGTTAGACATCTGCTAGCCCGTTCGACTTGCGGACTAATAACTTGACTGGCTTACAGTGCCCGATCTGTGCGAGTAAAGGAGCTTTTCTGTTACACTCCCTCCTTGATGCTCACTCGACTGCATTTTGCACGTCACGCCTGGGGGCCGTCCCTTTGCCAGTACGCACGCATACAGGATGCACACACGCGCTTTGTCTGGAATGAAGGTTCCTGTCAGGCGACTTAAATCGCCTCAGACTACAACGCCCTCAACTCACCCGGGAAGGCGCGTCAACCTACTGCCCCTGGACGAGTACAATGCTATCAGGGTATCCATGGCCCACGGCTGGTGAGATTGGTTGTGAGAGGTGACAGTTACAGGTTGGAGTCAATTATGTCTTTAAACAGACTCACGACCGACAGACAGTCCTCTTAGGGCCCTGGAATACTGCCGACAGAACCTGCTTTAGTTTTGACATTTTGCAAGTTTCAAACACGCTTGCGCTGTCAGCAAGCTAGTTGGTACAGCGACGTCGGGGCAAGTAAGGTATGGAGATATAAACAAAACGATAAATAAAGTAGGGATGCATAATTTAACTGGACGCGTTATTCACAGTAGGCGAAATATTAATTCACGATAAGGTACATGGTACGCTGGGCATCACAAACAACGGCAAGCAACACGAACTGCGCGTGGCCTCGTGAGGCAGGCTTTTTATTGGTTAAAACAAAATTCAAAGTCTCAGGAATTTATGAATTGGGGATCATCGAGCTCTTGCTTAATTACATGCATGCCGGAGTAACTGCATTACGTATTCAAATGGTCACGAGATCAATACAATCCCCAAGCGGAATATTAAAATGGATGAAAAGACGGAGATAATACAGACAATGAAGCAGGACAGAAAGGGGAGTGGATCCTGCTAATTATACTGCAGCAAAACGGGACGAAACTAGCAAAAGCACCTACCACAAAGGGCAGAGACACGAAATTTGTTGGTGGAAAAACAAAACTGCCGAAAAAGACATGAAAATAGTTCAAACTACGACCTAAATACCGAAGAAAAGTCTCATGAAATTCATCAATCACTTCGGATCAATGGCACATTGATCTCAGTAACATAAAAATTGGGATTCTGTGGTTAGCAGACTCGGAGCTTGTCTTAACCCCATGTGCTGAGAAAATTCTAGTCTCGAGCTCTACTGTGTTGACATCTCTTCAGTGTTCGTAATGGCATCGAGGATGCGCCAAGCGCGCGGCAGGCAAAAAGAACCACATGCTCTCAGTGACCGAACCCTGCCAAATCCGTCATTAGAATTTGCCATTATCGATCCTCCTCTAAGTGTGGCCACGAAATTCCACCCCTGCTAAACGATAACAAAATTTTCCTCATCGATGCCACTGACAAGGCTTTGTCTAGTGCTCTCTTGGAAAAACACCGTACAACCGAGCCTGGTTTAGTCCCTCTCTATTGTTCAGTTTCAGATAGGACAATAAGTACAATCAATGTCTCCTCGGCTCTTATTAACAAACACATTATGGGCGTGTTCGAACTATTTCAGCCCAGAACATCTATCTGTACACCACACATTTTTTACGTTGCAAATAGTGTACTCAAATGCTTACGCCTATTTCCCTCAATAAACTGAACTGAACTGAACTGGTGCGGATAACAAATCTCCGAGGGCACCGATACAAACTGAAGTTAAAATATGCCAAACTCGATTTGCGAACCAAATTCTTTTTCCGCAGACTGGTTGAAGGATGGGACAGATTGCCGAGCTCGTCGTCTTAGCGGAAAACGTTGCGACCTTGAAAAGAAGATTAGACAAATTTATGCTTGATGGTCAAAATTTTACACGATATCAATGGCGGGCATATCGGCATGGTTTTTCATACATCTATCTGTAAATAGGGTTTTCTAAGGCTCTGCCTATATCCCTCATATATACTTAATTATCGGGGCGTGCACAAGGGTCCGTCTCTAGCAAAAAATCTTGAAAGCATAATTTTGAATGAAATTCTTGATTTCTGTCTAGTTAATCAGATTCTGCGCTATGATCAACATGGATTTTTACATGAATGATTCTGCGAAACTTGCTATTTGCATCTTTCAGTCAGTAGTAGTAATCCACGTTAATCTGAGCAAAGTTTTCAACAAGGTGCAACATAGACGTCTTTTGACAAAATTGGAAACTCTAGAAATCCGGCCACCTCTATTCGACTTCATCGGGTCTTACCTATCCGAAAGCCGTGGTTAGTAGTAGCTACTGGACACCACACTTGATCACGAGTGGGTTACTTCAAAGCACGGTTATCGGCCCATCTCTCTTCCTTCTTCACATCAACGATACTTAGAGCGGAATCAGAAATTCGTAAACGTCTATTTACGCCGATGACCTCAAGTGTGCATCCTCGTATTCTAAGGACATCGCAAATGTTTCTGTTGAAAAAATTTATGCCGATTTACGACGCTTATGGAAATTTAGTTAAATATGGCAGATGGTGCTTTCATCATCCGGGTGTAGTTTCATGTCTTTTGGTCCGACCAAGCTTTCTCCTCCAAAATTTTTTCAGAATAACTCACTCTCAGAATGCTTTAGCACAAAGAACCAAGGCTCAAGTTATGCAAATAGGATTTCTTTATCACCTTATGCAGATAGGATCTCTACCAAAGCTGAGCAACTATGGGGGCTCATATCACATAATATTTTTCTTCCGAAAAAAAGCTACGACTTTATCACTGTTTGCTGTTCCCGTCCTTTAGTACTACTGTTCTTTCTTTGGTTTAATATACGCCTGTGACCGTGATAAAATCGAAAATGTTCAGAGCGAATTTACTCGAAAACTATTCTCCAAAACTACACCCAGTATTTCTTGGACTGAGAGATGTCAGTTAGCGGACATCATGTTTTTAGGGATTAGAAGACTCAAAGCTGGTCTTTGCTTTCTTTTTCGCATTAACTCTAGCGCCAGTCTTCCGCGCATTGGTATTCTCACTTCGATGGATTGGTCTTATGCCACGCGGAACTCCTCCATGGTGATTCAGCCGCCCCTTTGCCCTACATGTAAACAGTCTCTGTTTTCAATCGGAATATGACCTTATTTGAAATAATCGCTCACAAGAACTTACGTCATCGCCTAAGTTATCGATATTCAAATCAAAATTGTGCGAACACCTTACACCAGAATACATAAAAACGCTGTTGACCAGATCATTCCGGAACATTCAGGTTCTTGACTTCGAAAACGGTTCACCTGGAATTTAATGGCAGATATTTAATGCTTTGTTTGCTCAAATGGAAACTCTGAACCCCTGTTTTTGATTGATTACTAAATCCACTGTTATTACTCCTCTCCTGCGGCGATGCTTTTCGCGATTTTTTGATGTCATCTCCTCATTTCGACCTCAAGTGGTCTGCTGTCGATCACTGCAGAACCCTCTGCTTCAGCCATCTGCTAGTAGTTTGGTCAGTCAGCAAGGAAGTTTCGTAATCGCATCCTCCTGCAAGCTTTGATGACCGCTCCAGCCTTTAATATTTCCCCTTTAGATGGACACTAGGCGGACTGTGAGCTATCGCGTCTAACCTCTCTTCTCGCCACCTTGATGCTGAGAGCCTCATCAAATTTATGAATTCGGCCTTGACGATGACTGTTTCGAATCCCTTATACACTACCATTTGCAGGTCAGTCCTGTCCGACCCGCATATTTCCCCTCTCAGCTTCTTGACGTCGAGAAGAGTCCTCGTGGGATTTGATGGTAGTAGTTTGGTCGTACCTCCCTCCCCCACTCCTCGGCTGGTCTCGAAGCGTACTGTGGCCGATCGTGTCTGGGTTCCCCTCGTTTGGCCTCTTTGACGCGAATGATCTCATCCGGCGTATCAGTCCTGCTCTGGCGATGTCAGTTTTGAATCCCGTATACAATACCACATACAGGCCGGTCGTGTCCAACCCGAATACGTACCCCTCAAGGCTGACATTTATTTCTGCCCTGACGATGTCCGATTATAATTCGTTATATAGCGCCACATGCAGGCCAGTTCTGTCCGCATTGTCTGTTATTATTTTTAGCGAGGAGTTTTTTTCTCCTGTAAAATTAATCCAATCATTTTTAAATTGTTAAGTGGCCTTTTTTCACCTCTCTAGTAATTTTTCTCAACGGGCAACTAATTCAGAAACTATTAATTGCATTTTGTACAGATTCTGCACACCTCGTCTAAAATTGTACGTAAATTTATTTTTACTTGCTTTGGTGGGACCACGACGGGTCTTTAATAAAAAATTATTATTATGTCTACCTGCTGTAAAATTTACTTGGACGTTTATTTTCACTTGCCAAGAATGTACCCCAAGGGCAATGAATCAACAATTATTTTTGCGTATTGTTTACAGTTCAATGTAATAAGTGCTATTATTCATTGTCTCCAAGGGCCCTACTTAAACGGAATTACAGTACTTAAATCGAAATAAATGTGCAAATCAAATGCCTTCAGTGGCATATGCGCTCTGCAAAATATTGTAATGTAACAAAGGGGGCCGAAAACCGAACACGCTATTTTGCCGATGATAATGCGAAGTATTATGGACCCGCGTTATCGGTAGGCATGGCCAAAGTTCGACTATGACTCATGGACCTGTGGCAGCCCACGCGTCCTTGCTCTCCGCGCTTTGCCACGCTGCCCTCATGCACGCCTCACACTGCCTGTCGAGTCGCTGCTGGGACGCACGAGGCTTGTCATTAGCCTCGCAATTGCTCGAAGACGATTGACGCTGTCCCTCATCTGATTGGCTGCGGACACTGAGACGACGAAAGGTTCAAACATGCGCTGGATCTGAACACCTCGACGGCGGACACAGACAACACAATTTTTCTGGAGAGCCCGCTCGCGGAGACTGATTTCAGAGCCTTTGCGTACGCACTTGCTCTGCAGCAAAAGTTGTCCAACCCGGCCCGTATTATCTGACTTCTGATTTGGGAGCCTTTGACTGTCGACCACACTACTTCTGACAAACCTCCTCCCTGGTCATTCCACTATCTTTCCGGGTGACGGTAAGATGCGTGGCCTTACTGAGAAAAGCTATAGGAAAGGGTTCCTTTAATACATGAAGGATAGCAACAGGACTCCATGGGCAGGGTAAACGAAACTGAGAGATGACTGTTTGCGGGAATCAAAAGAATAAAATTACGTTTACATCACTCCATAGTTCGGATCTACCAATAAAGCATGAAAACAAGACCGCTCATTTTGAAGTGCTGGAAATTAGGATCTGCAAACAGGTAACAAAGAGAGGATCCACGGCATCGGTTGAATACTACAAGCTTACTAACACTAGCCCATGATGACCAGTCATGCTGAAAGAGAAACCGTGGGCAATATATGTTTGAATCCGACACTCATTGCGGCGGCGACCGAAGATATTATTGAATTTACTAACATTGATTGGGTAATCCAATAAAAATGACAAGACCATGTATGCGACCGCCGTAGGTCAATCCGACGACAAAAAGGACCATGAAGAAGAAGCAGAGACTCTGGAAAAAGTATTTGCAACTTCGAGATCCAAGGTCACTCGCCGAATATAAAGATCAGCGCAATAAATGCCGCAAAGAAATACGGGTTGCTAGAACTTCTTTCGAGCGTCGACTGATAGCAGAATCCATTACATGTCCCAAGAAGTTTTACGGGTACATCCGCAGTAGGAGGAAACATAGGGACGAAATTGCGTGTCTAAAGGATAGCCTCGGAAACTTATTAGTTGAAGGGTCACAGAAAGTGAGATTACTGTCTCAACTTTTTCAATCGGTTTTTACGGAGGAGTCCCTAGAAGACAATCAGCAGTTTGAAATGGACCGAGACAGCCGGGAGCTTCAAATGCGCCAAAATATTGCCGTCATTAAAACTGTCGCCTTTTCCGTAGAAGAAGTCAGACGCGTCCTCAGTCAAATAAAGCCTGATAAGTCTCCTGGACCCGACGGAATTCCCGGGCTGATACTTAAGGAGCTATCAACTTGCCTCCCTTGCAAAACGATGGAAGCTATAGTAAAGAACGCTATACAGCAATTTTGTGAAGAAAATAACATCTTACAGGATTTTCAACATGGCTTCCGGAGAGGACGTTCCTGCCTCTCAAATCTGCTAGCTTGTCTG
>CACRXP010000273.1:248475-260421 GCA_902702965.1 Spirometra erinaceieuropaei | reverse complement strand
TTTTTGCGAGAGCAATGACAATACAGCGTTTACAGAGTGTAAAGTTCGAAGAAATAAGGTGAAAAGCCCGATTTTCAGGAGATGACGGGATTTCGACAGTAATTTGCTCCACCGAGCCGTTAAAAATCCGAAATTGCTCTACAGCTATTTGCGAAAGAGCGACCGTAACAGGCATCTCATTCCTGTCATTAGGAATGATGACGGTTTGGAGATATCGGACAGTACAAATAAAGCTAGGCATTTTCTCAGTTTTTCTAATCTGTTTTCGCAAGAGAAGCAGACTTTATTCCATTTAGTTCTGAGAACATGGTATATCCGACTACTGAAAATATTTTGTTTCGAGAAGAAGCGATGTTGACAGAAATAAAAGTTTGAAGAAATGCACATCTCCCCGTCCGGACAGGATCTCAGCAAAGCGGCTCTCTGAGCTTGCCCGAAAACTGGCCAAACTACCATCCTTTCTGTGCCAGAAATCGTTTGATGCTGGAATCCCCCCCCCCCCACAGACTGGAAAACGGCCCACATCATACTCCTTCACAAAAGTGACAGTCATGCTCTTGTGACAAACTACAGACCCGTTAGTCTGATATAAATCTGCTGCAGTGGCAGAGAACAGCATCAAAAAGGAGTTGATGGCTTGCTCGGAAGCCAACAACATCTTGTCCAATGCACAAAAGGTTTTCGTAGGCTAAGATCATGTGCACCAAACTTGCTATATACAATGTAAGGCTGGACAAGAGCACTCGATGAAAAAAACACACTGCACATTTCTGCACGTTTAACATGGTCAATATTTCTGACACAGGGCTGCTGACGTTTCCTGGTCTGTTCTGCCAACAAGATGAGCATCAGCCCGTAAACAACTGGGTGCCGGCTATGTCCTAACCCTGTCCCCAAATCATTAGTATGTACGGGTATTATTTTCTCTTCTTCTACAAAAATCAGTGGTGGCTGAAACGCATGCTATACATGACAGAGGCTTTATTGAAGCTTGGAATTCCTTAAACAACTTTAAACAATCACGCTTTCATCTTGGGATTATAACTCTCTAAATTCCATATATTCTGCCGTCTGAGATGCCACAACATCTTGTTGTTCTGGGCTCTAAACCTGTGCGACAACCCCTCTTCAACGATTGTAAATTCGCTCCTTCCAACCTTAAAAGCACAACCCTCTCTGATGTAGTTCAATGCGAGTGAATCAGCATACCACTGTTTTCTCTAAGTCTTCCATCTCATGTCTCCACGTCTGCCTGTTATCAGGGCTCTGCTCAAACATGCTGCGACATGGATGACATAAAAATTTGGAGAGTCATTCAGAATGCTGCTGATGAGACCAACTTCCAAGAAAATCTTTGTCGATTGGACGAGTGGTCCCGCAGATGGCTCTTGTCCTTCAATTCGAACAAATGTACCATACGGCGCCTCGGAAATCAGGCCCCTAGTACGCGGCGATACCATCTGAACGGAATGCCACTCTGAGAAGTAGAAATACAGAAAGATCTCGGAGTCTGGGTGGCAGACAGCCTAAAGCCTTCTAAACAATGTTGTAAGGCGGCCAAGGCCGCAACTTCAATGCTATATGCCATCAAGCGGACATTCGCAGTTTTCGATGAAGACTGCTTCTCCAAAGTCTTCGGCACGTTTGTAAGGCCGCATCTCGAATATGCAATTCAGGCCTGGAGATCATGGACGCATAATGATTACAATCTGTTCGAAAGAGTGCAGAGGCGAGCAATAAAACTAATAAGAGGGCAAAGTGCACTCCCATACGAGATCCGCTGAACCAACCTCATTCTCTATCCTCTGAGTTATAGGCAGTTGCGCAGAGACTTGATACAAACTTTCCGTATCGTGCGTGGCCTGCAATGCGCCCTCCAGTGCGACGACTTTCTCCAACTCGCCAATACAACTAACCTCCGGGGACATCCCTTCAAACTACGTGTGCCCCAGGGTAGATTGAATGTTGGAAAGTATTTTTCCTCCAACCGTGTCGTAGAATCGTGGAGTAACCTGCCCGAGACGATTGTTATGTCTTAGTCTGTGGAGACATTTAACTGTCAGCTTGACAGACATATGCTGTAGCAACAAGCGGGTTATGTGACTTTGTAACTATAAAACCGGTGAACTATATGAATCGATGTCTGCATTCAATTGATACTGTAATTTCTCCACATTTTTGTTTACTTTCTCGACTTTTTATGTACAAATAGGGAGTTCAGAGGCGTAAGTCCATTTCCCTCAAATACACTAACTGACTGATTTCTCGAAACACTTGTTGTGCAAGGCCGCCTTGTTTGAGCTGGATGGGCGGTCGATGTGGGCTCTGTGCTCTGCTCTTCTCGGAGGGCAGGTTACCAATGGCTGCATCCTTTCCGTCAAACCAGTAAATAAATAAATAAGTTTTATTAAAGACCCGTCGGGGTCCCATCAAGGCATCTCGAATGTGGACTATATCGGTGTTGGCGACGTGCACGACAGAGGACATCTGGGGCAATTAAGTGAATGGCGTTGGCCCCATCGAGTCTCCACGTTGGCGTCGTCGTCCGGGGCTGGCATGTCTTCCAGGTGAAGAGCTAGCTGACTGCTATATTGTCAACAGTGAGCAGACAAATTCGAAAGAACAGTATCCAACTTACATGGTGGTCGCTTATCCTGCGACTTCCTAAGGGGTCGCGCACGGAGCCTCATGCTTGAGGTGACGAGGCAGTTGTCCATCTAGTCGCCGGCGTCGCAGATCGCACGTCCTGCCGATTGTATCTCCGGACGAGAGCGTAGTCCGGCGGTTGCCAGCGCCACGATCGGGGGTGCATCCTGATAGCTTTCTTCCACATCGGCAGGCGGAAGAAGGTACTAGTCAGCAGGAGACGGTGTTCGGTGCAGGTCCGCGGGAAAAGGAGACTATCGCTGTCGCAATCGCCGATTTCGTAAGGACCCAGTACTCTCCTTCAGAGCGCGCAGTCTGTCCCGACGCGGTCATGGAAGTCGTCAAGGACAACCAGCTTGTCCGCCTTCGGCGCAGACGATAGGAGGGCGCACAGAGCTTCGTAGAACTTGGTCCTCATCTCATCAGAGCCAGTTAAGAGTGGAGAGTAGGCGCTGATGATTATGGCGAATTGGGATCTCCGAAGTAGCGGGAAGAGACCGGACAGTCGGTCGTTGATGCCCTGTGACAGGCAGGGATGTGGTGGCCATACTTCGAGCGCCTGTCTCAACACTGGTCCTCTCGCGAGCGTCTGACAGAGCAGTCTTCTGGCTGTGTCGCTTTGGATGGCAAAGGAAATGCCCATGTCTCGTCGCTCGATCTATGGGCAGCCGCCCCCAGAAGAAAGTGTGGTCGGCACCCCCTCCTCCAGCTGACCTTCTTCAGGGAACCCGGTCTCGCTGAGAGCGGCGATGTCCAACTTGGAATGTACCAGTTTCTGAGCGACTAGCGCCGTCCTCCATTCCGGCCGGCTGCCCCTCGGATTGACTGAAAGGGAACGAACATTCCAGGCTGCCAGAGTGAGCGAACTCACCCAAACAGCCTATGGGACAGGGCGGAGTGGAGGTGGAAAGGAGAGATCACCATTGTTCATTGCTGTGTTTCGACCGCGAGATTTTAATCTACGAGCCACGGCATACTATCCAATGGCGTGACTCTCTAGCATTTGTTTAGGACACATTTCAAGCCCCTTCCTCAACAGGGGTAAGCAGTGCTATTCCTAAATGAAGCTGCTTAGACATCATAGAAGACTGTCAAACTCCAATATGGGCCACGTCTTTGTTTAGTAGAGAGTGACCCACGTTAGCCTCGGTCGCATACGGGACTGAATGTCGCCCTCTCTGTAGAACTTTTTGGAGTAGGGGAAGAGAGGGAAGAGCGAGACATGCGGATGGAAGGGAGAGGGGAAATAGAGGGATGGGGAGAAAAACAGGGTAAAGGAATGTGGGAACACAAAACACGACACCTTTGCCTGGTCTAGCACGCCAGTCGAGACGGTTGCAGGGGTGTGGTCGCTAGGCGTAGCCTAGCTTCGGGGGAGCCACGGGTGGGGGTCAGGTGCCAGTTAATGGACGCTGGACGTGGTCAACACCTAAAAGCAGGTGGAGTGGGCTACTGCGACCTTCATGTGGACCAGAAACTGGATACCCCTACATCCCCCAACACAGTCCGATAGACATACCTCGTCCCGGGTAGTGCAACAGACACCAATTGGACGACACTTAAAATTGCTTAAAAAACGTATTAAAGCAGCTGCCACCGTGGCAGTCCACTCCCTTGATCGCCGCCGCTGTCACACTGCCCTTATATTCGCCTCACGCACCCTGTCGATTCACTGTTGGGACAATACGAGGCTCCGCACTAGCCCTGCGAGAGCTCGAAGCAATTTAACGCTGCTTCTCCCCTGATTGGCTACGGACAGACATATCTCGGACAGAGGAAAGATGCACATATGCACTGGGGGCTAAGAACCTCAACGACGGGCATAGAACACACAACAAGCCTCAGGAGACGACATGTGGCAATTACTTGTTAGACATCCTGCGTAAAAGTGCCGTCCACGTGGGCGTGTACATGACCGACTTAAACAAAGCCAATATTTGCCTTTGGGAAAAATTAATTTTTCTCGATTTTATTTGACTGAAAACGCATTATACAAGCTAAAAAGCTTATATTTCACGACAATAGAGCAAAATCTGTCTAATATAATGCAGACTGACGTGATTAGAAAGGATGGAATTTTGGACGGGGCCTGGCCCCACCTAGCCCCCGGGGCCATGTGTTGGCAGGGAACTGCCGCTAATTCATGACCGTCACGCAGAATTTCACCGCTTCGCAATGCCCCGACGCGATGATTCACACATGGAACTGCCAGCACCTCGCCTCACCTCCGATGTCTATCGCAACACGGTGCCCATGTTGGCGACAGCCATCATGGTCAGATCTGGCGTCCTTGTCCAAGGTCCCGTTGCGTCAAGGTCACCCATCTTCGCAGTGAGCGGTTCCAAACCCACTGACCTGCAGCCACTCATCTGACTTTAACTGGGACTTGCATGAGTCTACAGAGTCGGAGCTGCACATGCGCCACTTGAACACAGAACTCCCCCTGCGAACGCAACACAAGCCACTTAAACACCAACTCTCGATGAATCAACACACCAATTAGACACCACTTGAGATTGTCACACAATCTTGCAAAAGAAGCTGCCACTACCGTCTCAAGGACTCTCAGGCATGACTGGACATATTTCACACTAGCTCTGCATTCGTCAGTGGCCACTGCCGCTTAGTAGGAGAATTCGAGGTTCCGTATACAATAAACCCCTCATTCCGGTGGCCTGTCTTCTCCTTACAAAGCGGGATTTCGCCTGATGACTGTAGCGTTCTGAGCGCATTCACTGCTTAGATGCTGCACCCATACTCCCAAAGAGAGGCCTGTCCTGTGTACTTAAAAGTTCTTGTGCGATAACCCACCTCTCACGATCCCTTTCGTCTGACTAGTGGTTGATACAAGCAGCCTTGCCTAACCATAGCTTCGTGGGACATGAGGTTTGACACCGCGTTATCTGCTTGCTGAGATTGAGTAAATCCAACGCTCTAACCATTAGGCTACGGGCTCGTTTTCCTATCAGTCATGATTGGCAATATCAAATAGGGTAGAGGGGCCGTCACCAATCAGCCTATGGGACATGCTGGGCCTGCAAGCTGGGTCAAGATAAGGCTGGTGGGCGGCTGCGAACAAGCCAGGAATGGTCATACCAGTCTCCGTTTTCTTCGCCGGTAGTCCCTTATTTGCATTTACTAGAAGTCGCCATGCGTCATTCTGCGGGACTGTAGATCAACCCAAAAAACAAAGGGACGAGTATGTCCAGTAACACGATCGGTGAGAGCACATACTGCAACCATCAACATTCCCGACGTCAACTAAGAGAGCGATGAGCCCGTAGCTCAATGGTGGTGGTGGACTCGAATCTCAAGTGTTGAAAATCGGGGGTTGAGTATGGTCAATTAATGACGACTGACATGGCAGAACTGGTCACTCTAATCCCCAGGACACAACGGGACAAGCTGGTTCCGTAACTTGATCTGTCGGTACCCTCTATCATAGCATACCGGATCGGAGCAGAGAGGACAACGGGCCTCTGGCTTAATGATCAGGGCGCTGGACTTCTAACCGACAGGTTGCGAGTTCGAGCCTCTAGTTGCATACCTCGAGGTTATGTATGGCTGGCTGGCGACGACTAAAGGGTCAGAAATCGCCACTGCAGTCTCCCTCGTCTTTGTCGGCAATGCTATTGTGCCCAGTTGGGTTTGCGTGGAGGGGCGGACTGGTGGCTGTCGCCTTTCCCATTTGTATTTGAGATTGTTGTATGCGGCGTTTAATTTGATGTATCTATTAATGAACGAAACATCGGAGTGCATGGTCTCCAAGAATTCACGGTTTTTTCAAATGAGCAGGAACCAAAAGTGCAAGTTTTGTCTCAGGCAAATTTGTGCCAAGTTTCCACTGTATGCGTAACAACCTGGACAAGTGGTCTCGCCCTTTTACTGCTAACTTGTGTCCGTGTAGGCATGTAGTGACCGAATTTCCTGTTTAACCACAATTCACTGCACAGAAACTGCCACATGGAATTTTGAAGGCGACTTCTATTTTACCCAAACAGCCAACCCTATCCCTAGGGTGTACAAGCCGGTTTCGTAGTGTAAATGTCAGTTTGTGCGCCCCTTGAAGTTTGAGCTTCGTCAGGTGCCTTTCAACGAGTTCGGACAAGCTCTTAATGTACAGAAGTGTTCGCCAGTTTGTTAGTTTGATTGTCTGATCGGAAAAATCTAGTTCCTTGAGCTTAAGGAAAAAGAAACATGGAGGTAGATCGGGGCTGTTTGTAAAACTAGTCTTACAACTGCTAAAAGAGGATGTAGCGCAAAATTTTGGGCCGAAAATGTGGCCCAGATTCATAGATGACGCATTTGTCCTCGTAAAGACCGGCAAAGTTGGGCGACTTCACCAGAGCCTGAATGGTGTCTTCCCAGGTCTACAACTTACACCTGCAGAAGCAGGAGGAGACACCCTCGCGTCCCCAGACGTGAGTATACAAAGACTCAGTGGCGGCGGTCTCGCAACAAGCGTTCTGATGTCGAGATCATCCCTAACTATAACCACTCAGCAGCCCATAAAAGAAGCTATGTTCAAACCCGTTTCCACTGAGCCTACCGTTACTGCAGAAGTGAGGAGATACACAAGAAGGAGCTGGCTTGCTTTTATTGGTGCGCGTCCGTGGGAATCCTTCTCCTGTCGAAAAGCTTCAACGCACGCTCAAGTGAGGTCCCTACACAGGTGCTTAGACTCAAACACTGTCCATATGCATCTCGCATAAATCGCCAGTCTACACCAAGGTAGGTAGACGAACAGTCGAACAACACGGACGCTGAGTGATTCGAGTTCTAATCCAGGATTAAGACCTCCGACTATGCCAGTACAATGTAGTAATTGAGGATGAAGGAACGAAATGTTAAATGATCCTTGGAGATCCGCTGACAAATGATCTTCACCGTAGCATTTCTCTCAGTACCAGGCGCATTCGCGATGCACGTGAAGCCAAACTGAAGCAGAAGTTGGCCACAGTAAGTGAAAAGAATGCAGGCCTCTGCTGTGATAATGTTGCGCACAACCTATCTTCTAAACACCTGACAGCAGAGCTGGTAAGTCCTGAGCCATGATGCCTGCTTTAATCCCACGGATGCCCAACAAACTGACTTCATCGCAGCTGTGGAATCTGTCATTCGTGAGGAAAACAGGAATCTGCTACGACAGCGAACATCCTCCAGACTCATGTCCCAAAGAAACGCAATATTATCTCAACAACAGAAGACGAAGCACTTTGGACGTTAAATGTCCACAAAAACATAGTCATACTGCCGGTTGATGAAGGACGACCAACGGTTGTACTGAACAAGGAGGTCTACGTCAACAAATTCTAAGGCCTTTTGGGCGATAGAAATGTTTACATTCCTTGCGAAGGTGATATGACGAAGATGCTAATAAGCAAAATCAACAAGGACCTGGCAAATCTTCGGAGGTTAAAAGCAATAACACAGCTTGGCAGGCAGAGGATGAAACCAAAGGATTCAGCGATTGCGAGATTCTATGGTCTACCCAAGGTGCACAAACCAGGAACCCCCCTAGGGCCGATCGTTTCTCTAAGAGGCACCCCCAACGTTTGGCCTGGCTAAGTGACTGTTCCAGCGTCTGAAATTTATATGTCAGGGTTCTGAAACAACCATCCACCATCTGCCGCTGCGTGACGCAGCTGCGAGGGGTTCGGCTCTTCAGTGGGACCCCCAGCGTTCTCTAGCGGTTTCAGGTATACGAACTCCAGAGAATAATCAGCCGACTCACCAGCTATCTTTGCGGTCATCCGAAGACGTTTTAACCGAAAGCACGGGCACGCTAACAGACGCAGAGATGCCAAGTATGGGCAAGGCGTCTCGAACCGGTCTGGGAGAGATGATCTTTGCTGAGCTAAGAAATCTTAGACTGGAGGTGGTACGCCCGTACGAACTTGCTACAGATATTTGGACTCATCGTGCTAAAACGCTATGGTATCTAAATGAGGCAAACGCTCACCAACGTTCTTTCGGGACCAACAGCTCCGTAAATTCCCCTCTCACAGGTGACCACGATTTTCCAGAAATTTACATGAATGCCCATTGCTTTGTGGACTGCCATAGAGAGTTGGCAACGCGACCTAATAGACAAAATAAGTCTCTCGCAGGATTGGAGATCACTTTCAACAAAGCATATTCCTAAGCCGTCCATATGAGCCCGTCTACAACCTTTTCAATGGCCACCGTTCGCGATAAGTCATTATTGACGTGTCGACCACTAAACTAGGCTCACGTCGATTGGCGACTTTTCCGATAAAAGCATGTGTGCATAGTAACACAACAGTCCTGGGGTCATATGCCGAACAGAAAACCAAGACGCAAATATCCACCCGAGTACGAGGATTTACGCGAAAAATACCAATCTGTGGGTAGTCCCATTGTCTGAACAGACCACCGCAATGAAGGTCACTGCAGAAAGACAGAGATGCAAGAGGAACAATGTAAAAATAATTTACAACTGTACATACTTATATCTATCTGCATACAGCGAAGAAAGTGGCTATTCAGCAGTGTCAGTACTGTCCGTCATTACAACGTAGTCTCTAGAAGAGAAACCAAACTTGATGACATCAGTTTCCCGAACCTCATAGTAGCGACGAGGCTCAATCTTCTTGTTATTGAGAAAGGTTCCGTTGGCCGATTCAAGATCTATTACGTATAATCGAGTTTGTCCCTTTGTCTAGACGAAAAAGTCGCATAAATGGGGGACTTACGTAACGAAACTGCAGAACCGCGTGTTGTTTCGAAATGCTGGGATGATCCATGGGTATATCTGCAATATTCCGATCACGTCCAATGAGATATCCACTTTGTCGGTGAATATGAAGAACAGGAAGGGACTGATTCCCCTTGAAGGGGTACATGCGCCAAAATACAGTGGGTTTTCTGGCGTCTTCAGGCTCGTTGTACTTGATCAGAACTCCCTTGAACATGTTAGTATCTTCAGCAAGTTTGCCTTTAAAAGTATGAAACACGAGTTTAGTAGGAAGTTTAAGGAAACAATAGCTAGAGATAACGCTTCACCAAGAGGCCATTTGTAATGAGTACTGACTTAATGCAGTAAATGAAAGAATAACGAGTAAAGTTTACCTGACAACTGGAAGTTCGGTTCTTGCACGGGCGCTTTGTCAGACCTAGGGCGATTACTAGCTTTTTCTGATTTTGATCCCCATCGAATGTGTTCAGCATCGTCAAAAGCAGGGGAACGGCGTCGCAAATGGGGTGACCCTTCTTCCGCTTTGATTCTGCTTTCGGTAACACCACGGCGGAAGTCGGCAGGATTTTCATCTTTTATAATAATGGGTGAAGAGAGACGTGAACGTTTGACCGGAAGGCTGGTATTATTGTCGGAGATAATTATGGGGGATCTAAGGCGTTGACGCCTAGGACGTGTGGGAGATGAAGGCTCATCCTTTATTCTGGAATTGCGCCCAGAGTCAGGAGAGTGCGAATTATCCCATTTTGTCGAATGACTGAGACGATGAGGTTCTTTCATCGACAGAATACGGGGAGAGGAATTGCCAGAATGCAAGCGGTGAAGACAGAGAGTACCAACACACTACATTCGAAAACAGCGCTTTATCTGATCAGTCAATTGACCTTAAGGTTTGCGTTGCCGAAGTTAGAGGGTAGATACTTATTCAGTCGTATAAGAGCGTGCATGATTCCTATAAAAAAGGTTTGATAATTTTGATTCAAAATATATAAACAGTGTCTGCCAGAAATCTGTAGGTGTATAAAGACCCAAAAGGCATAGCGATAACTTCGTAAAGGTTGTCCGGTCAGTGTGAGACAAGGCAAACATGAATGCCTGAGTAGTCTCAATGGCTCTTGCTGCATGAAAGGCAACAGCACGCCAGTCTTGTAGAGACATTTGCTGAAAGATTTCAAGACGTGGACGGTGGAAACAAGTCTGTTCCACCCCGTTACATGCAATTTTAATATCGGAGTCAAAACAATTCAAGCTTCGTTTATGTATTTGACAACTTATTATGCGCTTTTAGGTCTATATACATGCTCTATTTTTCTTTACCTCCGCCTGGACATGAAATTTTCTTCACTGTTCGTCAAATATACTAAAAATACACAGCCGGTTTCGGCTTGCGTTACCGCGTGTATTGTGTTCGCCTGCTGTATGGTGTCATTGTTTGACTGTTGACGATCATGTGCCTTAATCATTTCAGTTAACTGAAATTAGCAGTTTTAATTTATTTATCGGTTGTATTTCACCAGACGGGAAGTTACCTGGGTGGAAAACTCTACTAACCGACTACAGCTCGGAACTTTCTGGACTTTACCCAGAGCATTCAGCAGTCTGCAAATACTGCCATTCGAAAGGGCTCCACTTTTGTGAGCCTGAACAACTATTTACCTTTGCCGTTTTTCCCGCATTTCCTTTGCCGTTGTTTTATTGTAAGAAACGCAACGTCCCACTTAGAGTTAAGTTTTCCTGTATCTGATTTACTTTGTAGTTTTACTTTTCGTTTTCCAGTATGGAATCGCCAGCTAACGACAGTAATCAGTTTTCTTGTCCGTCATTTCCTCCCATAAATCCTTCTCCTCTTTACTCACATCAGGGTCTTTTAATGTCGTGCAATTTTTCGCAGAACCGGATAGGTGCATCCGGACCGTGTGTTCAGTGGGCAGCCAATCACTTGACGACGTAGCCCACCTCCCTCGGAAAGAAACAGTCTTTCCCTTCAAACTTTTTGTTTTAACGCCAGATCGTTGCTTAATGAGTTGCCTTTGCTTCAGACTCTGATGTGCGCCCACTGCCCTGCTATTGTCCTATGGGCATCAGCCTCCGTAGCTGCTTCCGAACTCTCTCTTGTAGTCTATACTTGCATTTCATAGTTGATGCCCAGTTAATCGCTGATAGCTTCAATGATTTCCTGTCGAAAACGTTCACTGAAGACTCGACCACTCCGCTTCCGACCATCCAGGCATTGACCAGGGCAGTTCTAGAATCTATAACTTTCACTCTGTGGGATGTGATTGTCGCTATTCGGTGTCTTCGTCAATCTTATAGTTCAGGGCCTGATGGTGTCCCAGTAAGCATTTTAAAAGCCGACGCAAATACGATTTTCCCATTCATCTTATGCAAGATATTTAATCTCGCTCTTGAAAGTGAAACTTGCCCTACCCTGTGGAAGGAATCACACATTTTGCCCATTCCTAGGCACGGCACATCTACGTCATTTGATGACCTTCGGCCAATAAACAACCTCTCTCAGTTTCAAAGATCTTAGAGACATTGATCAAAGATAAGATGATGTGCCACTTAAGAGAAAATAACCT
>CACRXP010000273.1:210133-227420 GCA_902702965.1 Spirometra erinaceieuropaei | reverse complement strand
CTTGCTTTATCACCTCATGCAGATAGAATCTCTGCCAAAGCCGCGCAGATATGTGGATTCATATCGCATAATTTTTTCCTTCCGGATATGAAGCTAAGACTTTATCAAATGTTTGTTCTTCCAGTCCTTGAATACTGCTGTCCTTTCTTCGGTTTAATGAACGCCTGCGACCGTAATAAAATCGAAAATGTTCAGAGGGTTTTCACCCGGAAACTGTTCTCTCAAGCTTCGTCCAGTATTTCTTATACTCAGAGATGTCAGCTGGCGAACATTAAGTTTTTGTGGGTTAGAAGACTCGAAGCTGGCCTTTGCTTCCTTTTTCGCATCAACTCTAGCTCCAGTCTTCCGCACATTGACACTCTCACTCCGAGAGATCGGTCTTATGCCACGCGCAACTCCTGCATGGTGATTCCGCCGCCTCTTTGCACTACATCTAAGCGCTCCCTCTTCTTTGCTTCCAAATATGCCTTCCTTTGGAATAATCTTCCGCCTGAAATTAGATTATCGCCTAAGTTACTGGTATTCAAGTCGAAATTACGCAACCATCTTACTCCGGAAAGCATAAAGGCACTGTTAACGGTCTCATTCCCGAACGCTCAGATTCTTGACTTCGAGAAGAGGCCTCCTGGGATTTAGTGGTAGATCTAGTGGTAACTCTTAATTATATCATTAGAAACCCCTTTTTTGAATTGGTTTCTAAATCCATTGCTATCCTTCTCCCCATAGCGACAATTTTCGCGGTTTTTGATGTCATCTCCCGCATTCCGACCTCATGCGGTCTGTCGACGCTCACGGCGGAACCCTCAGTATTCACTGTCTACTAGTAGTTCGGTCGCACCACCCTTCCTCACTGCTCGGCTGAGCTCGAAGCGTGCTGTGGCCGATCGCATCTCGGTTCCTCTCGTCTGGCCTCTTTGACGCGCCGTACCAATCAGGCCCAGACGATCTCAATTGTGAATCCCGTATACAATGCCATTTGCAAGCCACTCCTGTCTGACCCTCAATCGTACCCATCAAGGCTGACATTTATTGCTACCCTGACGATGACCGACAACATTCCGTTATATACCGCCACCTACAGGCCAGTCCTGCTCGCTTTTTTCTGTTATTATTTTTATGGAGGGGTTTTTTTTCTCCTGTAAAATTAATCCAATCATTTTTAACTTTTCTTAAGGAATTTTTTTTTCACCCCTCAATCATCATGTTTCTCAATGGACTTCTAATTCCGAAACTAGAAATTGCATTTTGTAAAGATTCGGCCTACCTCGTATAAAACTCGTATGCAAATTTATTTTAACTTGCTTTGATGGGACCCCGACGGGTCTTTAATAAAAATTATCTATCTATCTATCTATCTATCTAATTTACTCTAGAAAATAAACTCTCTTTACTCGTCGGCTGTGTCTATCACCCACCCAAGGCCACTGAGGATTTTGATCGTTGTCTCTCACCGGCATTTCTTGCTGCGGCCGAATTAGGCATTAAGTATCAGTTGGTTGCGGGTGACTATAATCTTCCTGAAGTCCACTGGTCTCCAACGTCCGGCCCCGAAAAATTCGAAAACGTACATGAAGCTGTGGATGTTGGCATGCAGGTCAGGTTGTAGAATTTCTCACCCGAGAATCAAGCATACTCGACCTTATTTTCCGTGGAGGTTTGATGCCACTGTCAGTGCCATCCCTAGGCTAACTCGGTGGCTAGACCACGACATCATTGTTTCTACGTTAGGATTCGAGGCTAACAAATTTTTTTTCACCAAGCTAAACCTCCTTCTTAAACTTCCGATCAGCTTGCTCGGCCAATTTATTAATATGCCTTAATTCTTACGACTGGACTGATTTCTTCCTAAGTCGGATTTAAATGTTTGTCCTGCTAAATTGCACGATGCTTTGTATCCGCTTATTTCTCGTTTTGTTCCCCGCAAGAAAATACTTAATATCAGCAATGAGATTTTCCTCCCCTCACTTTTTCGCCGTAGGTTGCGCAGACATTCTCGTCGAGTCCATTTTCAGAAGGAAGTTCCTGTTTTGCCTTGATTTGTAATGTTTTTTTTAGCGAGAAAGTACATTGTCCGAAGTAAAACGGCTAGCCGAGGACGTGCGCGCCTCTGAATGCCGCTCGTCAGACGTCGCGAAACTTTTCTCTCCCAAAACAAAAGCTCTTAAGAAAACACAGCCTTTAAGCCCGCGATACGCTCTTGGAAATCCTATACAGACGCCCGGTTAACTATTGATAGTTTCAAGGCTTTCATGTCCGAAGCGTTTATTAAAAAGTTGACCGTTCCGTTTCCGATCGTCCAGGCTTGGATTAAGGCCGTTCTCAAAACTATAACCTTTACCCTGTGGGACGTGACTGTAACGATTCAGCGTATTCGTCAATCTCATAGTCCGGAACCTGATGGCGTCTCAGTTGGCTTTTGTAAAGCGGGTCAAATGAAATTTTCCCGTCCCTCCTGTATAAGTTATTTAATGCCGTTCTTGAAAGCGAAACCTATCCTACTTTGTGGAGGGGATAACACATTTTGCCTATCCCACATACGGGCACCCTAAGTCATTTGATGACATTCGGCCAATAACACCCTCTGCGCACTTTGGAAAATCTTAGACCCACTGATCGAAGGTAAGATTATGTGTCATTTTACAGAAAATAACCTACTCAGCGCTGCACCGCGTCGATTCCTCAAAGCTCGGTCTTGTGGCACCTGCCAGCTTTACCTTTGACCATATCCACCAATCCAGGGAAAATGGCTTTGCACTTTTGACAGTCTATTTCGATTTTACTAAGGCTTTTGATCGTGCGAACCATGCCTTTTTCTCTTGAAACTCTCCTATTTCGAAATTGGTGGTAAACTTCTCAATCCAGGTCAGTATAGGTCAGTATATTTCAAGGGTAATAGGCAATGCCTTGAAAAGCCCTATTGAAAACGATACATGAAATATCTAAATTTAAATAAACACGGTGCTAAAATGTTGTCATTAGTATATACAAGTAACAAACTATTTTCTTTAAATGCAGAACCGAAACTCGGGAACACTCATTTGTAGGTAATAACCGTAAAATGAAATGATTATCATCCGCATTAGCTGTAGGTGTGTTCAAGGCGTTGGTGTGGTATAAGAAAGCTGTTTTATCCGGATAAGCGGAATTTTCCAATGAAATATATATCTAATATGCATTAAATGTCTCCGTGGAATCCGCCATCGTTCCGTCCCGGGAAGCCCGTCCCAGGCACCGACGACGCGCTGTAAAGAAACCTGCGAACTCCCGGGCGGCATCAAGATCCTCTAAGTGTTAGGCAGTTCCCATGTAGATTTAATGTTGTGGCCAGGGCTTAAGAGTCGACAAAATGTTGATCCCATGATCTTTTTTGGTCGGTCACATTTGAAAGACACCTTCCGCCAAAAAGGCAATGATGTTCTTTTCCATCGGTTATTCCATTGGCTTTGGGTCGCAGTGCGACGCACGTCTCTAGGCTAAGCTTTGGTATCCACTTGTCGGACCATTCACATGGGCGGTTTAGTCCTTCTTGCGGGGTCCATTCATCATCTTCCCCGTTGATCGCTCGCCGTAACTTGATGTCATCGGCAAACATGACTCCCATTCAATCCAGTCCGTTCATATAGTTGTTGACATAAATTAAAAACAGTAAACAAATACGTGTTGCTAGAACTTCTTCCGAGCGCCAACTGATAGCAGAATCCACTACATGTCCCAAGAAGTTTTACGGGTACATCCGCAGTAGGAGGAAACATAGGGACGAAATTGCCTGTCTAAAGGATAGACTCGGAAGCTTATTAGTTGAAGGGCCACAGAAAGTGCGATTACTGTCCTTGTTTTTTCGTTCGGTTTTAACGGGGCAGCCCTCAGAAGAAAATCAGCAGTTTGAAATGGACCGAGACAGCCCGGAGCTTCAAATGCGCCAAGATATTGCCGTCATCGAAACCGTCGCCTTCTCCGTCGAAGAAGTCAGACGCGTCCTCAATCAAATAAAATCCGATAAGTCACCCGGACCCGACGGACCTCCCGGACTATTACTTAAGGAGCTATCAACGGAGCTGTCAAAGCCTCTTTCGGATCCCTTTGAGCTGTCAATGAGAACAGGAAGGCTGCCCCCACAGAGGAAGACAGCTAACCTCGTTCCATTGCATAAAAGAGGCAGCAGGATGACAGCAAGCGGCTCTAGATCTATCTGCCTAACTTGCCTCCCTTGCAAAACGATGGAAGCTCTAGTAAAGAGCGCTATACAACAATTTTGTGAAGAAAATAACGTCTTACAGGATTTTCAACATGGCTTCCGGAGAGGACGTTCCTGCCTCTCAAATCTGCTAACTTGTCTGGAGATCTGGACCAGGGCTCTAGAAGAGGGTTTTGAGGTCGACGTCGTGTACATCGATTTCCGCAAAGCTTTCGATACTGTTCCGCACCAACGTCTTCTTCACAAATTGAGCGCCATCGGCATCCGGGAAGATCTTCTGAACTGGATAAGTGCGTTTCTGGTTGGTTGGAAACAATGCGTGTGTATCGGAGATGATATATCAAAATGGGTGAACGTGACCAGTAGTGTGCCTCAAGGCTCACTTCTGGGACCATTGCTCTTCGTCCTTTATGTTAACGACAGCCTTCAGGAACTCGACTGCGGCAAAGTAATGTTTGCAGACGACGTTAAGCTCTGGAAAGTCATTAAGGAACCGAATGATCGGAGATCCCTTCAAGATAATCTGCACCGACTGCAAGCGTGGTCGAAGAAATGGCTTCTAGATTTCAATGTGGAGAAGTGTGCCGTCCTTTATCGGCGTCCAATCAACTCTCATTCGAATGAGAGCCTGAAGACATATCATCTGAAAGATAGAAGGCTTCCTGCAGAATCTTCACAGAAGGATCTCGGGGTGTGGATACAGAACAACCTGAAACCATCACTGCATGGCCACAAGGCTACAAGAAACGCCATGGGAGTGCTGCATGCAATCAAAAGGGCGTTCGTGACCTTTGACCAAGACCTTTTTTGGGAGAGTTTACGGCACTTTTGTTCGGCCTCACTTCGAATTTGGCATACAAGCGTGGCGGCCACGGCTAGTAAAGGATCAAGCATGCCTCGAACGGGTAAAACGTCGTGCAACAAAGCTGGTAAACGGTCTAAGAAGCCAATCCTACACACACTGACTGATTTGCCTTAATTTATTCCCTCTGTGTTACAGGCAGCAAAGAGGTGATCTTATCCTCGTCTACAAGATAATACATGGCCTTGAGCATGCACTTAGCTTTGAAGACATGTTTCAGTGGCACCTTTCACCCAATCTTCGTGGTCACTCGATGAAGTTACGGACAACAATGTCCAGGCTGAATCTTCGTTCTGAATATTTCACGCAGAGGGTAGTGGAGAAATAGAAAGATCTCCCTCAGTCAGTCGTGGAGGCTACGTCCCTGCAACTCTTCAAGAAACGCTGGGATGATTATTTGTGCCCCTGTTTTCCCTCGACAGTCTGAATCTGAACTAAGACCCCACGTCCCCACAAATAGTTTCTCCGAGACAATGCTACTCAAATGAATCAAGTACTGTTTTAAGGGTGAATATTTTTTGCTCGTGTATAGTTATTTCTAACGAGCTGACATGTAATCAATAGGGTTTTCAAAGGCTTTGCCTATTATCATTACCAAATAAACTGAAATAAACTGAATAAACTGAAGTACTGGTCCGAATACAGAGCCCTGGGGAACTCCACACACAACTGGCACTGGCGTTGACTCCGCACTACCAATACCCACAGACTGTGAACGGCCAGTCAGAAAGTCCTTTACCCAGTTTGATTAGCTCCCCTTTATCCCAGACTTTCGGGCCTTTTAAAGTAGCCGGTGGTGTGGAATACTATCAAAGGCCTTCTTGAAATCGCTGCAAACGATATCGACCCTTGTTCCTTTGTCTAACGAGCGGGACCACTGCTCCGTCAATTAGAGCATATTAGTTAAGCAGGAGTGATTTCACCGAAAGCTATGTTGGGAAATGGTTATGAAATTTTCTCCTTCAAAGAACTTCATAATTGCTTTTCTAACTATTCTATCCATAACTTTGCAAAAAATGCACGTTAGGCACACTGGCCGATAATTGTTTGCACATGTTTTAGATTCACCCTTGTGAATGGGACATATATTCGCCAATTTCAAATCAGGGGGAGAATGCCTCAGTCAAAGGAGTGCTGAAAAATATGCAAAAGCGGTCAGAACATTTGCCGATATTTGGTCTGGACGCGGAGACTTACCCTCCTTAAGCTCTAGACGTTCCCTCCTCACATCGTTTTCCGGAAGTCGATGTTTTGTACTATTTCGTTGGTTGTTCCAGTAAACAATCCAGCCTCGTCAAAGTCCGTTTCATCGGTAAAAACAGATGCGAAAAACTGGCCAAAATGTTCTGCCTTAGCGTCATTTTTCATGATGTCCCCATTATTTTCCGCTTTGAACACTGAGACCGTCTCTTTGTTCTTTAGCCTGCTGTTGATGTAACTGAACATTACTTTTGGCTTATCGACGGTTCTTCAATAACTCACGTTTCATACTCTTTCTGCGACCTGCGGATAGTCGACCTTACCTCGTTTCGTTTTCAGTGGAACTGCTTGTATTGAGCTGGTTGTTTTTGTTGTTGCATGCATTCCTCATAGTTTATTCTTCCGGTTTACCTCTTTTTTTATATCCCGCGTTATCCAGGCAGGGCGATTTGTCTTTTTCGCTCTCCGTGTTGAACAGTTTCGATGCGTTACGTTAGCTATAACTCCTCTGAGAGTGTTGCAATCAACATCTGGATGTCGGTAAGAACGCCATGCCAGTTCACTACCGTGAAGTGACATCAGTCCGAAAAGAATGGGCAACACTGCTTCGGATATTTTCAGTGTCATTTCTTTTCATGAAGTTGGGACTGGACAAAACAAAGGCACTGAAGAACAGTTGTCGCTGTTGGCTAAAGAAATTATCCTGGTGGGACCGACCAGGGGGGTCAGAGACCATGAAATCCATCACTACAGTAGATAAATGGGTGGTTTGAGCACCCAGTATATGTGGACGGTTTTCTGAATGCAAAAACTAGTAACGGTTCTTTTAAACAAAGAGTAATTTTGCACAATTTTTGCATTCCTGGGTAATTTGTTCCAAACTGCGATTGAGTTCACATAAAATAAATGAAGATATTTAACGGAACGTGGCAGAGGATGAAATAAATAGACCTCACGGTGACCATTACGTTGGGAGTATTTAAGATGTTATGTCGTTTGGCGATGACCACCAACCTCAACTAAGCATTGACGGTCACGACATAAATGTGCCCAATGTTATTAAGGATCTGGGTTTGTCATACTCCAAGAGTCATAATCTTCCGGACCGCTGTGTCCAGATAGTTTCCAAAGCACGCAGAACGACCAGGTTTATCCTCCGAAATATTAGGAGGAGACGATATCAACTATCCCAGATGGCCATGCATGAATTTGTTTGGGAGAAGACTCGCATGGTTGACGTCTGCCCAATCAATCGGCGCATCTGTTAAGATGTCACATGGAACGTCCTCAAGGGCACATTAAAATTGGAGCAGCCAATCCTGAAGAGGTGACAAATGCTACTAAAACGTATTGACACATACGTTGACCAATTATAGAATCCCCTTTTAAACACAGTTAAGCAGTTGATTGTTTTTGTACACACAAAGTCTGTCGACAAGTTGGTGGACCAGCCTCGAAAAGTTGCACGATAGAAGTTATAATTTCCTAAAGAACGCTATTTTCCAAATTAAATTTCTTGGGATGTCCGTTGTTCAATTCATATGTATAAAAATACATACAGGGCAGTTCGACCGTCGGGTTGGACGATTTCCACCATGTGGTCCATAACAAGGTGAGAGCAAGCACAGTGACCAGCTCGGGACTTAGTTTATAGTGTGAGTAGAGCTGCGCAGCATCTATTGTACTCTCTCCGTCTTCCCCACCTGGGCCCGGTGCCAAGACAGTCGAGGAGAGAGGATTTGAGGCAGTGCACAGGTGACTGGGACGGCCGCACATGAACCCAGGCGTACCGCCCTATCCCCTGGACCACAACAAACACTTGACCGGGATTTTAACCAACAACAGCATCACAAAGGGTCAGGAAGACGAGAAGAACTGGGCAACCATGCACACGGCCTGTATACCCAACAGGAGCGCAAGCGCATCTACCAACAGGGATCCAGCGGTCAGAGAACCGTCAGCGCACACCAGGCTTAGAGGGCCATGGCTTGCTGATCATCGAATAGCAGATGCCTACATTCCTTGAGGCATGCATATATACATATACAAAATTGAAGCGAAAATTCGCGTCCCCCGGGATAAATGAGAAGAAGAAGCGATCACGGAATCCAAAGGTTTAATATTAGGGCGTTTCAAAAGCAAACAAGCTTTCATAGTCGAAGGTAGGTTCTATACGGCGCCCCAGAGTATTTATGGGTGCTAAACATGCCGGCGTGCTGTCGTTCCTACTTCTCTTCGTGCGGGATACACTGTGGAGGGGGAAGTTGATCGCTGTCGTGCTGGTCGGTGATTTTTCTCTCTGCTCGTCGGGGAGCGGTGTCGGGATGGCAACAGTTGTTGACCTCGTCTACATTGTCCGAGTTTTTCTGTCCTTGACCCGCACCCTTCATACTCTTCCCCCCCTTATGTCTGCCCGTAGGCGTCTCATCGGTGGTTGCTGAGCCGTACGCACCTGCCGCCGACAATTTAAGCTTGTTTGCTTTTGAAACGTCAGGAAATCAAACCTATCATTCTCGTGATCGCCTCTGCTTATACATATGAACAAACATAAATGCGTGCATGTATATACCTATATATGCAGTTCGTAGAAAGGCTACGAAGTGAGCACCAAGCCATTGCAAATCATGAACCGTCTGCCCATCATACCTGAATGATTTAGTGCCTCAAATAAACGATCAATCCTTCAGAAAATGCATCGTTTGGTTTAGAAAGTATTTCTTCAATAGTTCGGAATTAATTGATTTTAACGAAGATCATAAAATCAAAAAGAAGGCGTCATGGCAGGCCGGTTATCTAAGGCCCTATAAAAGGGACAGCTGAAAAAGAAAATATGATAAAAGGACGGAAGAGTGAAGAACAATAATAAATGCAGCGTACTAGTACTTTGTTGCTTGTCTTTTGTTTTCAAAATCACTGTAAGCCAGGCATCATATTGAATACTAAGTTATATATGATGGTTTGGCCTATATAATTACTGAGCAAAAGAACCAGCTTTTGTTACGTTTAAAGGCATGTTCTTGCCTTTTTTCATTTTCTTTTAATTAACACAAAAAGATTTCGATGGAACTGATCTCAGATGCGTCGCCAGAAATAAACATGCCTTGCAGGGCGCAGGCGGAATGATTTGCTGCAGTCTAAAAATTAGGTCACAATCGTAAGTCAAATTAGAATAACACTTTTTGAGCGGTAGACAGGGATCTAATTCTACCAGCATTATAGTGTGCATTTGACATTGGTGAATGTATTGTAACCAAGGGCATCGTTTAAGATGTCAGTGAACACTACTGCTATTGAGGATCTCAGTTTTTTTGAAGAAGGCGACACGATCTCAGTTTTTGACTGCCAGATCTGTCGGTCTCCGAATTTGATGGCCGTCAAACCATCCGTCGTCGACGTCTCTTGAAAGCTGGTGTTGATACAATGTGTCCTCGTAAAAATGCTTGCTCACATATGACCCATCTAGGCCAAATTCGGAGGCTTGTATAAAAAAAGACCTCATCACAATTGTAAATGCTTTCCAGAATGAAAGTGCGTGATAAGTATGCTCGTAGGCAAACAAAAAATTCTCGTATAAGTTCCCTACTTAAAAATGACTTTGTAGTGTCATTTTTCTGCTGAACGCCGAATCCTTCCATTCTTTTTCTAGAACGCGCAGAGAAAACGTCAAAAATGTTTCCTGTAAGTAGCTTTAAGGGGCATTTAATGGTGCTTTTAAATGTACGACGGATAAAATCGTTGTGTGCTTGCTTGTGAACTGTTTTGTTCCATATGTTTAATTCTAGGCACTATTCTATTATTAATGATTCTCCATCAAGGGCTCTGGCAAATACTATAGACATAGGCTAATAACAAACACGACAAACCTTTGGTTGTCATATGTGCATATGTGGTTGGCATATGTGCTCAGAATTAGCGTCCCAAGGGAGATACTTTGAAATCTTAGTCGCAGGACATGGCACAGAAAAGCGAAGCATGCCGCAGGTACTCACTATATGTTTGTTCGTGAATGAAGGCAAAATTTCGAGTTCCAGGTGTATGCATAAACGAAGAAGAAGAGTCGAGCACCGGTGCTCGACTCTTCGTCTTCCCTTATGTTTGTTCGCCCCCTATTAATCTTTGGTGTGGCGAAGCAAACTACCGTCAAAATTTTTTACTGAATTTTATGGCAAAAGGTCGCAATTTTACAAATAATCTTTTGAAGCCCAGGCTACACCCTGTTTCTTGAATAGAATGCGGTTTCATATACATGAATTCACTTGATTCTTACGGGCACAAAATACCATTTTCATTTTGCAGAAGGTAATTCCGTGAAAATTTTCTCTCTTATATTAGTGCTTCTTTCCAGAATGACGCACAAAACATAAGGCTTCGAATGGGACATTAAATAACGTGGGTAACTACTTGGGTATAAGGAAACGTCCGATAGCGCCTAATCTTGGCTTGTTCTTCTTTCATAAAACAGATTTGAGAGGAGCTCGTCTCTAGTAAAAGACTTTATGTCCCCGAAATTGGCCAGGAAAACAAAACACGTCCCACCAAATGCATGTGATTTAACCCTCTAAAATGCCCATCACGACATTTAATTAGTTAGGCCATCTACCGTATATATTTGTAATTTGCTCAGCTGTGATAAATTTTAACTGCACTTTGGCACCGATTAAAATCTTTGTGGAAGCCGACAACATGAAAGTACGTGCGAAGGCCGGTTTACAGGACGCGTCCATGTGGACGAATTGTAGCTAGAGTTCGGGTGATATTGGCTGAGAAAAAGACAGATTTCGGATTTGACGCTCACTGATAAGGTTTCGGAACGTACCCCTCCTATGTGCGTTGGGTCTCAAAGTAGAACCATCACAGAAAGTCGTATAACAACTAGTGCTGTAGGTAGGTAAGGCAGGGCCACCTTATTTATGTATGTATATGTATATATTCATATGACAGTGGGCGCTCGCCGATCAGGTTACGGAACATGCTCGTTCCGTTTTGCCTTGGGGCTCATACTAGAACCCTCGCAGGCAGTCGCACAGCGACTAGTAGATTGATGTAAATCAGGTGGTACCGACAAAGACAAGGGAGACCGGAATGGCCATTTCTGGCTTATTAGCCGTCATCAGCCAGTCATACCAACGGGCCCGTGGTTCAATGGTAGAGCGTCAAACTCCATGACCAAAGATCCCGGGTTCGAATCTCAAGTGATCCACACTGGGCGTTGGGTATGACTGGCTGATGACGGCTAATAAGCCAGAAATGGCCATTCCGGTCTCCCTTGTCTTTGTCGGTACCACCTGACTTATATCATTCTACTAGTCGCTGTGCGACTGCCTGCGAGGGTTCTAGTATGAGCCCCAAGGCAAAACGGAACGAGCATGTTCCGTAACCTGATCGGCGAGCGCCCACAGTCATAATTGATATTCTCGATCACAACCGACAGGACAACGGGCCCGTGGCTCAATGGTAGAGCGTCAAACTCCATGACCAAAGATCCCGGGTTCGAATCGCAAGTGATCCACACTTGGGGTTGGGTATGACTGGCTGATGACGGCTAATAAGCCAGAAATGGCCATTCCGGCCTCCCTTGTCTTTGTCGGTACCACCTGATTTAATTAGAAAATGAGATTACCTGAGAACAAAATAGCCTTTGTTTCGTGAATTTATGGGACTGGTACCCGGACTCTTCATGGGAATCATGGGTCGTGTATAAAACCGCTAAATGCATAACTGTGTCTAACAAGTGATTTTGAGGTTGGCTGAAGCATATGGCAATAAATGTCAGTGATATTTAGTCATCTCCTCGGCATTGACTAGGATTGCCTCCATTTGTCCTTGAGAAATTTGTATGTGACATCTAAATCGATGTGTTGATTGTCGAATGTATTGCTTCAAGGAATTCACGGCCTTTACTTATTGGGCAGGCGCCAGAAATGCGAATGTTGTCCCATACATATTCGTGTCCAGTGCTCAGTTTGTGCATGACCACCTGCAATAGATGATACCGTCTCCTCAAGCTGAATGATGTTCGTGTATACAGGTTTAGAGATTTTCCAGTTTGGCCACAATAGAAGACATCACAAGTAGCCCATAAGATCTCGTCAAAGAAACATTTTCCACCAAGACAGCTAATCCTATCCTTACATTTTAAATAGTGCAGCCATAGTTTTGGGATAAATGTACAAAGAGCCAAAGATTCTAGACTCTACATTAAGGCATTCCTTAGAAAGCCGGATACAGGCTTACCCATAGGAGCGTCTTTCCGTTGCCGAGAATATTGTTTGGAGAAGGAGAGTTTTATTTCCAGACTAAGATCTAGTAGTATATAAATAGATCGTCGAAAGGACGTTCGCCGACCACCAAAGAGGACAGCAGGACCGTGGTCTAGTATTAAAGCGTTTGACTTAATACTCAACAATTAAAGAATCAGGGTTCGAATCCCAGTTCGCGGGCCTGGTATGACAGGTTTACGATTGTTGATAGGCTAGAAATGGGCGTCTGAGTCACTTTTGTCTTTGTCGGCACTGTTATCAACTTATGTGCGGGTATCTAAAAAAAAACAGGCAACTGAAAAATCGAGATAGCTGACGTTGAAACAATGACAAATTAAATATTTTAAGGCAAACTCGCCCATCATTTGTCTGTTTTTCCTTCTAAATTTTCTGTTCATAGACAGTCACCGTAGTTCTGCACGACCTGTGAGTGTGCAACCAAAATACTTAAGTCATAGTTCTGAGCACGACCGTTCTTTGTCCTTCAAGCCTCCATTTATGAACCCATCCCTGTTTTGAAATAATGACAACTTTTCGAACGTCGCAAAATTGAAAGATGCGCACGAAAAGTCAATAATGCCGGTGCATTTCATCTCGTCTTGATTTAACTCCGAGCTCCTTCAGAACTGCCCAACCAAATTCTCAGAAGAGGACTTTGTCCAGCAGTTGCCAACAAAATAAGAGCATACCAGATGGAATTGATGAGTTACAGTACAGCCATATTTTGGAATATGTACCATGAACCTGATTAACCCACAGAGAGAGCATGCAGCGAGAAAACGCAAAAATGATTGCAACCAACTGCTATTGATTGCAAATTACTTTTGAAACCAAAGAGAAATCAAAAAAATGCATTTGGACATAAACCTGAACGGCTCCACTGCGAACATGAAAAATATTCAGACGAAACAGTCTATATTTTCACAAAAATGCATTCTCGTCTAAAGTGGACAAATGAATGCAGAAGAGATTTCAAAGTTTTGTGCTAGATCGATTTTCCTAAGCCAAGTTATTTGGGCTTAAAACTTGCTTAAAGTTGAGTGCAAATGTTTGCATCCGAAGAGGATTTTGAAATCGGTAGCACACCCGAATGAAGACAAAAGTCATGGAGATATTAATACGCCAAAGTGGATAAGCAGGCTCACTTATCAGGAGTTTTTTAGGGTGCACCGGGCATTATCTATTGTGCCAAAGTCGAGTCGCGTTACAAGCCACCTGAAAGAAAAATATGGAAAATGATGTGATGAACCTGATTTCATATCATCCAGGCTAACCACAGCGACCTGTCTGTTGACTTCGAATTGCGCCTGCTAATGCAGACAATTAGACTTAGTTAGACAGGAAACTAGCTCTACGTTGCTGCTGGTAGCACTATGAATATTGTCATAAAAATGCCTTCTGTGTGTTCTTAGATATTAGACTTTCGTTGAGATCTCCGATTAGGGATTATGGCGATGTCATCATCAAACTTGGGTAACCCTCATAACCAACAATATGTTCGATAATTTGCAATGTCCGATACTTAACGCAAAATCAAATGTCAGTCGTCCAAGAAGTGGCTATCAGTAATCGAGCATTGGTGTAAACAACGTGGGACACATTTGCAACCTAAATCATCTTTGAAGACCGAAGTCACCACACTGCTAGGCACTTTTGGAATTGCGTTTATAAGGCCACCGAAAAGGCAAGTGAGACTAGGATGTTCATCTCTGGCCAGGGTTTTGAGAGACCCGAGGCTCAAACACGCGTTCGTTAGGCACTGGACTTTGGTAAGTCTAATACGCCAACCACTGAGCATGAAATCGTGGCACTAGTTATTGTGGTCAGGAATACTGATTATGTCTAGATTGTTAGACTTGCTACCGCTTTAAGACTAAAATACGTGTCTTTGATCTCTACGTCGCTCAAAACACGGGGTTGAATATGGTTGACTAAAAACGGCTAATTGGCTATTAGTGGCCATTCCGATTCCCCTTATCATTGTCTGTAGCACCCTATCTGAGTATGCTACCAATAATTGTAGACTACCTATTATGAACTGTAGGTTGAGTAGCAAGTCTTAGCAGGATGTGTAAATTGAGTCCGAAACCTGATGGATGAACACCTTCCTATCATACTTCTGCAATTGTTTTCTCCAAAACATTGTAAATATGTCTATTGGTAAAGTCATTTCTTAGCTAGAGTGGTCTCTTCATAGCTCATGTATTCCCCCACCTTTAAACTTTTTATCGCATTTCCAAATACGCCGCTGGCGAGTGATAGCACGAGTCCTCGATCTGCATGTAATAGTATTTCACTAAAACCTCTTCTGCAGTCTTGATTTTTTCAGTTGACAGAATCGCAGCCAAATGAACGTTAGTAACCTCCTAAGAGCTCTTTTCAGGGAGCCAACGTGAAAAGCAACCCAGGCGGTTATGAGCAGTGCATGTTTTGAATAGCATATCAATCGTCCACTGATAACATCTTTGTATTAGAGTTCTCTAACGATGTCCATGACAGGCCTTAATTTACGTGGGATAATGTGAGTGCTTTGCGCACAGAAGGGATAGAGCTATAAGCTAAGTAAGTTTAATTAGGACCAGTTAACCACACCCAAAATTAAGAAAACTGAACTACGACTCTGTGAAGTAGCTATGCTCAACGGCCGCAAAGTACGTTAATAGATTGCAATCGTTGCTTTATTCCCAAAACTATTGGGCTTTTCCACAAGACTGTAAACCTACCTCACCACAAAGTTTGCAGGATTGCTTCAGTGGACGGTGGTAGATGGAATAATGCACTTAAAGTGCGTTGGCAGAGTTTAAATGGAAAGTTGCATTGCAGAAAATATGCAACTGACCTCAATTCAACAAATTATCCCATGCAAACAGGCACACGGGCAAACAAAGAGGACGTAGTTTGTCAGTCAAAATCATTTTCCCCGTTTCACAATACAAAATAAAACCAGCGTGGATAGGGGGGGGGTCGGCGCAAACAGGGTCACTCCAGTTGTTCGCACCCCAGTTGGGCAGGAGTTAGATTACGACCCTTGCAGTCTCATCGACTGTCTGACATCAAGAAATGAAGTTCTGATAAAGCGGGCGAAACGGAATGCGTGTGATGTCTCCCAAATTTCTTTATGAGTTGCATCCACAGCTGTGCCATTGTCCAATCAGGCACTGGAAGTCAGGGAGTCGCATAGCGAAATAAGAGATGGCTGTGGGACATCACTGTTATAAGCCTCTAATTGATGTGCTTAAAGTTTTGTCGCGTGAGTGAAGATACAAGACTGATATTTATTGATTCGTTAATGAGGACATGACGGATTTTGCCTTACCGATTCATGCTCAGCGGACACTATAGCAGTCATTCCTTACTTAGGATGAAGAGCTGTGAAGTCATGTGTGTGGTGGGCGTCATGTTGGGAGACGCGGAGCACTCGAACGGATATACTTCCTTCCAGACAATAAGTGCAAATGTCTTCGTAAATGTATGTCTTTCCCGGTTTCGTCGAAAAAAATTCCTTGGATTTATCCAAAGTAATTAAATTAACTTAGCAAACTTATATATCAGCTTACGAAAATTTCGAACGTTTCGAACGTTGATTAAGTACCGCATAATAAAAACACTCTCACGAAATATGAGTTGAAAACATCTTAAAATCGTCCTTTCTACCATACTTAAAAAGCGAACAGGAGTGTTGGCCTCTTTGAGAGGTCAGTTTAAAGACGCAAACAAATTAAGAATCAATTTTTACTTTTGTTTAAGTGCAACGTGTTTTCTTTGAAATATCACTAGGACATTTATTTTCTTTCCTTAGTTTCCAATTTACCTTTTACGATGCGCTTGTGGGCATTCTCATCTATTTAATGTTCGTGAGAATTTTCCTTAACGGAGTGGTCGAGTGACCTATTCACTTTTGGAAAAGACAACTTTTTTGTCCTTTCTGGAAGTGAAAAGTTGGTGTGATACATTGTAAGGCCTGGGACAGGTACTTTTTGCTTTTTCATAATTTTGCGATTTGGAATGCGTTTTTTGACCTAAAACATGAAAACTTACATGACCAGCGTTTAGATCTTCACAAATATTGTAGTGGCGTGCTAAATTATCAAACTTTATTTAAAACAGCGTTTTGAATGCCTTTACACTATTTATCAAAGCTTCACTCCACTTTTTAAGTTTATAATTATAAAAGCGTCTTGCTTAGAAGAGTTCAAAATAAGGCTGCCCACGCGTTTAAAGTCAATTTGATCTTTATCCGCTTTTACCTTTTATGTTAGAAAGATGTTGAATCTGTTCCACAAAAGAGCTTGTAAAAATTAGTTTTAATTAGACATCAGGGAGAAAAA
This sequence comes from Spirometra erinaceieuropaei, assembly GCA_902702965.1. Classification (NCBI taxonomy): domain Eukaryota; kingdom Metazoa; phylum Platyhelminthes; class Cestoda; order Diphyllobothriidea; family Diphyllobothriidae; genus Spirometra; species Spirometra erinaceieuropaei. The sequence goes on along the minus strand of CACRXP010000273.1, from coordinate 210,575 downwards.
ATGAAAATTACAATGTTATTATCGACAAACAGAAAGGAATTACGGATACTGACTTATAGGAAGAAAATACAGTTGGACAAAATCTACAACCACGTTTTTGTTCTTGCGTCTTTCTAAAGAACTGCCATATGATGCTGCCAATTTGCTCGGCTACAGCTATGAAACGTCAGAACAGGAAGTCTCTTGTTCCAACAAATTAGTACGAGTCCTCGAAATGAAAAACCCCATTCGAGGGCGGCATGTCCTCGCCCGATTCTTTTTACGGTATGTTACCGAACTCATGAAAGAATTCGGAATTTACGAAGGACTGGTCATCACCCGCAAACAGACACCAATGCATGGACCAAAGCATGCTAATAAATAGCTACTTTAAGAGATTTAAAGACACAAAAGAAATGTCGGAGGTATTGTTGCGTTGTTTATGAATACCAAAATTTTAGAA
>CACRXP010000273.1:160515-209978 GCA_902702965.1 Spirometra erinaceieuropaei | reverse complement strand
TGGAGCTTTCTTTTGAAAAAGCATTTCCGATTTTCCAAAACGACCAACTGGTCCATTCACGTATTACTCCTGAGATTTATCTGCCGCGGTACAATAAATGGCTTACCTCACGAAATATTAATTAACAATCCGGATAAATGATTATATGGACGGGCCGTATTACAAATTATCATGCAAATCAATCTTAGTATATTTCAATGAGATCTGTGGCGACCAGTCATCCTGACTGGTCTGGCGTCATTGTTCAAGACCTCGCTGCCTCAAGGACATTTAACCCTTGCAGCGAGCCGTCCCAGACGAGCTGACCTGAAGTCACACGACCAACAGCTCGGCATACCTGCGTTCGCGCAGTCGCAGCTGCCCATGCGGCCACTTGAACGCGCCACCCCCTGCAACCAGCAAAACAAGCCATTGGAACACCACCCCTCGGCAAATGCGACACACGCTGACTGGACAACACTTGAGCTTGGCCCACGAGCCTACAAAAGCAGCTGCCACCACTAACTCAGGGACTCTCAGGCATGACTGGGCACAGTCAACACCAGCTCTGGCTTCGCCAGTGGCCACTGTCGCCTGAGAGGACAACTCCGGGTTCTGTGCACAATAGACCCCTCATTCTGGTGCCTTCCGCCTTCTCCTTCCAAAATAGGATTAGCCCTGATTATGGTAACGCTCAGAATATCCACATTCTCACCGCTTGATCACAACAGACCTGGATGCAGGCTTTTAGAAGAGGCCCCTTTCGGTCATCCAATGGCTCATTTTTTTGCAAAAATAGCCCTCTGTAACCATAATTTCTTTTCATTGATTCAAAATACTATTTTAATTTCAAAACTATATTCAAAAAGCATGCATAAAATATCATTGGGTTCAGTCATGTGGTAATAAATTACAGCCCATACATGCAAAACGCCATAACCGGGCTTTGAAACCTTTTTTACTTCCGCATAATTTTAAACGCAACCGAAAGTTGCATTTGTATTTAAAGTTCCCAAAGTACGTGATGTAAACTTTTCTCCTAAGTGAAGTCATTTGTTTATTTATACTGTAAAGGAGATACCATACAGGACTCAAGTATTTTTAATGGATAAGTGCTGGCGCGATGCCATTTGAATGGATATTTCACGGTCTTATAAAACCTCACAATGAAGAATGTTATCAAAACTGATGCCAGTCATTTATTTTTATATAAAAATTGAAGATGTAATATGCCACCAAATAAATACAATGGAAATTTTTTGTATGTTTTCACTAAAACACATTTCGATTGATGATGTTACCGAGTGACAGGGAGAAAAATTTACACTACAGTGACGGTCATTGCTTACAGCGTATGGTTTGTGCAGCCGACTGACAAGAAACGCTTTCAGGTACCGGCATCACAGCGTAATTGAAATATCTTGGAATGATGCTGCATAATAATCGGTATTACGACACCGTCTAAGTAATCCTTTCTGTTTGAAAACACGTTTTGAAATTTCGAGTAGCACTTTATGGCACTGCAAGTTCAAAATTTTGCCAGGAGTTGTGTTGTTTTAAAATGGTTAGGTAAGTCGGTCGGACGACGTTCAACGTCGTAACTTTTGCCAAAATTGAAGCAGGAAGTAAACAATTAGAGACGTGCTTAAGAGGGATCGCTAGAGACAAACGGGAGGTAAAATTGCTGGCAGAATTTAAGTCCATTTGATGTTCCGATTTTCCAAATTACCACGAATTTTATGGTTGCTTTATTGAGTTGCAGTAGTGTGTCTAAAAAATGAAAATACTCTTCTACTAATAGTCGAAAATATTGAACACGAGTGGCGGCGATTGCCGTTTAGATCCTTTTTATCTGCCCATTGTTAAAAGAGGATCAAAAGGTTTCTAAAGCAACTCATTTTATAGACATTTGTCGACATTTTCACACCAGAACTTCCAACCACCATTGTGGTGAAAGATGGAATGTAAACCCTGATGCGTAATATTTAGTTCAGCTTCCAAAGAAGAAAAGGAGAAGATGAGGTCATAGAAATCTTTGGAATAAATACACATAATTCAGGTTTTCAAAGGCGAAGTAAAAGTGAAAGGAGCACACACCAAATACACACATTGGCAATCACTTAATGCATGAAGGCATTATAAATATTTCTCATCCGTATCAGTAGCTTAAAAATGTTGGGATCGCCGGAATCATTTTTTCTTTTGAGCACAAGTATACAGAACATTGTAGCCTACTATTTGCAATAGCATATGCAATCTGCCTCAATCAATGTATATACATATATATATATATATTTATAATCATACAGAACTTATTTTTTCCTCATCAATCAGGAAAGAGTCACCTAGCACACGCCAGCGAACTGGCGGCGAAGGGCCCAACAGAGAATCCGGTGCTTGTTCCCATAAGTCAGAGGTCGTTGAGTTCGTCACCGTAAATGGGCTTACATGTCCAACGTCAATTAGACCACAATCTTTCTTGGCTTTAATCACCAAAGAGTTTCCCATGGCTAGTTTTCCACTGACCGGATTCAGCGCATCTTTGTCAGACAAAGGATTGGGCGCTTGCGGAGGCGTTATAAGAGAGGCGCCAAAGTTATTATAGACAAATTGGTCTTCATTCGAGGAATAGCCATCCAACTTCGGGTTTTCAATGGATACCTCACTTGTTGTGGGTTTTCTGGAGTAGGAGATAGAGGAGTGCGTTGATGATGATTCTGCCGCTGCGTCTTCCTCGTAGAGGTAGGCTGGAACCGAGGCTACGCTGCCTGCAACGCTGTCCAGTAGCAATGGCATTGGCGAGACTATCGCTTGATAGTTCAGCCGGGGTTTATTTGAATCCTGACCATCAAGACTAGGGCCAACGGTAGAGGTCCCAACATAACCTTTTGAACAGACGTCGGAACTATCACGACGTGGGATAAGAACGTTGGCTGTTGGTGAAGCCTCCGATAAGGAATTAAGTAGCGGACGTGTAGAACTGATCTCTTGGAACCCACTAAATGACTTGCCTTTAAAATAAGAAATTCAAGAACAGTGCAGAATTGAAAAAATTAGGATACCTATGATAAGGACCCTCATTACCATTTGTTTGGTACTGAATCATTTCGTTTTGTTATTTATCCAAGACAATCTGCATTACCAACGGTTGCCTCCAAATTAGGCTCAAGTCTCCTAGAAGCCTCCTGCCTTTCGAATAGACCCCGTTTCGAAGTATGATATAATGTGGACTTCTTTCAGCACATGGCAACAAAGATACTATTATTCTAAGGTGTATTTCTTAAGTCTCGATGTAAGGTCATTACAAAAATGCTGGACTGGATGTTTACAAATACGTAAAAAACCCTTCGTTATGAAAGCAATTATCAGAAATAAATAGAGATATGGAGGAGGTGATTTGTCAAAAATTATAATAGGCTCAGATAACGCGCTCAAGTTATTGACTTTTAGCTTCGGAGTACACATTTAAAATCAGGGGACTGGGTACATCAGTTGCAGTTGCAGTTGAAGCATGCTTTTGTGTATACGCAGTGTGAATGACTGGCTGAAATGACTTGATGCGGTCTATAAATTCTGCAAATAGAAATCTTTCTAAAGTTTTTGATTCCGGTTGAATACAGTGAGAAACAAGAAAACGCCCGCAACTGTTTTGTAGATAAAGTGGCCGTCGAAAGTATTCTTTTTAGAATACTTTGGTCCAGTGAAGACAAAAAAGCCAGGGAAAGTCATAAAAAGAGTATCTAACTTGGAGATTTCAAGCGCTCTTTAAAGTTTACAAGAACAAAAGTCTAAGTCAGATTTAGCGAAATGGTAAACATTAGTGGTACATTTTTGTCGTCCAGTATTATAGTCAATTTACCTCTTTCTGAAGACATCTGATTGGAGTCGGAAGTAGTCAAAAGAACGCTAGGTTGCAAGGACGAGACATGCATCGGATTGGTAAGGACGTACTCCGTGCCGAGGCTTGAGCTTTGACGAGCAAAGCTCTCAGGAGGACTCTTGCTCATTGCTAAAATAGCAAGGGAATGAATAGAGAGACAATAAACTTTACTTTATAAGGATTTCATTTATGTTGATTCAAATTTGTTATAAAACAAAAGGCAATACGTGCCACATTTGAACGATATGTTGAATCGCAAGGAACGGACAGCAGTGTCAAAACGGAAAAAAATCCAGCAACTATCAAACTCAATAATCCGTATGCAATTCGTTTTCAAGTACTGCTCAAGGTGTACGGGTTCAACCACAAACAAAATTGCTAGATAAACAATTAAATGAATCCGTACATAAATAGTGTAACAGTTAGCCAAAAGTAACCTACGGTCGGGTCAACGTAACCGCCTCTTTCATAAGCCTAGGGGCGTATTTTGCTTCTTATCCAATATTTGCATTCTTCGAGGCAGAACCTAAGGTTTTACATTTATACAAATTTGTCTCTGGATTCCAATCAAATAAATACAATATTTGTGTGTTTGTGATTGTCCTGAACGAAATGCCAACAAACCGTTTTGAGCTGAACTTAATGACAGTGAATAATCCGATTAAATTTTAGCTTCTTTGTATATACGAGCATAAGTTCGAGTCAATTAGGTATGCATCCTTCTTATTAAAGCAGTGCTAGATACTGCGAGCCTGGTTAAGTCAACAGTCGTCCTGGAAAGAATTCGAATAATGGTATTATGGGTGGTTGTATATACAAATTGTTTTGGAGTCCATAAACTGTAGACATTTCTAAGTCAGCCATAAAACTATCCTTGCCCAAAACTGCGCTGAATAAATTCGTTTAGGCCGAGGCAACACAAAAACAGAACGGCTAACTCTCGAGGCGTGGTTCTCCGATGCCCACTCTATCAACAGGCATCTGGACCTTCCTGCAGCTTACAAAGTCCTACGTCATCACAACCGTAGAGCTCAGGACCAAACAACAACACCGGACTTAAGAAGACAGCACGGAGATAGCCCGACGCTGAGCTTACTCGGTGAGGAAGAACAAGAACCGCCAGACCGACCGCCCGACTAAAGTCCAATCAGCTCCCCTCGACGGAGTGGTGACTCATAAAGTGCACAGGCAAAAAACGCCCGTCAGCCATTTCCTGAGAGGCCGACGCAGCGTGAGGAGAGAGAAAAATCGATCAGCATGAGGCCGGCCAACACAGCTTGCCACTTTAAGTTAACTTTCTGACCGATTAGGTGCAGTTTACGCTTTGACAATGAAGAGCCGACCCAGCTCTTTGAAACGTCAGCAGTTAAATAAACCTGTTCCGGAGAGCCAATTTTCTTCTTCTTGTACTGAAGTCTAGAAGCATATCCTTGTCAATGACCTGGAGTCAATTATTTCTAATGCTGCTAACTATTGTTACAATCCTTGTTGTGTAAAGCAGCTAAATGAATGAAAAATGTGGTTAATTCGCAACCCTTCAGGCAAAATCGATAGTCCTTGCTGAACGTGCTCATTCCTGGTCCAACTGTAATAAGTGGAAAACGAAATGTCGCGACTTAAAGATGAGGACAGTATATGTGCCAACAAAACGCTGATTAAGAACTACATAAAACATAGTAATGCCAACAGGGAATATTTTACGTCAAACCAATAAACAAAAACGTCAAGGTATTGTACCATATTTGTTTTTATTCGAAGTTCCACTGTTCATTGTCAGTTTGCGTATATTCTTTTCGGGTTGAAAGTAGATGATATATAATTTCGGTGCAAAGAGGCAAACCAAAGTAACCGTGGCACTTAGACTGACGGACACGGAAAGCGTTGAAACCTGAATCTAAAAAGTAAAAACGAACAGTAATAAATAGTTTATGATGCCTTTCTTTCCGACACTTTGTTGCCAAAATATTCCAAGGGTCATTAATATACCTTAAAGCGAACATTTGGACTCACATTCGGACACTTCTGCACGTCATTATTAATAAAGCTGGTGTTTAATAAATTCTTTGCAGTTTGAAAAGTTTTCCCATGAAACCATAGACTCTCAGCTGGGTCACAACTGAACTCCGACAGTACGTACTAGTTGCATGTTGCATATGGGAGTGAAACAAGTTTCTATCTGAAGTAAAGTGGAGTTGCGGCTTATTTCGTGGGAAGTGTCTCAATGTCATAGTTGATTTTTGCTTAATTAAGAAGCGTATCCGTACAATTGACAAGTTTGATGCACCATAACTCCGGCAAGAAAAAAAGAATGGGGCGAGAAAGAAGCTTCTTTTGCAGGGCTTGCAGTGGAGACTAAGGGCAATGAGAAGGAGAAAGGATAGACTATAAAACATTTTGTATAGGAGTAACACAATTATCAACCGAATTTTTGCTTTAGAGGAGTGTTACACAGCCAAAACTGCTTTAAGGCACTTGCAGGTATCGCGTCAAGATATGTGTCATTCTTTAGCCCTTCCTTTCGTTTAGCTGGTACAAATATATTGTGCAAATTAAAATACTGAATATTTCGACAGGAAACTTAGCGTGGTTCGATTCGGGTATTCACAGATGAACTGGCATGGAAATTGGAAAGTCCAATTGGATTCTAAAAAAGCCCTTTATAGAAAGTTATGCGAATACACAAGAAACGCGTTTTAATACTAAGGTCCATTCATAACCATAACAATAGGTATTGGATTAAGGGAGGGTTTGTTGACAACAAATTAAATAATATTACTACTTCAATTGAAGAAACCAAAGCATGGGTAATTATGTTCCAGCGCAGCACGGTGACGTTTCTGACTACTCGTTTTTTATCCTCTTGACAGAAAAAGAAAATTCCGATTATAATCACCGGGTGTTTTGGCAGTATATACTTTTAATTTATGACAGGACGATAAATATGCAACATGTTCAAAGTTTTGCTTGATACTACTTTAGAATGGACAGTCGCTAAAGAATGCAAAAGCCGATTTTGTCGCTCTTGGGTTGTTTTCCGTCCTCAGACTAACAGGTTTCACTTTTGTCTTTTTAACTAGTCCACGAAAAGAGACACAATTAACAATTTTTTACATATGCACATTAGTGTTTTGAAAACATGTAGGCCATTTCACATTCTGTGCAAATGTCTGTTGACTATATTGGAGACTAAACGTTATTTGTAGTGTTTTAAAACAATAGCTACCTGAAATACTAACAAAAAATAAAGTATTTCAAGAGTTATTAATGCTGAAATTTACACGCTGTATAGACGTTGATGTCATCCATCTTCAACTATACTAGGTCATTAAAACTTATAAGTCGTCCGGATATGAGGAACATTCAAAAAAACACCTCCTGTAATGAACGCACCCTCCCCTCGGCAGCAGGAGACGGGATGTAGTGAATTCATCTTGAAAGCCATTCAATACCAGGGGGATTTTTACGACAGTTTTGTTGCTAGTGTGGCTACAAAAACGTTTGCCCGTTCTTATCCAGGAAGGCTTTCTAAATACTTGCTTAAACATGGCTAATTTATGCCCAAAAGATCTCATAGAGCTCATGGAGCACTGAGTTAAGACATTCTTTGCCTTCTGATGGATCAGATATGAGTAAAGTAAGGGCACTCCCGATGGGTTCACCAATATTGGGCCCATTGCCGTGACGGTTCTGCAAAAGCTCGAGAGGCGACAGATAAGGGAGTAAAAGCACAAGTTCTGGGAACGCTAAGTTGACGATATTTTTATAATCATCGACCGGAATAAAGTTAACTACTAGGGAAAACGACTAAATTCAATCATTCCCAAACGGCAGTCCACGATGGAAGAAAAAGAAGTGGAGGACAGACTTCCATTCTTAGATGTTCTTGTCTGCTGCCAATCGGACGGTAAACTGACAACTTCAGTCTGCAGAAAACTAATGAACACACTGCAAATGCCCAAATACAACAGAAACCAGCCACTGCAGCACAAACAAAATTCCAAGAACTCTTCAAAGTCAACGACAGGTGCCAGCTTTTGTTGAAAGAAGCTGAATGCAGCAAAAGAGATGGAATGAAGAGTATAGTTACCCAAAACCATGGTGGAACATTCAATACAAAGATGGAGTCGTCGAAGCCGTGGCTAGATCCTCCGCGCCACTCGGAATAACAGTTGCTCGCATGCCTGAAAGACTCTATACCTGAACAGGAGACGTCAACTGTTGTTTGCCGACACCTAGGCAGCTGCAGGATGTGTAACTACGTTGAGAAACCAAGTCGAGGCTTCAAAGACGAATTCATGAGCATCAGTCCACCGTACAAAGCTTAGACCCAAAGTCGGAGGTAGCAAATGACGCATCAACTTTGAAGCCATTATAATTGTGGGCTGACGCGATGATCATACAGCAGGGCAGGTGTAAGAAGCCTGGATGTCCACCGACTGCTCTGTCAACCGCCACATTAATTTCCCCCCTATCTGGTTTTACAAACCTTCTGGACGGGTTATAGTCATGGCTTGAGACAATTGGGGCGCCAATTATCTCCGCGGTCAATGAGGTCGGGGTGACACAGATCATGATGAAATGCGGATCGGATGCATCTGCAAAGGCTGCATTGATGGGCTACGCATCAAGCAAAGTGCGCATGCCCTTCCAGTCTCCGAAGATGAGTGGGCGAAATAACTATTCCAAACGTCAAACCTTCAAAAACCCTTCGCGGTAAACGCCTTTTAGTCTTCTGAAAAGTTCCATGTATTATGCGTAGATGGACAATACTTTCAGTATTTTAATTTTTGGCATGCAATTTTCGTTACATGACCGTTACTTAAACTTTTGACCGTTTTTGTAGAAAAAAATATGTCGTTTCTTTGCTCTTGCTTTTAAGAGCGCTACTGCATTGAAAGTACTCTGTCATCTGAACAAAAATTATGCATGTTTTGTTGCCCCAAGGCAATGCTCATCAAGGTATCACGAGAACACTGCTGAATATTTAGCGCTGCGTGCCAAATGTGATATAAACAAAAAACCGTCAAATCCAGGTCATCGTAGAGAACAGAGCCAGACGTTTTTACTTACTGTTGACCACATAGGCCAGTGTAATATTAGATATTCTTAATTTAATTCGATGTGTACGTATAAGTTTTAACTATTTACATCCTTCTTGCAAGTATTTTCCTTATTTAGTTTGCAGCCAGAAACAACGCTTGAGTATTTGACGCCTGAGTTCTGGGAAATACATACAGATTAATCCTATGTGAATACGACAAATGGGCGCAAGCCTGTATGACGGAAGCTTCCAATTTAAATTTGTCTATGATTTCTGTTATTTGTTGAAAAAATGCAATTATTACTATCAAGTCTTTTCTGCAGCTACTTTCTGGTGACTACGATATCGCGGACTAGCATCCATGAAGTGAGCCTGATTGTATTGCTCAATTATGATCACAACTGGTATAAATGAACTTTTCAAGTCCCTAACAATGTTTGACGTTTTGCTCTTTTAATCGTTAGGAAACGTGTTTTGTGATTGATGCCCCCCGCAGATGCCGCCATAAATGGTATTCTTTACATATTTAATCAAAGTAATTGATCATTTTATCTAAAAGCACATTATGGTGAGTGAACGAAGCGCCCCTCTCGGTGTTCTTGGGAAGCCTAAAAGGTTATTGGGGGTGAATTATAATTATATACGCTTCTGAAGACTAAGCATATCGACTTGAAGATTTTAGTTTGTTGTGATTGGGGTATTGCCTAGACTGTCTAATGACTAGGATCCATTTGCAACACTAAAGACTTTAGGAATGCGAAAACCACTCAGTCGCAAACATGCCGTGCAGTTCTAGAATAAGCCTTTCTGTTCTTTTTTGCATTATTTGGATAAAAAATGTCTTAGACATTGGGCGTTGTGTACTACATTATTAAATGCATGTTTTTATTGTTCCGCACCAAATGCTTGTCACTGCTATCCTACCAGAAGTTCCATAGTTAGAATCGAAATCTGCCGTTGGGCTCTCAGAAGGTATAGTCTCTAACACGGATTCTGGAATGTGGTAGTTCACAGCCTCCTAGGACGCATGAGTGTCGGCCGCTGGTGCTTTGTAGTAATAGTGCTTACAGTAGTAACTATTCTTGTCAAATGCTTGTAAGTAGACAACTCGCTTCCTGTGTTTTATGCTGACCTTCAAATAGTGTCGGTGCCGAAGTTTCCTGGCCGCGCCAGCTGCCGCCCTTGTTGTTAAGAATTAGAATCCTGCCCCAGTGTTTGCTGTCGACTAGGGAGTGTGGTGGTACGCTTAGTTGTGGGTCCAATGGTGCCAGCCACCTGCTCTCTCTCCCGCCCTTGGGTATCTTCACTACGTCATGACACCGGGCCTCGGTGAGGGAGGAGGCGATGCGATAGATGCTGTGCAAGTCTATTACCCCTTTAATCTAATTCATGCACAAGTCATCGTGCCTGCTCTCCGTCTGCTGTGTACGCACGGTGGACATCGACGAAACCGAGGGTCGGACTGTCATGCTGAAGTAGTAACTGGAACATGTGTGTCGTACTTGTGGCGCAAAAAAACGTTTACATCAGCTTTGATTTACGATTAAGATGTAAAAGTAACTTATTATGACAAAAAGAGAAACCTATGTTTAAATGCGCAGAAAAGGTCACTTTCAATTCCTACCTCAAAATTACTCATAGTCGCAAAGTAGATGGGTACAAATGCCAGCCAGATTATGCAGGTCGTATACATGGCGAATCCAATGAACTTTGATTCATTAAAATTCTCCGGAATGCAACGTGTTTTCACAGCATGGATTGTGCAGACGACGATTAGAAGCATTATGTAGGCCAAAGAAGTCATCAAACTGCTGTCTTTGATAGCGCATCTGAGCACAAGGAAGTTGGACTGAAGCGGATCGATGCGGGTGGCCGGTGGGTCAAATCCCAGCCAAATGGCTGACAGTGCAAACTGAAGGCCGATGAGACCGCCGGCGATGACCAGCTGAGAACGTGGGGAAATGAAGGCAGGCCTCTTTGCTGTCCTTTTTGCGGCGTCAAATATACGAGCTAGCCGGTTGGTCTTGGTCAGCAATGAGGCGTACATGATGGCAAAACCCAGCCCAATGCCGACCCGCTGAATACCGCAGACTGCCGGATTCGGTTCAATGAGAAGCAGAAGTGAAGACAAGTAGCAGAGAAGGCAGCCAGACAATAGAAGGTAAGTTAGTTCACGACCAGTTGCCCGCACAATGGGCGTCTCAGAGTATAAAGCCAGCGTCACAATAACTCCAATCGTTGCCAAAATACCAATACAGTTTAAAATCATCGGCACGATTGCGAACCAGCTGTTCGGCTCTATGTAATGAAGCTGAAGATGCAAAAAAACAAAATATTTAAAAGAAGGAGTGGGAACCCTTACAAACATGCAGTTATTTACAAAAGTGAATACTTTATTCCCTTTTATGCAGGCCATAGTAAAAAAGCTTAAAAGAGTTTTTGAAGTCGAAGCACTTTTTGGATGCCCGTCCCCGGTATTGAGGTTTCAGAGGGCCACCTGCAAAAACTGGGCTAAAAGCCTCGAACAGCCTCAAACCGCGATTAGAAGTGGAGTATTTGTTACCAGAAATATGCGCAAGTAACATAATTGTCCCAGACAATGTACTCTGCAGTGATTACATGGTCCACTGTTTTTCAATTTTAATGCAGGGTTTGTGCTGGATGTTTGGCAAATGGTGGTCAACTCCTGTCCTCTTGGCACCAACATACATACGACTACATCAAACAGAAGGCTAACGTAATGTTCATTGTACAGATAACAATCAGCCGGACACTAGTTTTAGGATTACCGAGTGTCGGAAATGAACGCTTGAACGTACTGCTTTTGTTCGCTAACTGCAAAGGGAAAGCGACATGGACAAGGACGCAGTATGCGACCCCACTCAGGGAATGAAAACAAAGTTATCGTGGCATATTGCGCCTTCGCATTTTTTATAATTGACGCTTCTGTGCTCTCATGACTAGATGAAGTGGAAGCTAATTCTTTTGTGAAAATGACTTAGAAGAACTGCAAAAAGTGCTCAACTTTTGCTGGCACTACTAGATGTCTTGGTACCCTCATCAGTCCTCGGAGATCAAGTTCCTGATGCGCGTGCTCTTTTGCAACTAGCCGTAGATAAATTTAGCGCGGGGACGTAAAATGTCACCTCAACATTTATCCGAATGTTTATGTGATGGAGGGCGGAAATGGTGCAGATCCAGGGCCTGTGGCGAAACGTAGACGCAACTACGTCCCGTGCAGCGGGTCGGGCCGGCCGTGGCATCCTAAATCCTACAGTCAGCTAGCTTGCGGGGCAGCATCGAACACGCGTGGTGGCTTTGCTCACGCTTGTGGCCCAATCAATGGCTGGTCGCACATTCCAGAGGTTTCCGTTCATGCGGTGACCAATTCGCGACCAACACACCATAGACAGGAAGGTTCTGGAACGCTCTCAGTGGCTGGCACACGACCGGCCGGAATGTTTTTAGAGCGCACAGGGACCAGCATAAATCAGGTGTCTTTATGACGAGTTGTAAACCCCTCGTGTTTGCAGTCTGCCAATGAAGTGCTTGTTTTCCGAACCGGCTCTCTTTCTGTTCCACCTAATTGTCGGGTTATAGAAATTTGCCTACTGTTGCGCTCTCCTTTCCGTCCTTTAGCCCCACCCATAAAATTCGTATTAAATGATGATTTGGTTTTTGTTCCCCGAATGGGGTTGCATACTGTGTCCTTGCCCGAGCTAGTCCTAGCGATGTGCCGAGTGGTTATATATTCGCGGACAGTTTCTGCGGCCATGAAATTCATGTGATTAAATCATTCAAATAAAGTAAACGGGTTAGGTGATGCGAAATACAGATTAAATAAAAAGTGTAGGTTTGCACATTTCAAAGCCTGCATTCGACGTTGACGTACCGGCCACCTAACTAGTAGTCGCAACCAAACAAATTAAAAAGGGTAGTTTGTTATTGCAGATGCACGGATTCCAACAATTATACGAAACTGTCTGAGGTCTTGAATGAATCAAATGAAGAGAACTAGCGGCTTCGGAAAGACGTTTAAAATGTAACGTAGCAAAACTAAAACAAATCAGTGGACGCCAGAACATCGCAGAACTTTATATATGCATATATTCTGTTTCAGTGTAGCTTTCAAGTGTACTTAAGAAAACTTTATGGTGCTTAAAGCGAAAAGACGAGCCTCAGCATTTAGTCAAGAGAAAGCGGACATTAGAACTGAAACAAGAGTTTTTATTGCCTAGTGTTTCGGGTTTACACCCGAATTCATTATCAGAGGTTGGACCGGATAATAGAAACGGCCTTCAGGCGTCAGGTCATAAAGTCGAAGAACATGACGTCCCGCAGGAAACGTTATGAGTCGTTTACCGGAAATGATTCAGTCGTGGGCAAATCGGCTACGCCAGAGAACCTGGGACACTAGTCCTTACGCGTACGGCCGAGCACGCAGCGGCATTGTAAATGAACAACTCCAGTCCCCAAGTCGTGAGACATCGGAGTTCGTTGAGGCCGAAATTTCCACGGGGAGAGGAAACCACATGAGCGACAAACTACTCAAGTCATAGTTTTTCGACTCTCGGTCAATTACTAAACGCAATGACCTTCCAACTACATATTCTCTGCTAGGACTTTGCCTAGTCGAAGCGATTTGCCACACGGCGAGCGCGTGGGCGAGAACTGTTCAGTGTCAGTGTCGGTCAGTCAAATTTCCACAGACCCACTGGACTGATGAAAATGCAGTAATTAAGGACCCTGTCACGTTCAGTGGGCCCATTATGCACCCCATGCAACCATCTACGATGAATGCGGAGGCCGCCAGTTTTTAGAGCCTGCGGCAGTATGACCTCTGCATTGCAAATCTACCGCAACCTTTGTGCCCTTATCTAATTCTGGTCTTGATGTCAACTTAAAGTGTGAATTTGAAACGTCACTCGAATAAAAACTTTGCTCCAGCGATCGCGTCTACTTCTCGAAAACGTTAATAAGTTATTATGAGGACAAATGAAATCTCCAGCAAACTGGCAAGCACAATGAAAATCTAATTACAAAAAATGTAAGGAATATATTATGTCCTCACGCGACAGGCAGATATACTTGACCGCCTGCCAGTCCTGACGGAAGCGCTCATCTTTCCTTAGGTAGTAAAGGTGAAAAAACAGATATCTTACTGCCAGAAAATCCGTGGATATTAGAAGTACTCATTTTGCCACGTCTTGTATTCACGTAATATTTCAGTGAGAACTATTGTGCGGTCGAACATTGAGCAGTTTTTAAAACAAAAAGCGACGAGAGTTGTTTAAATCAGCAACCAGACTAGAGTTATACTAGATGAACTGCGTAAGGCCACTGAATGGAGACGTTTTTGTTCCGTTTTCCATGGATTCCATCACAAAGCAAAATAATTGCTGGGATGATTGGCACAGCGCCTTGACTTAAAATAAATTCACTCCCTTTAAACTTAATTAAAACGCTTTTCTCATAACATTTTACAGGATTTAAATTTTCTTTCTAATTCAGTCATGATTTGGAGGGCTATTTTACCACAATTTAACTCTGAAGAAAAATTACATTCAGCCATATAAGTGACACAACAATGGTCCATTAAATCATCAAAAGTTCATTGGGTTTGATCGTGAGCAAATACCTCTAGAAGAGCTTTTCCCTGATCATTAGCTCTGTTCAGAAAACAAAACGGAACAATATATCTTTTTCCTCCGGTAAATGTTTCAATGGAAGAGCTTAAACGGTTGCGCAAATTTTTCAATCCGAATAAATAACATTTACGCTTTTGCTACTTGTTCTGTGACGCCACAGCCCAAATAACGCCAACGGAAGGAGTAGCGATTCCAATCCTCTCCATCTTTCACATTCTGACATAAAACACCTGTTATATTCTCAGTCATTCTCCCGTTTTTCAATTATGTTAGAGCATTTTTAACGAGAAAATGGTAGGATTTTTATATGGTATGCCATTTATTCATTTTATAAAGCAAACGATTGTGGAGAAGTGGTTGTCAAAAACATTTGAGCACTTATGTCGGAGTAAAAAATTTACTGCTTTTTTCCAAAGTCGGAGTCATTATTTGCACGTCTATACATTGGCCTACAGAGCCGGGGAGCAAATAAGGGGGTTTAGATAATCGTGCTCTGAATACGAAGTTTCCTGGGTAACAAAACTGCAAACACCTACCCTCTTTAAACTGAAGGACACTCTCGTCTCGTGTGTCAAATTTATCAGTTTGCGCAAAGTAACACGAATAGGAAACATATTACAAATTGTATACGTAAGTATGCGAAAATAATGCAGTTCTTAGCCAGCGATTTCCTCCGCGCAGTCTATACAAATGACTTGAAAGATATCCGGCAGAATTTCACATGATCTCGTGATCGAAGTACTTTGATATGTCTTTCTTGTTAAACCACCGTATAACCTGGCGCAATAAATGCCCCAAAATCAAAATGCAGATATTGTGGACTCAAGTTCAAGCGTTTATATGCAAAACTTTACAAACATAAGTAATTAAACACAATCATAAACTCCGAAGATTCCATTTCCATTGTTTGCTTTTATAAATTTGCTATTCGAATTAAATGCGATTTTGTCTCCTTTAAATAATTAAATAAGGGTAGAAAGACCAGACTTATATCAATGAACCATCCATTTTCAAAAAAATCAAATTCGGAGACCGTGAAGTCTCGGTTACTTATCCCCAGATATGCATGTAAAATAAGTTTTGGTAGAGCAGTCGAAATTGGAACCCAGTCGGTGAACAGTAATCATGGGATAGTGGAGTTAGGACGTTAAGACACGTCAGATACCAGATATGATTATGATCTAATTCGGTCAGGTGCATGGTGACCGGGTGGATGAAGGGCTAAGGGAGTCCGACGATGAGTTGCGCTTATTTTTCGTGACTACAGTGGACGTGGCTGGAAGGCTTGTAAAAACGCCTTCTGCGCACAAGAAGTCGGGCTGACTGGCCGTATGGTCACTGCCTCCGCTGTCTCAAGTATCCACTGGCGTAGGAACTTGCAGTTCCTCGTAGGCGCTCGAGATGCTCGGTTAACGTCTCCGAAATGGCCGCCGTCAACCCCAATTGCGCTGGAGATAGACTTTACGATGCATGCGGGATGTTACCGTTGCAGCCGCATGGATAGTCACTTTGTAGTTTGCCCAATATAAACTATCCCACAGGAGAAAATGAAGGCGTAGATGCGCACTGAATAAGTCTGAAGGAACAGCCTTTACTTACTTTTAAGGCGAACAGGCAGAGGCTTTGAAGAAAATTAGACTTATTTTGCGGTCGTGTATCTGCGCGCAATAGCTGGGTTTAGACGACATTTTAGAATTTTGCTGGACGCGTCCCCTCGAAATTGCAGTGTTAGGAATAGTTCCTTCTTTTTAGCCGTTTCAAGTCCGAATTTGACGGACATTCTTCCATCTATTCCGTGACAAATCTACCGGGGATATCATTTTCTTGCAGCATTTTGCATAAGAGTAGTTCATATCCCAGCGTGTCCGGAGTGCATATTCGCCTGACCTAGTTGGTTAGGCAGCGGACTAAGCATCATTTCTGAAAAAAAGTTTGGAAGCTTGTTTATTGTCCTGTTCATGCACTTTTTGTGAAATGTATGTCTACAAATTATTTCGTTAATTGCCGTAATAGGTAGGATGCCCAGAAGTGGGAGGCACTCTTCCGTTTCCCATGTGAAGGCTGATGTTTCACATTAGCAAGAAGAATATTCAAATTAAGCTCCTCGTATGCTATCATAAAAGTTTCATTAACATACCAAGCGTAAGAATTATTGTCCCTTAAAACAGGATAGAATTGGTTCTTATCTAGTTTATTCATAAACAAATTTGCTAGCAGGGGTACAAGGGGTAATTGAACTATTACTCTGTTATTTCAACGGAGAAATCGGCTATCGAGTCTGAACTGAATAATTAACATGCAACGAAGAAACAGCTCCTTTCTAACAGCGATAACAATGTTTTTTGGGAATTCTTTCTTAACACTCATGCAAAATAAATATTATACCGTTTCCAAGGGGGAAATAGTAGAAACCAAAGACGAGACATCTAATTATAGCATCGTTTTTCGTACAAGATTCGAATTTCTTAGGAAGTCAATGGGTTTATAAGTAATGCATGGGTTGCGTAACGTTATTTTGCGTCGGGTCGGTTTAAATATTTCTGTTAGTCAAGTCGAAGTTTTGCGACAAGGTAAATTGTACATGCCTCATATCGGCCGTAAAGTAAGGTCACGCTTGTGAATCTTTTGTAAATCAAAAAGGATTAGGGTACGTCTGCTAGTGGGCTAATAGAGTCGAACTCTTGTTCACAGAAGAAAACTTAATCTTCCAGTTTTCAAAGGTACCTTTTGATTTGGACTTCTATAGCCTCGGTTTGATCCTTATTTTACTGCTTTATTCTGAATTTACTCGTATCATCAGAATGAACTCGATCTTTGAAGTGTAAACACTTCTATTAATTTGCATGACAGCAAACTTTTTGTAGGAGTTGATGACTAGTATTTCTTGCTTTGACATAATCTCGTGTTCCTCTAAAAACGTACTTTTGCGATGTGCCGGGTTCTTGGCTACGTTGTTTTAGGGCACTGGTGACAAAAATTTACGGGCGCGGACTTGAAGTTCACAGTTTCTTCCAGCGTTATAGGTACCAAATCGTGGGTTTGGCTTAAAATATTTTTATACTGAGCATCCGTCACTAATCTGCTTGATATTTGATTAGAAAAACAAGTTTTATGACACTGGGACAGCATTTTCCACCAGTGTTTTGTCGAGAGTTTAAGTTGTAAACTTATGTATGCACTGATCTATTTAGAAACGTAGCCCGTACGCTCACCGGGTTGACAGTACAAATGAACTACATCCATTTCATCTCGGCCCCTTCTTCGATTACGGTCTCAACATAGCTACCAAATGGTCCGCGTTCTTCGTCGATGCAGCTCGCTGATCTTTGGTCGTTCTCACCATGATTTTGTAGTAATGTTCTTGATATTTTCATCCGTACTTCCAGTACTCAAGCGGAGAAATAATCGAAAACGTACGCCCGTTGAGGATGACTTATTAAATGCTTTGGCAGGAAACACGGCAGAACTTAAAAATAGTTTTTCTCTGTTAAACGGCGTCTTACCTTCCCTGGTTCCCCACGTATCTCGCGGAGGTTCAGTTTGCTTTTGCACTTCAGCACTCAACCATGCTCATTCGGTGACAGCCTGCCTTCTGTAGGGGTGTCCTGAGCGGATTTAACTGTATGTCAACGAAAGATTTTGGATTGAACGAAAGATTTTTTTCCAAGCTGCCGAAAACATGAACTGGACACGTGACTTCGAATATCTTATAAATTCTCTCGCCTAAGGAGCAGTTTTGCTAGTGATAAAAGGGAATCTAACTCCTTGACTCTAGACCGACGTGCATTCTCAGAACCTAAGAATCCCTCTACTGATGTCTCCAGATGTAGCTTTGGTAATCGTTAAACATGCCTTTTTTCCCTGAGTCATTATATTCCACTCCTTCCAAATAATCCTGATTATTACTTAGCTGGTCTACAGAAAATGCCGAGTTAAATCTACCTTTCGTTATATTTTTTTTCTCTTTTATTAGTTAGTTTGAGCTGAGCGATTCTTGCGTCCCTCCTGGGACGTTCATTTCCACATTGTCTAATATAAAACAACGGAACGGTAAGCGTAAGTTGAGTGCTAACATTTAAACTATTCAGAGAAGGGAACACACAAGAATGGATAGTCAAAAGTTTGAAAGGTAATACTTATACCATGTCAAATGTCATTTACGTAGGCATTTTTTATTTCGTAGCTGAAAGTATTTCGACATTTTTGGGTTGAATTAAAACAGGTTATAAACTAGCAAAACCCTTTTGCTGTCCTTATAATAATTATGCGGGATCGTTTCTAGAAAGGAATTGCGTCTATGCGAATCTACTGATTAAAGCGCGAAACACAGTGCCTTTGGCTGATTTTGATTTTTCATGGAAAGCAGTCTTTCATGTGCTTCTGAAGAAAATTACACCAGACTTTTAGATTCGAAAATATTAGTGGCATTTAACAGAATTCCATAAATTTTGACGAAAATGAGGATGGGAAATACCAGTCTTAAAAAACTATTATGAGTTCTTGTATCGTGTAAAATTCCTAAAATATCTGGTTAAAACTGTCACAAACTTTTTGATTTACGAAAGTGACAAAAGTTAACCAAAAATAAAGTTTATTACGCGGTGTTTATGTTGCCTGTGTGGTGGGTTAGAAAAAAATATGAGATGAAGTTTAGTCGACAGAGCCACAATAGTAGATCACGAAGTAGAATATTCTGACAAAGGAACGCTTTAACAGTAAATCTAAGTAAATAGGGTAGGTACTCATTTGGGGTGAAGTGCTTATTGGTACGGTAACAATTCAACCAATCTAATTTCATAGGGCTTCTCGAATTGAAGCTTTTACTTGACTCTGGCAACAATCTTGCTTTTGAAATAATTTGTTACCCCTTGTTTTAAGTAAGTAAAGCATCCACTAACTAAGGCAGACCGAACTTCTTTACACGTAATGTGAGGCAACAGAGAGCAGGTGCGAAGTCTACACCCACATATATGTAAGTAATTAAATGGCAAAAATTCGCTTTAAGATATTTTAAGTGTCAGATATTTGTGATGTAAGGAGCAATAACAATAAAGGTCTTCGTGAAATGTATTCGACTGCTGGTCTTGTTAAACTGACCTCTTCCTATACTTCCGTCATCAAGAATCACAAGACGCGACTTGAATTTAATCTAACCCCAAAATCGACCCTATCGTTGTGAAAACTCTGATTCTTTGCGTTGCCTGTGTTTTAATCCAGAGTAACTGGCTCAACCCGCGTACCATGCTAATAACATTTTCACCAGAATGCTCTCTGTTAGGTTATAGGAAATCTTGTTAACTGGCATTAATAACTGTTTTCCTCCAAAGGTTAATCAAAATCTATCGAAGGAGTTTTTTTTCAAAATTTATAAAATCGGCCTAAAAATGCTGTATATGAGGAACAACTCCTTCAAAGAGTGTAACGTAGTACCGGGACTCTTATGTGTGCGAAATTCCAAACGTTGTATATAATGGCAATGATTAATTCTGTGCACAC
Organism: Spirometra erinaceieuropaei; assembly: GCA_902702965.1. Lineage (NCBI taxonomy): Eukaryota > Metazoa > Platyhelminthes > Cestoda > Diphyllobothriidea > Diphyllobothriidae > Spirometra > Spirometra erinaceieuropaei. Next base: position 189,934 of record CACRXP010000273.1, on the reverse strand, counting down.
TGTGATTCAGGGAAGTTGTTCGAAAACGGGACAAGACTGCGGTTTTCTCAATTTTGACCGATATTTGGTCTGACTGAGCAAGGAGGATTACGCCTATCGGTTGCGCCAATGACAGATCCTCTCCTTTACTGAATCACAGAGCAAATTTAAGTTTCCGCGCGACTGATTTTGCTAGGATTGCAAATCAAACCATTAGGCCATTGCGTAATTTTTTGCATTAAGTATGGTTTTTATGTGAGGATTTGTGATTGAAAAGTCGGGCAATTTAAAAACTTGTAAAACTGAATCCATGTGCTAGCCTGCTGCGTAGGCAAGCCTGAATGTGGTTTTAAAGTTTAACTCGTCCGGAAATAATGAGACCATCAGTTATTACAAATAGCGTGCGGCTGCGTTACCTAAAGTACATCTTTAGGAAGTGTACATATATTGTACACACGAAAGTACTTTCTCATTAGATCGCCCAACCAGCGTAAATTATCTGTATTTGAGAAAGCTGCACAGACACTAGAGGTACCGTGATAAACTTCATGGACACCGGTGGAGCATCTTAGCTTAGAGGGCTAGAGTGTTGGCCCTATTAAAACCTTCGCCTTGCTGTCGTAGCCTCGAATTCCACTGAAGCGCCGAGTTTTCACACTTGCGTCAAAATGAATCATTCAGAATCTGCCAAAACATGTATTCATCAGCACTTTGCCACATTGTCGTTAATAAGTCCTTATTTTTCATTTATATCTCATGCAATACCTTCCATTTAATACGAACCAGTCAATTAATGCATTAATTTCGTCTTATTACAGAAGGAACTAAATGTCGTGCAAAAAATCTCATTGTCAATTCCTGTTAATCAACCAACAAAAACAGGCATTACCGCAAACGCATTCATGGAAATATTGCTAAAATACACACAAAATGTACAATTCTTTTGACAACCTAAGATACAGACAAATAGACTGAATTGCTATGGGATCGCCTCTTGGTCCTCTCCCAGCCGATGTTTTCACGGTCAAGCTGGAGGAATCTCAGTCGAACGACCAAATCAATAATCTAAGGCACTACGGGCACCACGTTGACATAATCTTCGCAATTGCTACCAGAGAAGCCAACACAACCACCCTCTTTGATGCCGTAAATCAAGTCCAGTTGTCAATCAGGTTGACGTTGGAGGTGAAAACGGCAGGCGTCCTCCTTTTCCTAGACGTTCTTCTAAGCACAAGAGCTGACGGTAGAATTCGAAGAAGCATCTAGGGAAAAGACACCTGGTCTGGACAATATGCGAACTTTAGCAGTTTCGTATTCCGTCAATAGAAACGTAGTCTAGTCCGTTGTCGGCCCAAAAGGCTAGAAAAATCTGTTCAGCAGATAACTTTGATGAAAAACTTAGAAAGGGCCTGGACCTGGTTCTCGAGAACGGATATCCCGATTTGTAAGGAATCTTACCAAAATAGTGACAAAACTCATCATACCGACGGCGGAAAAGAAGACCCTGTTTCGCAAGTTCCCTTTCAAGGGGACGCGACGAGGGAACACCTGAGAAAACGCCCTGACCAAGCCGTTTCGAGGGCCTTCCCGACAGGTAGAGCTCAAGTATTGTTCTCGACAAACTCCTTCTTGAGCGGTAAATGTATGGTTAGACTACCAGGACAGACCACTTTCATGCGCATTTACCCATTCACTTGCTGCTGTGTAGCAGGCTATTTTAGTCGCACGAATCAGATACTATGGACAAGATTACGAGAACAGCTGCCGGAATGGCTGATTTAAGGTGAAATTAAGAGCATCCACGGCTCCATTCTCGCACACGCGGTTGATTCTGGACATTGTGTGAACCCCGACGAAGCTGTTTGTGTGATTTGCAAGGCCCCGCTCAGTCACCCAGAACGACTGGGTCGGCGTTAGTAGCAACAGCAGAAGCAACTGCCATCAGGCTACAGAGGCCGGTACTGTGTGCGCAGAAGTACATCTTGCACGCTTTGCGTCTACCGTCGCCGATAATCGAATAGCTTCATGCATATCTCCGCGACACCGTTTTCCCACCTCCCCCTTGTGACACGGCACTGCATAACTCTCACACTTTTAACTTTGTACCTTCTTTCCATATAAATGTACTGGCCTGATAAGAATTTATCGAAAGCGCGCGTATGTTCTCCAAATGTTCTTCTTATTTGCTGCATATGAATTTTTGCAACTTTAAAAAATTCCCAAAACCTCAATGTATTGCAGATGGACTGAGAAACGAAAACAGAAAAACAATTTCTTACCTTCAAGCGCTCGCAGACAGTTCTGTTTGCTGTTGGCCAGTATTGGTCCGGACAAGTTTCACAGTTTGTTAAATTTAATATTATTTGGTTTGCCTGACATTCCTCGCAGGTCCAGCAGCATTGTTGCTTCTTGCTGTATTGTCTCACTGATCCGAAGCTATAGATAAAAATGCACTAAGCCACATTGGCGTCTCTGTATAAGTGTGGTTCGTAAAATGGAAGCAGTGGATGTGAGCTGTCCCAAGGAATATGCGTGTTTCAAATAAAATCGGCTTAAAGGTTTGTGAGAGGAAATGACCAGGGGCCTCACTGTAAATTTAGCCTTAAAATGTGAAAATTATGAGTATCACGATATCGAGCATTATGACGTGCCAATGCCTAAGTGGAAAGAAGAACATTCAAAAAGATTGTTTTCTCAAGCAGAAAATTCTTCCAGCCGACAAGGTACTGTATTTAAGCGTTAACTGTGCTCAACCAGGCCATATATGAGAACATCTTACGGCAAACCGCATGCTTCATGAGCAGCGAAATTTAAATTTCCGCCAAAGTTATTATGCAAATACAGTGTTCAAACCATTTTAGGTAATCCGCGCAGCAACCGACCGAGATGGGGTACGGCGCTAGTCGATCGAAAACTGGTGCATTACAAGTTGGACATCGCTGCTTTCAGCGAGACCCGGTTTTCCGAACGAGTTCAGCTGGAGAGGCGAGTATCGACCACACCTTCTGGAGCTACAGCCCTATGTCAGAGCAATGTGACATGGGCGCCGCATTTGCCATAGAAACAACATCTTGGGACGGCTGTCCCGTCTGTCGCAGGACATCAACGATCGCCTGACGAACCTCCGCCTGCCTCTTAGAGGAGGCAAATTCGCCATTATCGTCAGCGTCCAGGCCCCAACAATGACTGGCTTAGATGGGGCGAAGACAAAGTTCTACGAATACCTGCATGCCCTTCAGTCGTCTTCACCGAAGGCGAACAAACTGGTTGCCCTTGGCGACTAAAATGCGCGCGTCGGGACAGGCTACGCAGCTTTAAGGGCATTTACGGGATCAGCGGATGCAACGGCAATAGTGTCCCTCTCCTGCCAACCTGCGCTGAACACCGCCCCCTGATGACCAATATCTTCTTCTGCCTGCAGATGTGTGAGAAGGCTACCTGGATGCATCCCCGATTTCAACGCTGGTGACGGCTGAACTACGTTCTCGTCCGACAGGACGTGCTGGTGACGAAAACGATCTGCGACGCCGATGGCTGGACAGACTCTAATGAGGCTCCGTCCGCAAACCCTTAGGAGGTGACAGGGTAAGCGACCACCAGGCAAGTTGGATACTGTTCTTTCGAATTGGCCATTAATAACCTGCTAGCCGAGAAAGGCAGGCTGCACAGAGCCTGCATTGCCCGTCCGTCCGACGCAAACAAAACGGCCTTCTATCAATGCTGCCGCTTTGCGCAACAACATTTACGAGAAGTGCGGTCCGCCTGGATGGGTTACATGGCCGAGGAGACCCAGGGATTTGCCAACCGCAACGAAAAGAGGAAGTTCCGCGCTGCGACCAAGGTGATCTACGGCCCCCAACGAAATGAACCACGCCGCGTCTCAGCTCTGTTGTTCAACGCTAATGACGGAGATGTCGCAGATTTCGAAGCGCTGGACCGAACACTTCAGAAGCTTCCTCAACCGTCCTTCTACAATCTCCGACGCCTCCATCGACCGGCTCCCTCAAGTGGAAGTCAGCATCGACCTGGATCTCTCGTCCTCACTTCAAGAAAAACCCCGTCTGTGCAACAACTCTCCGGAGGGAAAGTACCGGGCTCCAATGCGATTCCGACTAAAATCTGTAAACGCAGCTGCCAATGACCCATGGCTCATCTCACAAGGCTCTTCCGGGAAATGTGGCTCTGTGGGCAGTTCCCTCAGAAGTTCAAGTGCGCGACCATTGTTAATCTTTATAAGCGCAAAGTGGACCACCAACTCTGCGGTAACCACAAAGACCTCTCGTTACTCACCATCGCTGGAAAGATCTTTGCTTGCCATCTCAATCGTCTCAACGGCTATCTTGAGCAAGGACTAATTCCGGAATTCTAGCGTAGCTTCCGACGACAGCACGGGACCACCGATATTGTTTTCGATTGCTCGTCAGCTACAGGAGAAGTGCCAGGAGATGCAAAACAACCTCGATACTATCTTCGTGGACTTGAGGACGGCCGCCGACATGGGGAATCTCGAAGGATTTTGGAGAATCATGCTGACGTTCGGCTGTCCTGAGCGTGGTGCGCCAGCTCCACGCCGGGATGATGGTGCGTGTTACGGACGACGACGTACTCACCGAGGCATTCGGAGTAAGTCATCGAGAGAAGCAGGTGTGTTTACTAACCCCCACGCCCCTCAGCGTCATGTTTTCTGCCATGACGGTTGTCGCCTACCATGATAATCATCCTAGGATACGCATCACCTGCAGAACGGACGCCTAAATTCTCAACAGGAAATGCATGAGGGCCATAAGTCGGCTATCTACGACTGCCATCCACGACACGCTCTATGCTGACGAATGCGCGTTCAACACCGCGACCGAATTTTACATACAGGTCAAGGTAGACCTCTTAGCCTCCGACTGTTGAACATCGGACTGACCACCAATAAGGACGAAACGGTGGTCATACATCAACAGTCATCAAACGCTAAGTACAGTGTTCATCGCATTCACGTGAACGGCACCGAACTAAAGACCGTGAGCAACTTCAACTACCTAGACAGCACAGTGTCACGTTGGACGACGAGCCAAGCATTTGACCGGCTGCAGAACTCCGTGTGGCATTGTCACGGTCTTCAATCGAACACCGAACTGAAGATGTACAAGGTCATTGTCCTAACGACGCTTCAGTACGGAGCGGGGAACTAGACCGTCTACTTTACCCATACCAAGAACCTACGCCACTTCATTTCGGTTGCCTCCGCAAAATACTGGGACTGAGATGGCGAAACAGGATCCCAAACATAGAGATTCTCTAACGGACAGGAATTCTCGGCCTCCACCCTATGTAAAGGCAACTGTAACGGCACTGGATTAGCCATATCGCGAGAATGGCAAATACAAGTCTATCGAAACGACTCTTCTACAAAGATATCACTTCGGATATTCGTCGTCAAAGAGGACAGAAACTACGCTGAAAGTACCCTCGAAGGACTTCATGAAGCAATATCAGATTAACCCGGAGACCTGGGAGAAGCTCTCTCAGGACAGAAAGCCTGGGAAATAGAAGTACAGACTGGCGCTGCCATCTGCGAAGCGAACCTGCTCGCCGCCGCAAAGCCAGAAGACAGACTCACAAGTCACAAATGTTTCGATCCGTCAATGCCAACATCTAACCGCTGCCAACATGCCCGCGTTGACAAGACACAATCCTCTCGAGAATTGGCCTTGTAGGACACCATCGGAAACAATGCTGTAACAACCCGGCAACGTCATCTCTTTCCACGAACACTTCTACCATCATCACCCCCACCACCGCGAATAACGCGACGACGACCATCCCCGTCATCTGTGGTCAGATTGCCAATGTCCCACCGCCACCGATCTTCGAAATCATTCGCTCTGCGTTAATCACAGTGACTAGCACCGCCAACACCACGTCCTCTCGCATGCCCCCCAATGGGACGACATCCAACGTCCCGTCACTTACTACCACCACCACCACCATCAACATCATCATCTCCAGCTATGTGTACTCTGTCCCAACCTGTCCTCATTGCTATCGCACATTCACCTCACACATCTGCCTGGTCGGTCATTCGCGAATCCAGTGCAAGGAGACTGGAAGCCCAGTGCTGAAGCACCCACATACATCAGACGCACTTTCATCAGCTGCCCGCATTACCTTCACAAATTCACCTTGCGCATGGACTTACAAGGCCACATGCGTATTCATTGAAACCTGCGTAGACCATCGCCAGTCATACTACATCACCAGACCTTTCGCCATCAGCGCTTAGGAAACACGTCAACGGTACCAATCACCACACAACGTAAGCATACCCAGGTGCGTGAGACATGTGCTCCTCAACTCCTTCTCAAGGTATCTACTCTGCTGCATCTGTTATCTGAGCCTGAGACTATCACGGTGGGCCAAGCGCCCAACCCTGAAGGGCGACGGTTCAGGTTAAATGCAGAGCTACGTGTCGCCCTTTTAGTTCAAAAGGTATAAAAGCGTGTGCTATATCAGTATCAGAAAAACATGGCCTCCACAGCCTGGTACGCACTGGCAGTTTCCTGACATCTGGTTCCCTGTCGGTAGATGCGTTTGTGCCCCCGCTGGGTATACAGGTGGTGGGCATGGCTGCCCAGTCATCCTCGTGCTTCTCACTCCTAATAGGGTCGAACTGTGGGACCAAACACCGTGGCTTGTAAAATTGCTAACTGATGCACCAACTAAGTCCTTGCAATCTGCCCAGTTGTGTGTTTGTGTGGGCCGAGAGTAACCCTACAACGTCTCCATCTTTATGTGACCACTTGCACTCTCACGCTTGCGAGGAGTGTGGGAGTATTTATGGGTAGTGCTTCCAAGAAGATTACTGAATGGTTACCCGGTCCTGAGGGATAATGGTCTAGACTACATGCAGGGCTACGTCGCACCCTTGTGGGCTTTACGGATTATGTGCGTGTGCTATTACACGCTTCAGAAGACCATGGTCCTCGCAGCCTGGTATGCGCCGGAAGTTTTCAGGCAACTGATTTCATGTTGGTAGATGCGTTTGCTCTCTCAGTAAGTAATCAGGCCGGTGCATGGTTGTCCAGTGACTTGGGCCATCCTTCTCCTTCTGAGATGAATTGGAAGGCTGTCAACTGACGGATAATGTAGACATCTTAGTCATTCCAGCATATGTATTTATGTATAGTTGCAGACTTGTGGGTTGAGAGCTAGACTGTAATGGCCCCCTCATTATGTGACCTCTGTGGAAATCCGAGCCAAGTATGGAGGCATGTCTTCGAGCAGTCCAGGCCGCGCCAGTCGTCACCGTTGCTTTTGTCGGGATCTAAATTCTGGTCCGCGTGTACTGTGGACTAGGGTTGTTGCTCAGGCCCAGTCGCAGGCTCTCGCGCCGTTAATTTGTGTTTTAAACTGTCCTCTCCTTTTTTTCTCGGTATATACAATTCTTGTAAAGAGTTTTTGTGGACCAGGTGGTGTGGTGGTACGCCTAGATGAGGGTCCGGCCATGCTACACACTTGCGTCCTATCCCCCTCTAGGGTTTTTGGACTATGTCTTGATACTGAGCCTAGATGTGGAAGGAGGGGCGGATGAGGTGAGTACTGCGCAAGTTAACAACCACTATAATCTAATTCCCGACAAGCCACCGTGCCTGTATTCAGCCCGTTGTGAGCACACGATAGATATCGTCAAAGCCGATGTTCGAACTTTCATGGACTGTAGGGTAAGTTTTTCCTATAGTTAACTTCCAACAGTGCACTTACTAATATTTACTGTTAGCTTTTCTTGGTTTAACTGAATACCAAGTTGTGAGAAGCTTGGTGCTCTTGGTCGATTGGGATCAATGACAGAATTGACCGGGCTTCATTAAAGCCAGTGCTGCAACCACATAACGTAATAAGCTGAGACTGAGAGCTCTAGGTTTTCTTTATTTCCGCCAACTTACCTGTCCAATAAACTAAAGAGATAAGAAATCCATCAGTTTAGTTTACGTACTAATTCATTGGCGAATTTTATGGTGATTTCTTTGACAAATTTGCTTATTTGTCAGAATTAGTAGATTTCATAAGTTGCAGTAGCTTGCAAAGAAAATGTGGTCCGCATATGAGCGTTGGCTGTGTCTAAACCGAGCACTTTCTGCTGTCGGTTTGAATGCCATTGAGACCGCCTGTTAATTTCCTGAAATCTGATGAAATATTATTTTTACTGTGCGAGGTTTGAAAGCCTGTAACACCAGCGATACATTTTGCATTTTCCAAATTGTTTTTAAAGAAATGTGCGAGTTTTTGAGTGTTCGCAGGGCAAGGCAGAGTCATAATTTGCTAGTGATTGCACATTTACCAGAAACAGCCATGATGGCCTCCCTGACATCCCAAGCAATGAGTCTTTATCACGGAGTATTTAATTTATGCTACGGTTTGTCATAATTTTAAGTAAAGCAGGCAGTCTTCATTTTCTCCTGAAACCAGGCTAGATTAGTAATGGGTACTCCAGTGTGACAATTCCATCCGCGATGGACGAATGGTTCAGTAGTGGGACGTCTGGCCAACTGTGCTTCTAATTACCTTTCATTTTTGCACACTTTTGAACCCTGGGTCAGCCCTACCTTTTTGGGTCGACAGCAGCACGCTTCCCTTGGATTTCTTAGTATTACCGCCAGCTGACTATTATTCCATGTCCGTCAACTCACCTCTTACGTAGAAAATGAAAAATTCAGAGCGTTTTTATGCCTCCCAGAATCGAGAACTCGACGAAAGCCTCCCTCTAGTTGGCGTCATAAATTAATTTGATGGTATACTGGCATGACTAGCTTTAGTGAACTGACCGTAAAATGTGGTATATATATTTTATCTTAAACATCTTTTAATGACATATTTTCTTAACAATTAGTTCCCACTACGATGAATCAGATGCAATGGGGATTACAGATGCGAAACACCCTGCCTTTTCCTCATAAAATCTCGCATGTTTTCACAGCGGTTCTTAATATTTTACGATCCATCTATTATTAATTTTATCCTCGAAAAAACATTGCGTAATTTGAGCGTGAAGTCCACACAATACCTTTTTTTATGATCCTTGACATTTGTACTGACGTAGTCTCTTTAAAAATTCAAAAATACATTGACATTATTTGCCATGAAATCCTCTCTGGCTAATTTGTCTTTTCAAATGCCATAGTGACACTTTGATTGAAAGCGTGAATAATGCCATTGCCTAATTAAAGACGTCTGTAACTATGCTGCATTTAGTAATTAAAAAGAAGTCTGGAAACGCGGATTTGACTTTTTGTGCAGTATTTATAAAGCGCTAAAGTTCCATTGCAGAGAAAATGAAAAAACTCTGAAGATGAAGTTTACTAAGTTAAAACCGCAATAAGCCATTTTGCGTAAGTATCGGTCAGAAGTCCTTATTAACAAAAAATTAATTAACACAGGAGCAAATATTTAAAAACACAAGTGAAAGCGTTTACCTGACCAAAATAAATTTCCATCGTAGTCTTCACGTTAAACGTCCTTCTCGGCAAGCGTAGTTATGTTTTTTGATTTTTTAACAACAAGACTCGCAGCACTCTTAAAAGTTTTTTAACAGGCTTACTGTAGAGAACTCAACAACATGTTTGGTTTGCCCGAGTTTAGACCTTAACACTGGAAAAATTAAACAATAGACGTTCAAGGTTATAGGAAACCTCACCAATGTCGCGTGTGATATGGTTGTTTCCCAACAATTAATAAACACAATTGTGAGTAAAGCATGACTTTTGCGTTTACGCAAAGCGTTCCAAATGATATTTTAGTGCAATTTGGCTAGAGCTGAATTACCATATCCATTTTGCCAGAAGCAACTCTATTAACACATAGCTGATGCCCATACAAAGCCATCTATTTCATTAGTAGTTCAAAGTATCCAAACCTATGCAAAATTTCAATACCTAGACTAGCATAGAAACTGATAAAGGGTTTTCACGGGGTAAATTTTAAAATTAAAAAGGTCTAAACATCTCTGTCTCAAAAGCCTTACCCACAGAAACGGCTGCCATTCAGTTCGGATTAAAATTAGTGTAAATGCCCTACGGTCACCCTATACTCGTTAAATTATAACTTACATCTTATTGAGTTTGAAACACATTTTTATTCCTATAACGTACGCATAGAGATCAGTGGACTAGATATCCAGATTATGCTGGATAGTCTAGAACTCTGTCTGGATCTTCCGCTAGAACAGAACTTGCCAGGTAAATTTCTTCCTACAGTAAGATATAAAAATTAAGTTCCAGTCTTTAAAGCAGACTAGTTTGTACCACGTTCAATTGCCGATGGAATTCGGGGAATCTAGTTGAAGCAAATTTAAATATGAACGTCTTGAAATTTCTTGTATAAGATGCAAATCTTAACAACTAATTTACGTGCGAGCGGTGTTATTTAAGTGCTTCAGTACTTTAGGTCTCTGCAGGATAGATGAAGATACCTTTGTACGCCAACATAGGAATGAGGTTTTTCTTTTCCTTTAGTTCGCTCTATTTTATTGTTTTTTAGACAACAGTCTAAATAGGCGTGCAAAATACACAATGTGAAAGTTTTCATTAGAAGTTTTCCCCGCAGTCTTTCACAGACTTGCAGGTGCTATAAAGTAGAGCAAGTTTTAGGTGTATCTGAGATCAGCATATTAACCAGAGCTGATTTACTTACGGACATTCTTCAGAGCACTGACTGGAGGGAACCAGTCTTGACTGTCCGCCAGGCCAGATAGGTCTGGAACGCATAGAGAGCTTCGATTTTTGATAGTCGCCAACCAGACGGTAGTTGTACTCCCCCGTGTAGGGATCACGGGCGTAGTTGTAGATAAGATACTGCCCAACGCCATCGCCATTTTCATCAAAGGCAACCAAATTCCCATAATTATCTGAAAAATATATTAGTGGTAAAGCAAAACCCCGTATTTTTTATTGTGCGTAAATATGACATAAAGCCGTTAACGTTTCAAAATCATCCTACCGTTATAAGTCTTCTAATCCACCTTCCCCATTTTGACTGGTCCGTTTTCATTTAGATAACAGCTGTGCATTTTAGATCAACCGTGATTTTAAAGTTACAGTAAAACCATGTCCAAAAACAGAAGCGCAAATGTAAAAATGAAGGACTCTGGAAAATTGAATTTGAATTTAGCAGTAGAACGTCAAAATTAGGACAGTTACACAGCATAACTGCTGAATCCATAGCTTTTTTGCCATCTTTTGACCTACAACAGGCCTTTCAAAGAGTTGGTTAAGGCTAAAAATGAAAGTTAGCCGGAAATCACGTTTATTTTGCATTACAAAGGATTTAATTGATTATAAGGCGTATCAAAAACACTCATGTCTTATATACTTTTCCCTAAAACCTGGACTGGAAATATTTTAAAATTAGCCAACAAAGCAAGCGAGTGTATTTGGTACAAAAGAAATGATTCAAACCTACACAACTCAAAAAACCTGCATATACCTTTCATTGTTAGAACAGTGAGCTTTGTTTGTTTTTTTCTGGAAAATTGTTGCCTGCGTTCCATGGTTAGGAATTTGCGATTTTCGTTTAAATCAAAGCGATACAAGTAAAGTCGCTTTTCTAGTCCATTGCAAAATGACCGATTTAAACTTGTCCACTAAGGCATCCTCAAAGTCGGTGTTTTTTACCTAAAGTTACTTGCAACTGACTTTCAGTTATTTTAGGCGGCCGTTTCTCCGATTTGATTGAAAGTTTTAAATAGTGCTGAAAAATGTGATTTCTCTTTCGGTAGTCGTCATCCTCAAAAATAAAGACAAACCATTTTTATTGAGCACACTCTCGCTTAGCCAGTTCGAGAGTTCAGTTTGATTAACCTATGAAACCTTCATCTCGATTAACTTGCGAATCAGTCTAAATAACGCCTGGTTCCATGAAACCTATAGATGCTCGGCAAAAATAATTCCCAGTCAACGTAAAGAGAAACTGGAAAACCAAATATATCGTAAAACCCATAAACCTGGAAGAAAAGCATTGCTGATTGTTATCAGTATGCACATCACTGTCAGCATCTTTGTATTCATAAGCATTCTTATCATCGAAAACCATCACTTCCTCATCTTTTCAAGCACGTAATTTCTCCTTGGCCGTGTGATACTCCAATTCCCTAATTTAGAAGGAATAGGATTTCGTTTGCGAATTAGAAACTTTAAGATATTTTCTCCTAACAGCTAAAAGCATACTTTAACACTTCCACGCGTCACACATCTGAACGTAATAAAGTGAGCAGTCTGTTATAATAAATTTTTGTACAAAAATATTTGCAAATCGAAAATGGAAACATAAGGTTAAAATCAGAATAACGCTGATGACAAGGAGCCTAGTGCACATCTAAGGAAACAGACGCCTATCTATTTTTAAAAGGTTTCCTTTGAAAAACGCAGTCTCATTTCGCGCAGCACGATGCATAGATGCCGACAAACAGAACATGTGACATTAAACAAATAGAGACTGTACTCATCATGACATTAGGACCATTTTTGTATTAAGGTGTACACTTTGAATTCTGCTGTAACAGGCAGTTTTTGTTAACAACCGTAAGTATAATTTCTTCTAAGCGGCCTTTCCCAAACAAACAGGTGAAATTCCACTTAAGTGCGCAATCAACTTGCAAAGTGAAAAGAATGTGTCCTGCGGAGTGGCCAAGTGGCTGAGTTTCATTCGCATTGTCTGTCTGCATGAAAGCCTCAAGATTCATAAGAGAGAACAAAGCGTTCCGCCCTGTATTCTCCCAGAAGTACCGCCAGTGGAATCTTACAAACTATGTGCTGATCAACTTTATTCTGAACAACAGACGCCACCGCAACAGCACGACTTATGTTAAATGCACTTTGATAAGGGCCACTGGCACATAACATCGGTATTTTAAGTTGCTCGACTTTTAGAGAGTGCTATCCACTTGCAATTTGGGTAATCCACTTTACGTGCTATTAATAAAATGTGTAAGAAATAATTTCATGGCTTTAATAAGGTTTTATTTGGTCTGCATTTTATCTGATTTAATGAGAAAAAATATCTTAATCATGTAATGAGGACAACCGAACACTCTAAAATAAGTTAAGCATCCTTTTTAGTGAAATTTCAAAACCATAAGTATAAAATGGTGGCTTAGGATACATCTGAGAGAGGTTCCTCATATTATGATAGCACCTAGTTATTTCTAGCCTTATGAAAGTTGTTTTCGGTAAGATGCTATTTCATATTGAATTTTCGCAAGCAACTCCTAAAACTTAGAGATCAGAATTAAACAAAACCATTTTTGTTTGTTATAACACACAGTGCCCATTGGCTACCGAAGAAGCAGTGTATGAAACCAAAGAATACAAAACTGATAATTACTAACATGAGTCAAAAGGTAGCGTGCTATGGGCCGCAGTCAAGCACGGAAGCTAGTAACGGGCCCTCCCTATCGCAGGGCAGACTACCCTAGTTCGTTTTGGACTCTGAGGGCAGTTTAGAACCCCGCCAACTGAATGTTAATTGTTTGAATAGAAAGCTTTAAGTTGCAAGGATCATACGTTTTACGGTATTAATACCAGTTCAGGCAGTTGTGTCAGCCGTCTAACTGGCTTTGTTTAGACGCACATTTCTATGTTTTTCCAACAGAAACGGTTTAATTCAAGATGTTCTTTTAGAAGCATTAAGTTCTTCATTGAATATATTGTGAAGTCTTAAACGTGGTTGCATTTCTCAAAATCGTGGATTTAGCCTTTTTATGATATGTCGCAATCGTAATTTTCGTGAAGTCATTTGGTCCGAACCAAATATCTGTGTTTTAAAAACTTCGGCATTCTGTTTGCACAAGCCTAGACTGTAGAGCTTTTCAACGCAGTATTCGTAATTTGAAAATGCATTTGCACACTGGTTGTTATTCTGTCAAAGACATCCTAAATTCAAAGAAGAGGGGGCGTTCACCGGGAGGGGTTTATTTGAGATCCGACGTTTCGGGTAGTTTACTCGTCTACCCATCTTCAGGGACTGGGAGGTCCTGTGCACAGCACTCCTTCTTATGGCGCCCTTTGTCCAATGCGTGAACCGCCAATGCCGCCTGTGTGGCTGCATCCAACCCGCATGTCACCGTGACCTGAATCGCCCCCGTCGGCCGCGGTGATGACTGACGGCCCCGATTGTCCCGCGCCGTGACTGTCCCCCGCTAAGAAGGTTCGTAAAGTCAGATAAGGGGGAGGCAAATTGATGTGGCGGTTGACAGAGCGGTCGGTGGACATCCAGGCTTCTTGCACTTGCTTTACTGTGTGATTGCCGCCCCGGCCCACAATCTCAACGGCGTCAAAGTTGGAGATGTGTCCCATTTGCGCGGCATGGGTTGCTACCTCCGAATTTGGGTCCAACCTTCGCACGGCCAACTTATGCTCGTGCATTCGCGTTTGCAGTCGTCGGCCGGTTTCCCCAACGTAGTTGCAACTTCCGCAGCTGCATTGAAGTCGGTAGACAACGGCCGACATCTCCTGCTTAGTGATCGGATCTTTCGGCCGCATCACTTGCCGGCGGATTGTTGAGTTAGGCCTGTGGGCAACACCTATTCCGAGTGGCGCGAGTGATCGAGCCACGACTTCGGAGACCCCTTTAATGTACGATATGCTCCGCCACGAGTTTGGCTGACTATGCTCCTCATTCCGTTTCTTTGGCTGCCTCCGGCTTCGTTCAATGAATGCCCGCGGATAGCCATTGGCTCTGAAAAGTTCTCGGAGGAGCTTTATCTCATTCAGTTTGGCGGCTGGTGTGCTGCAATGAGTTTCCGCCCGTAGGTACAGCGCGCGGACACAGCTTCGTTTGTGTTGTGGCGGGTGGTTGCTGTTGTAGCTGAGAATTTGCAGCGTGTTCGTCGGTTTTCTGTAGACCGACGTCGCTAGTTCGCCATTAGGTTGGCGGCAGACGGGAACATCCAAGAAGGGGAGTTTGTCCTCGACTTCCTCTTCCATCGTGAACTGTAGGTCAGGCATGATTGAGTTCAGCACTTCCGCATAGTAGTTCATTTTATCCTGGTCTATGATCACGAAGGTGTCATCAAAGTAGCGTGCCCAAAATATGGGTTTGTACTCCTCGAATAGTCGTCTCTCGAACTTTTGTAGAACCGCCTCGGCAATGAGTCCGGAGAATGGTGAACCCATTGGAGTGCCCTTGATCTGCTCGTATGTGGTCCCTTCGAAGGTAAAGAATGTCTTGAGGCAGTGCCCCATGAGTTCTATGAAATCCTGAGCTGTGGGCTGGCCATCGCCCCCCCCGTCGTAATTTTGAAGTAGCAGGTCACTGAGCGTTTCGACCGCAAGGGCCTGTGGTATGGACGTGAAGAGTGAGACGACGTCAAAAGACACCAACCCTTCATTCGGTTCGATAGTGACTGCCCTTATTTTGTCAAGGAATTGCTCTGCTGAGTGCACCGTTGTTTGTGAGCCTGCAGTTAGGAATCTTAGCTTCTGAAATAGCCAGCTTGCAAGCCCGTATGTGGGTGTGCCTCGGAGTGAGACGATAGGACGGAGGGGAACATCTGGCTTGTGTACTTTTGGGAGACCATAGAATCTCGCCATAGCGGTTTCTGCGGGCTTTGCCATATACCAGTCTTTGACGGTGTTGACCTTGTCCTTTTTCAGTCGAGCCAGAATTCTGTTAACCTTTGCCACTAGGGACTTTAGACTGGCGGTGTCGCTGACTTTGTAGGACTCTCGATCGTTGAGGAGCAGGAGGGCTTTGCGTCGGCAGTCCACCTTGTCGAGGATGACGGTTGACCGGCCTTTGTCAGCAGGCAGAATAACTATTTCGGTGTCCGCTTTCAGCTCCCTTAGGGCTTTTTGTTCATCTCTTAGCAGGGAATGGGTTTTCCGGTGCGACATGAGAAGTGAAGAGACTTGATGTCGAAGGAGGTCCTTTACCTCGTCTGTGGCGCCGGTTTGACGAAACACTGATTCGAAAGAAGCAATGAAGGTGACCGGGTTGGCGTCAGTTGTGTTAAAACCAGATCCACGTTGTAGAACTTTTGTTTGGGTCACAGTAAGTTGTTTTGACGAGAGGTTATGTACTATCGTTTGTTCGGTTTCCTGGTCTTGTGCGGTCTGCAGTGTCATGAACTTTATCGATAAATCCGCGTCTCTGTTAGCACATTTCTTTCGTCCCAATGCTAGTAATGTGTTCTCCAATGTGGCGGCAGTCGATTCCCCACACCGGCCTGTAACAAGCATCCGGTAGTTTTCAGCACTGTGTGCGTATTTCTTAAGTCGCAGGTGACAATCTTGCATGAGTACCCTTGTCATTCGCCGACTATGACGGAACACCGTTTGTTTAGCCAATTCCGTGTTGACTGGAGGCTTGTAGGAGAGGCATTTTGGCATAACATCCTAAATTTTTCTATCATGAGCTATGACGTCTGAAAAACTTTAAATACGTCGTGTGGGTTAACAGAAGTGCTTCTGACATTGGTTACATGTCTGCTAACGGAAATTTTGAATTGTTCGTTAATCAAACGCCTCAGACCTTACTGAAAAACGAGTCTTAGAGAATTTTGGATGCTTAAGAGGAAGAATCCGCATTGATATTATTCTATTTAGTCTCCTGATCATTATTATTGTGATCGTCATTATGACCTCCCCGTTGACGCTCCTCTGGTTTACGTTGACTCTCAATTCTCAAATAAAGGCGTTTGTTTAGCGTGGACATATTTACTATCTACGGCTCTGAAGACCAAAATCAGAGCCGTAGATACCGCAGAATAAATTAAAAGGTATTATCACCTGCACACGTTTAGACTAATCGTTTTGCACGGGGGAGAAACGGTCTATTTCTGACAACAACTGCCTATTTAAAATATTAGAAAGGCACTAACTGTAATCATTAATAAGACTTTAAAAGACATCCATTTCCACGTTTAGCAAAAGTCGACTATTTTGTAAAACTTATACCATTTGTCTAAAAAGACTGCTCACAAATCTCAGTCAAATCAGGATTTAGTTTCTGCAATTCTTGAATATAGGTACAAAATAAATGTTTAAGTCTTGAGGATCTAGAGGAATTTGCATTGCATATTTAAATATTTGGAAAGGTAAATTAGCTCTAACTCTTATTCTACGCACTGTTGAGCTTTCGTTGAATTTTGTGTTTGTAAGATAGTCATAAATGAAGGCTTCACGACGATGGGCAATATTTTATACCAGGCAGTGCTTTTTACTCAACTTCTCGGACAACGCGCTTGTACCATCGATCGACCCTGGAAATCATCAAACACGACGGGGATTTGAATGTTCACCGTGAAGTATGTATCAAAGTCGAAGACGCTGAAAAATATCAGCATGCACCTGCCGCTAGTTCTCTGTTGTTCGCAAGCGGATATCCACATCATATTTGCTTCGCTAAAGACGCTTAAACAATGTTTAAGTTTTGATTGTTAGGCTTACTTGCATTGTGTCCTTATTTTGATATACACGCTCCTTACAGGGGACATATTTATATGCTCCTTGTTGTTGTAGTTATGTCACATTCTTGGAGCCTGAAATCTTGAAGAACCGAAGTGCTACTGTGCAATAAAGGATTTCTTCCATTGAATAGTAATAATTGAGGAATATTCGTTATAATAAACAAGCCCAAAAATACTAGACGACTGGTAATGAACTTCTTCCCTTTGTTCTATTTTTGTTCAAAAATTTGTTATTGTCGTTCTCTCACTCTGATTTCACCCTGATGGATTTCATTTGCAAAGTTGAATGTTGTTTTTGACCGCACTTAATAAAATGTCTCAGTCGGATTTGTTTTGTTTCTTCGCCTTTATATTTAAGTGACGTTTGGTTAGTGCTGATAAAGTGGAGATACTGCAATCGCCGCCTCCCATTTTATGTTTACTTATGTGGTTTTTCGCGTACTAGGAGTCTTTTTTCTATGACTGGAAAGAATTTAACTCCATACATTTGACTAAATGCACCTGAATATTTAAAACTTCATTAAATAAAACATGCTCACTACTATTAGAAGCAATTAATTGAATTTCTCGAGTCTAGGGCTGAAGACCAATTCAAAGTGCGAATGCCTGATCTTTCGTATTAAGTCACTGATAGCATCTTTTCACATGCTCCCCATAATTTGTTCTTTATCATTAATTCAGCAAGGAAAAGAGTTGAATGTTATTCTGTCCCCTCTCAGCAACCGAATGAACATCGAGCGCGTGCCAAAGTTCACAAAATATTGACACGGGTTTTTGATGCACTGCCAAGGAATACTGAAGCTATCTTACAAAATTTATCGGTAGCGAAGGGAATTCTAAGTCACTTACGGTAATGTAGAATGTTAGCTGCTTAAAACAAACGCCAGATTTTGTAGGTACCTGTGTATTTCGAATGTGTTTTTTTGGCTTTCGTTGCCTGTATGGAATCAACTGCATGTACGAGGACAAAGCATACTTAAAATATTTGAAGTTGCAGCTGCATTAGGCCGAACATTTGTATTTCAAAATTATTTTACTGAAGAAAAACATTACGTTTCTAAATAGAAATTAAGCTACAATATACTGACACGTGATTGGGCTAAGATATATCTTTAAATTACATTTGAATGTTTGCCTATTTTCCCAGTCGCTAACATCATTTTAACTGAAACGTGCTTACAAAATTAATCATTGCCAGATCTAAAGCTTCCCCTTTTACTCGTATAAATTTGACCAGGAAAGATCAGGACAGCCCAATCACTTTTGGAAAAATTAATCCCTTCATCTTGAAGAGCCTGATTCGTAAGTCGCTGCAAAACTGATCAGTAAAACTCATTAATAAATTCGCGATAAATTCTATATTTTGCGGCAATTGTAATATTTAACTTGCAAAAAAATTCAGAGACGACTGCAGTCGATCACAAATCAAACATCAAGACAACTTTGGAGTATATGGTATTTATTAAAGGAAGGTTAACTTTATGCCCATATGTAATTTTGGAATTGAAAAAGTGTTTCGTTAGAAGTTTAATACTTTTATTAGCCCTTATGCGGGCAGTGGGCAGCCCACCTCTACTCGTACAANCTCGTAAGAAGCTACCAATAAAGCACGCCTTTAATCTGCAGTATGTTTTGGGTGTCTCCGATATGTGAATAAACCACTGTTTTATAGCAACAACGAGTAAATTCGAAGGACAAATCAAAGTACGCGGCTACGGCCATTTGTAGTCTAAATATAAAAATTGATTATTTAGCAAGTAACTCATGATTTTGAAACGCCGCCCAAAGGTTAACAAAAATTAAACCGCACTCTGAGTATTCAAGCCTGACTGAGGCACCTATAGTTATCCACATTTCTCTGTATGTATGTTCTGGAAACGGAGCGTGCACAGTTAGGGATGAGCAAAAATTTACACCTTGAGAGAGATGCTGTACTCAAGTAGACAATGTGCCGTGTACAGCTACAGATTTGCCAGTTACCTTTGTGACTATTTTTCTCTCGCTCGAACTTACAGCCTTATGAAATATCTTTGAACTTGGTTCTTTGATTTTGGTACATTGCGTATTCTTTCATTTCTGCCGGGAACTTTCATGTTGGATAAGTTTCTTTGAACCCAATTTTCAAGAGATTGTCTAAAAAACTTCCATTTATCTGCCACCTCTTCGGTACAAGCCTCCGGCTCTCTAGGAATTTACATGAAGAACGGATGTCACTAACAAAACCTTACATTAAAGGCTGACTTAAAGTCGGACTTGGCCTACTCGAGGGCTGATTGTGTGCAGTCTCAACTACTTGGGCATCAATTCTTTTTATGTTGCCAGATGGCATTCTAAACCGGGAAGTCTAAAGCGATATGAGTCTACTATCCGAGCGATAAACCGGTCCACAGAAGGTTTTCTGGCGCAGTAAATCGACGATCACTTCATCTGCCTTTGGAAACGCGTACTGCGGTTTGTGCTCGTTCTAAATTGCGTTTGCGTCATACGAGTATTACTACTTGATTTTTAATTTTAAGTTGTCAGAACTGGCGCTAACGAAACGACTTTGATGAGTTAACGTAAGTTGCGAAGTTTAAAATTTAAGTGACTGGAAAACATTCGACCATGTGCCTTGTTAAGTCGGCCGGTCGCCTAAGATGACCGCCATGTTTATAATCTGTGTCATCCTCCTGTGTGTCCAATTAGGAAACGTAAAGCTGCACTCTTTCTAGTAAGAAGAATAAAGTTAGGAATAAACCTCGCGCTCTTTGCTTGTTGCTTCAGAAGCGGTAGGTCTAAAGCTCGTTCTAGGAGGCTGAAATGATAATAGCAGCCAGTTCGTCATAGTTAGATGAATGCATGCAAAAAAGTTCAGTGTGCGGGAAAATTAAGATTTACGAGACCACTTAATCTGCCATCTTGAAAAGGCCACATGATTACGAAGTCTATGCACGAAGGAGGTACGTGACGATTTAGCCTGTGATTACAAAAGTTAAACCGTCCTATAAAAGCAAAAAATATTACCCAAGAACATGATATAACAAAGCACCTTAGCTGTCCAAATGGAGCTAAAATAATTTTAATAACGTGAGTGAACTGAAGGTTGCGGAGGTAGGGCTAAGTTTTGCCCACCTTCTTCACTTTCCACAAGTTCTCGCCAGTTCACAATTAACGTCCTTTGACTTTTATTATAAAAGCTGCGTGCATTTGGTGTTTTGAGATATTTAGATAAATCCCGAACAGATCCATTCACATTTTAGTCAGCTGTAGAGAACTGATGTGATCTGAACCTCTAAATAATTAGACTTCTGCCAATATTCCACATACACACCCACGGAGGCATTCTGATCAGTCACTCAGGGGTATCTTTTGACCATCAACATCTACATCTCTCTCTTCTTTACTCATCTCCCACCGGCGTTGGCGGCAGCCTTTGAAGGGGAGCATTGCAAGAACGAGTAAAAGAATTGGCATTGCAGCCATCGCACCACTTACGACGGCAGAACCGATGAATCAGCGGGCGGGAGAGGAGGACAAAGGGTTGGTGGAATGCGCAGCAGCTATCACGCGTCGGCGCTCAACCAGCCACCCCTCTTAATCGAAGTGCGGCCACGTAAGGTTTCAAAGTCGTGCGCAGGACTATTTGATTGGATACTGCTAGCATCTCGCGACCATTGTTTCGTGGCAGAGATTGGAGTAATGATATATAAGAACGCTTTAAAAGTCAACAATCTTTGGGCCACTACGACCCCCTTAAGTTGCGGTCTCCTCAGCGTCAACATTTATATCGTTTGAGGGGTATATATTAATTTGAGCTATTGACGTTCTGAATCAACTACAAAAAGTATTCAATAAAAGGTATGCAATTCATATCGCAAAAGATTGGTGCAGAGCAAAGATATATTAAGGACAATGTGGAAACTTCAACAAGTTCAATTGCGTGTTGAGCTTGTGCTACAAGTGTATAACGAGACGAGTTGGGCTCCTGTTGGTGAGCAAAAACTGATTCGAGAGATAACATTTCCCGCCTGGCCTGGTTAGTTAGTAGTTAAGGTTCTTCTATTTTCCAGAAGCCAAATTAGAGAAACTTACCTCCTTTCGGCGTATAAGTAGAAAAAGCCGAGTCAATTCTAATTTGTTTCCTCAAAATCAAGCCAGTTAGACACTCTGAGACACAACATATGACCAAATTGGCAGATGAACATGAAATATATTGTTACGGCACCAGTTATGATGGAACTGTTCAAGGATTAAGATCGACCTGCTGATTTTGCTCGACTTAAGTACATCAATACACAATGCTAAGCACTGCTAAGAGTAACTCAACGTATGACTATAAGAGCTACACTGGCTCGACCGATACATACATTTTCAAAGTTTTATCCTCAGCAAGAAATTTAATTGGGCTGGATGCTTGACCAGCAGATCCAGATACATTTACCCAGCAGATGGCATTTATAAAAGAAAGAACGATTTTAGTGCAAGTTAAAGAAAACTGTTTTCAGAAAGATCTAACATCACAAAAATCCGACACGGGAAGAGGGAATCTAGGCTGATTACCATGAATGGGACCTCACCGCTGAATTGCATTTTCTAAATAACGCCCTCATGCAGTAAACAAACTGAAGAGCGCCTTAAGTCTTTTAAATTGCCTTACCCCCTCAAATGTAAGCTTAGTTCTCTACAAACAAATTTCCGTAGATGAAGGGCACTCGCAAGCTGTCATCTAGGACCACCTCTGTGTGTATTTCTTCGTCTTTTTGTTCCTGTGGATTAGGCAACATTGGTCGAACGAGTCCATCCCTATTAATAAGGAAAGCAAAACACTTTCCAGCCTGGACGAGAAATAGTAATATGAAAACTACCATCAGTCCAGCCCTTGCCAACCACATAGACACTTTTTTGGAAACACATTCTATCCACAAGAGAGAAAATTTAAATACGGCCGTTCAGCCAGGCCCCGTGCGCGCACTGGAGACTCATGCGAGGCTGCGATTACAGTAGCTGAAATTAATTAGCCTGAGATCTGTAACGTATCAGTGAAGTATTCACATCTCCTTGGGCACAGGATATGTGCTTGCAGTTATCCTCTCGCTGCTGCGTAAAATCATCAAATCCTCCTCTCTCTATCTCTCCAATAGAACGCCCTTCGCATTGTTACATCCAATGAGCGAGTAGCCGAATACATCCTTACATTCGTTTTAATACTGTATTGACCTGACGAGAACCTGTCGGAGTAATACGTACGCTGGCTACCTCCTCTATATCTCATTTGCAAGAATTTAGTCGAGGTAAAATACTGCAATTATCGCACGATGATAAAGGTGCTTTAGAGTTACTTGCGTTTGAATTTCGAGTCAGCGAGAGTAAACATTATTGATGAGTTTGCAGTGGAATACGTGCAGCCGGGAAAAAGTTTTGAATTAGTTTAAGGAATTGTTACCAATTACTACTTAGTCATTGCGATAGAAACTCGTGGATGCCGTGATGAGAATTAATGCAAGCTTGCTAGATGTCGTTGGTAATTCGTATCTGGGTTAACAGTTCTCACTGTTTTGTACCACAGATAACGAATCTTCTAATTAAGAACGTCTCCTTTACGACACCTTCGTGTTATACTGTACTAGTTCTTGAAGATGTACAACACATATACAGGTACACAGGCAACTTAGTTTAGTAAATCCTGTTCTTTAACATCATGCTCACATATTAAATGTTTGCTTCATGCCGCTGCCAGCGGTACTTTTGTCGAAAGAGATGCTGCACTTACTAACTAGGGAACAACATCTAATATGGAAGCAGTTGCAAGGGTACAAAGTGGAAAATCTAAACGATCTTCTAACTCACAGTCATTCAGTAAATGTAAGACCGAATGCGCAATTAGACGTCGAACAAGAACAAAAATTTTGTAGGATACGTTTCGTAGGGCAGAAATTATCGTTTGGGACATGTTCGAGGACATGGTTGTTCTAATTCCCTTTCTGCTACTTTTCAATGATTTAAAGATAAAACAATTTGGTAAAAACTGCCTTCTCCGCACTAGCTAAACATATCAATTGGTTTTGAGCAAATTAGGTGAAACTAAGGTATTAGGTGATAAATTGAAGGACCGCGTATTTTTGTGAACAAAAAACGATGCTGTTTGGAAACATGACTTCTATAGTTGGCATTTAATCATTATTAACATTTCAGTGTGAAACCTGCAGTTGGTCGGGTGAACATTATATAAATGAAATTGTTTTGATAAGGAGTCATTGCACGGTAGGATGAATTTGAGAACAAAGACTGAGCTGCTAGATAAGACTGACTTAAGATTACAGTTGCTTAGCAAATGAAATTAATTTTACGCTCCGGTTAGACATCCATCATTGATTCCTATCCACGCAATGTTACTAGAGTAACAGACGGCGGGTGCCTAAACACGGGCTATATCCTATTATTTGAAAACGTTATATTTGTCTTGAGGGAACCCATGAGTATTAAGGTGTTATTAAGTGCAGTTTTTGATATCTTTCCGTCAGATAACATGTGTGCGAATTGTTGTATGATTTTACAAAAAACAGTCTCCGGCTTATAAAAGCGGATGGGCGGCCTTGTATACTACAGGTTAGACAAATAATTGGACTGCCATCTATTTATTCTGCATGATTAACTATGCAAGCTTCGACACAGGTCCAGTGATCTAGTCTCATTGAAACGTTGTTTGTTTTGAGGCAAGAAATTACTAAGCACTACCCCAATCACCTCTTAACCGTGGAAGTGTCTATTTTGCATTCGATTATCTGCCGTTAAAAATGCAAATGACTTTAAAAATGCCGACGAATGTCAGGAAGATAGGGTGAAATTTCCTACACCATCACAAATTCTCCCCCCATAATTCTTTTATGGTGAGACCTGGAAATATCTCTTCTGAATGGCACCTCCAAATGAGTACATGCTTGCCCACTTAATCCAGTGAGTGGCGGTGTTGGGGGTAGAGTATGTACACGTCACCTTCACTCTCTTCCCTGCACCGCTCCGAGCTCTGCTTATGCTCTCTTTCCCTTCCTAACCCAGCAAGTGGCTAAGTAGGGTACGTTATGTAATACTGTTTTGGCAAGCTAACCATATGTCATCATTCGAATGGGGCTGTAGAACTAAACCTTGCAGCGTTTGGCTCTGTTTAGCCATCTTCATGAAACTCATCGTAGACACTACTGGGAGCACCTTAGAGTGCACAAATCACAATCATTGCAGAGCAGATTTGTGTACTAGATTGGACCATTCAGACACACCTAATGAAGGGTTTTCTTACAGTTAACTGGAGGGTTTATGCTTTATCACATCTGAGCATCCGCTAAACATGGTATGACTATTTGATACGAGATCTGTAGGAACAGTGATGTTAATACTTGAATGATTTATCATAGGTTAACATATTTCGGACCTAATTGCTCAGTTTTTATGCTTTTTCCGATTGATATACTGTGTTTCGCGATGGGAAAATTTGGGGTATTTCATTAGGCCTTAATTTTGAATCTTGGAACACGCCCCGCTTTTTTCGCCATCAATAAACGGAGCATTTTCTGAGCGTAGGGCACCTTTAGAACATTCACCATTGCTGTACACTAAGCTAATCTAACATATTCTTAACTATTAGGCACACATTTTAGCGTACTTGTTTGGTATGGGAAAAGACGACTATTTAAACTCACCGCACATTTAATTTAGAGAGCAAGTTCAAAAGCTAGAGAAATCAAAAAACCACGAGAGAACTTCAGGTTTTACTTCAACGTCTTGACATAGGTCTGTGTTATATGATGAACACAAACACACTGGCTTGAGAAATATCAACAATATTCCGCAGATAAACGCATCAAACTGGATAGAGGAATGCCCGGATGCTTATGGCCACACTAATTTTGGCCTAAAGAAATTAAAATTAATTCGTTGCGAACAGTATCAAACCACTCAGGTAGCAAATATCTAACCAGCACATAGTACCCTCATCACGGTAAACATAAATACCATCTGACTTAAGTGGGACTCCGGGGTTTGGATGCATATAAAACTGTGAAACGATAAGGCATGCCGCAGAATAAGGAATGTGAATGCCAAGGGACTTCTGATGCAAACACTACTGTCTGGACAACCTAACTTATGAATTAGGTTGCCCTTTCGACTTGCTTCTGTCTGATCTTTGGTACGTCGACACTCGTTGATGAGGAATCAAGTGCGGAGTGCAAAGCAAAACTAGTATTTTTAATGACTGCCTATTTTTTGCTTAATTCCAGCCAAGTACGCATACAGATTCCAAGCTCAGTTTGTTAACTCAATCAATACGGTCGATGCCTGACTCTTTATGACATGATCGTCACGTGGCTTTTTGTCGTACCTAGTTCGCGCCTGCTTCATGAAAGACTGAAATCGTTGTTTTATGAATCAGGATAGAGCAGGAGAACAAAGTAGTGACGCAAACAGGAGAGCTATAATTACCACATTACTTCCATATGCAGATCGCCGTCGCAAGTCGTGGTTTTAAATGAGACCTTGAAACTTCAGGCACTGCCCAAGCTTCTGGTGCTGGACTTTTTATTATTGCCTTAGTTACTGGAATTGATTTACTTATTTTTCTCGACTGTTTGTCTAATTTAAGTGTGTTTTGAGCAGTTAGACTCTAGTGAGTGTTCAGTCTCCGTAACTGCACCACAGATTCTGTGGTGATGCCTCGGCAGTAGCGTGTTACCAGGGAGGCATTTGCATAAAACACTAGTAAACAGGGGACAGTCATAAGGTGCGCTGTTCTCCGAGGCAGAGACATAATCCATTTATTCTCAGATGGTCGTAAATCAGAACAGGATGGGCGACACCCTTATGAACTTTGTGTTCAGCTGGGTGGTGCCCCTATTTTCTTGGGAGAAAGAAAGTAGAGATCTAGAAATATCGATGTTTACAAAAAACCAACATACTTGTTGAGACAAGACGATGGGGATAGACTACACATTACAGCTGAGACTCCCATTTTCAGGTAGATGGGTATTTGTAAAGGCAGCAGGATTTAAGATCGAGACTAGTGCCTTAAACGATAATGTTTTAAATAAGAATAACGAAGATGTGGGTATTTCTGCTTTTTAAACGCTACGGTGAGGCGGGATCACTTATGCATCTTTGCATGCCTAATGTTAGGCCAAAGTTATTCCTAAGCACCTTAAAAACACAGTAGTTTTTGCGCGGACTGAAAAATGTAGATGACGACGTAAAAATGTGTGAGCACGTCCGGCAATGTTAATGACAGCTATTACTTTGTATATAGTCAGTAAAACAGTCGTTCAATAATATTTTTATGATATCAACCTGAATACTCTCTCCGTGATCAAATATAAATAAATTTTCTTAACTGAGTTTTATTAAGTTCCATATAGAAAATAATCCACTTTTTAACCGCGAAAGCAAAAAGACAACTCTTTCTTGGGCAGGTGACACAATACGCGCCACCAGCAGCGAACACATTTAAGGTTACATAGAACCCAATAGGTGAGGGAAGAAGGAAATACATTTATAAAATAATACATGAGAATGAAACTAGACAAATAAAGTTTTATTTAAATAGTAATACTTCACTTCAAACATGGTAAGGTTTAGTACAGTTCAACAACTGACCACAACGTGCGGGAAACGCGAAAATATTTTAAAACCAACGAAGATGTCCTAACAGGTCTCTCTTCTTATTCAAATGAAAAGACGAAGTGACCAACGGAAGTATTTAACGAGTGCACTAGTAATCCTCTGGGGTAGCAAACAGAGTCACATAATTCGACTTTGCGGTCAAAAATGAAAAGTGGCCATACGCAAAACTTATGCCACAGTTTAAATAATAAGTAACATAAGAAGACCGTGGCATACTGATAATCTGCAGTGACAAAGCAACTCTAGCGTGTTATGTACATGGTTAACGTAAACATACAGAACATGGACTAACTCATAAAATATCAACCGAAATTCCGAAATACGTTTTCGTTTCACAAAGATTAATTAAGTAAGGTTGTTAAACTTATAATCATGCAGCATAATTCTATAATAATTCCGTTACCGTGGATGCCGGTTTTGATGCGAACTTCTTTTCGGCTGCATTCAAGAATCATATTCTGTAAGAATTTCTACTTAAGTAGCATGACGTTTTCTCAATTATTTTCAACGCCCTGAAAGAATTAATTATATTAGATGAAAAACGTGCATACAGGTCTTCATTCGTTCGTTAATTCGGTAGAAAATTGCGTTTTCTTCCCATTTCTTTTTGAATTAAGGGTATGATTTTGTTTTAAAAAGTTCATAATTGTGAAATTCTTTAATACCGTGAAGTGGCCGTTTATAAAACGTCAGGTCTATCTATTTGCCAAAGTGGCTTGTAAAGTTAACAATACAGCTCAAAGCCACCGCTAAATGTTACGAACCCTATATAATTTCCTCTTAATACCGTAGAGAAATGTATGGTTTTTCGTACGCGGATAGTATACGGCTTGTAGTTCGAAAGGCCTAAATGCAAGTGTCACGACAGGTCGGGTTCAAAATTATTCAAGAACTAAAAACGTTTTTGAAAACCGAATAATACCCCTCTGCGGTGTGTAAAATTAGAGGCGGACGTTATCGCCTACCGAATGGGCGTGCATGCCTTCCATAAAATATGATTAAACTTTTACGGACATTGAAAATAAATGAAGAAATTGCATGTTACTTAAGTGGCCGTTGTTTAACATAACATAGTTTATTATGCAGCCGGAAAAATTCATTCGAAAACCGGCATCCTATGTTAACAGGATTATTATGGAATTATGCTGCATGATTACTAGTTTTACAACCTCACCTAATAAATCTTTTCAAAACGAAAGCGCATTTCGGAATTTCAATTGTCATATGATGAGTTAACCCCCGTACTGTATGTATGTGCACCATGTCCATCACCCATGGACGAAGACGAAGAAAAAAGGTGACCAGTTCATGGAACAAAGTATATTTGTACTGTGGTCTCACACCCTTCCTCGTTTTCATCATCAGAGTGGTGCGGTTGCTGTCCCTGCTGTTGTTGATTTAGTAAGTCTCACAGTATGGTCGTGCTCGACGCACGAACATTGACCCGCCCGCTTTGTTTTGACTGGCCTTGATCTTTCTAAGGTTGACCGCTGGCTGGCTTGCAAGACCTTTGTCCTCCCTTGAGGCCGGCGTAGTCGTAGCCAAGTCTGCGTGCCTTTTGACTTCCCCTACGTCAGTTGGCGGACTGATCAGTCTTTGGTTTTTGTGTTCATTGCTTTTAGCTTTGCTGAAGCTTCGGTATGACGGTGTTCGAGATTGGTCAATTGACCACCGGCCGTCCCCTTTTCTTTTTCCCCTGATCGTCGGCTCTCGGCTTCACGTGCTCGTCTGCCCTATTTGCGTTTCCGAATCGATCCGAGTCTTTTACATAGAGCCGTGTAGGTGGGATGTAGTTCAATTGCTCCGTTGAGGGTGTTAGTCGAGGACCAGTCCTCGAGCACCAGTCTGACTATCTTCAGATTTCATGCGTTGAGCACGGCCATACTGCGAGTCCGGCGGCAGGAACAGCAACCGCACCATTCTGCTGATGGAAAACAGGATGTTTTTGAGGACACAGTACAAATACTATGTGCACCGTGGATTCAACAACTCTTTTTCTCCGTCTTCGGCGTATGATAAATGCAGTATTACCATGTGGCGTTTTAATTTCCCCATGGATTAATCGTAAACTCGGAGAAGATCAGTCTATTTACAAATTATTAGCTTAGAATAGCCTCAAATAGACTGGTCTTCCCCAAGTTAGCAAGCCATTTCTGGAATAACTTAAAAGCCGCAATTTCAAAACTGGCGTATATCCCAGAAAAGCGCATGGGAAACGCTGGGGAACCCAGTGACGGACCGAACCCCTCACAACCGTGTCATTCAAAGACAGAATATCTTCAAAACACACGGTTCGACTTCTAGTGAGTACCTGTGTTACCAAATATGGTATATCGTGCTAATAAT
>CACRXP010000273.1:87386-149792 GCA_902702965.1 Spirometra erinaceieuropaei | reverse complement strand
AGTGACTTTCAAATTCTACTCACTGGATATGTTAGGGTAATACCGCGATAGTTTCGGTTTTCTGACAGTGTCGAGCACTTGTGTGTCCAACGGCGACCAGTATTGTGTGAACACCTTATTAGGAATCCAGTGATTTTTATCTCGATTTCTCGTGGTGTCTGTTGTCTTACCAATTATTTCGTGGCGGTTTTTGGAAAAAATCAATAGACAGGGAAAACTTCGTTCATTTCTGGAGAAACATCTTCAGAACCTATACGTTTCATATTTTCTGTATGTGATTTCAAAGGGATATTTATCCCAAAAATGTCATGAATACTTTGCAAATTTTTTGAACTCTTTGAAACGCTGGTAAAATTTGCCCTGTTTTATTTCCTAGGAAAGTAATGCGCGGACTTGTATTAAGTCTTTCGGAACAGATCTTTTCCAGCACGGTTTGAAATTTGATATTAATATTTTAGCCGAATATCACACAGTACGTCCGCCGTTGTTGATGAATTTCAGCTCATATATTTGTATTAAATTTCGGACTGTGTATAAAGGTTTATTCCGAAAGATTTGTTTCAAGATCACACACTAACTTCCTTGGACATTCGACAAAGCGAGTTGAAACTGGAGTTTAAATACCAGAAAAAACATGGGAAAGCTGGGGGTCCCACTAATGAGCCGAACCCCCGCAGCTGCATCAGACAGCGGCACATGATCGGCAAAACACGCCTGTATGGGCCTTACGCTGATACCTGTGTTGTAAGTACGGTACATAGCTCCATAATGCTGGAAACATTGTTGGTAAGAACGACGACCATGCAAATCGGGACGCAATGTTTATCATTTTGGGAAAAAGGCGACCATTGGTACCATTGCATACGCTGGCTGTAGAGCATGCCAGTGGGATCGGTTGACAGTGCGTTATTGTGTTACGAAATAACATTGATGATTGCTTTAGCTTGCAAATGCTTCGTGCTTTTGTATAGAGCATTTAAAGTCAGACCTATTCAAAATTCCTGTTAAGACCACATTTCTTATAAAATAGAACATGGAGGAATAGAAGCGACCGCAGTGCTACAAAAGTTAATTTCCCTAAATAGAGGCCGAGTTACCGACTTTCGGGCTGTTGCTTGCGGTTCATAAAAATAGATCGAGTTTGGCATAATACAAAATTTTCATTTATGCAGCTGCCCTCTCCGATGACATGTACTTAATGGACAGTTGATAACTTACCCCGCGGTCCGCTGAGCACTATTCCACAATGCTTTGAAGCAAGTCGCTCTATCGATGTATATTTTGGAACAACTGCTGAGTGCCTAAAGAATACTGTCAGATGTTAAAAAGTAAGATTTCCTTTCGCGGTAAAAGTCATACTATCTTATTGCTGCTACCAGCAAGTGTGCATAAAGACGAAGATTGTGATAATATAAAAACTCACGTAAGATTAGCTTTCGGCAACGTATTCAGATGGGAGTGCGGAATATAAACATCCCGAGCAAACTTGCAGCTCTGTTCAAAGGTTATTTCAACAGATCATGTATGCAACAAGAAGGCTACGGACAGCTCGTTTCGTAGATACCTAGACCCGCTTTAATTGAAGCATGCATGTGCGTCCCTGGATTTTCTTGCCTGCGAGCCATTTCAGTCAATGGAGAACGAAAGGTTCTTCTGCTTTACTGCCCAACAAAGTGTTTTCGTGCCTTATATAATAAGAAGTAAAATGTAGCGTTTAAAAAATAAGGAATAACAACATATTCTGTCCTGGGAACCTATTTTTATAAATCAGCCAGAAACTGTGTTTCTGCTTATATAATATTTTCCCAAATTTCTTTGCCCAAGAATTACTTGGTAGAAAGTCGTACCTCCAAATTTTGATTTAAGAATGAACTTTACTTAGGAATCTCTCGCTTTGCGTTTTTCCTGCAGAATTTAATAGACATTAACTGAAAAAGGAGCATGTGTTTTACGTAACTGTTTGAAAGAATCCTTTGCACTAAGGCATCATGGTAAGGAATGTTCGCTTAAATGGTCAAACTTGAAATAGTTCAAACGCCTTTCAACTCGTTGCGTGGATGTTTTAGCACTCCGCAGGAAAGTTAATGGTTTCATTTTTCGCGTTATTCTGGTCCTAAGCAAAACGATTCCGAATTGCGAGCAAACCTGGAGCCACTGTATACGCTGAACCTACCTCGGGTAGAAGCGATGGCCAGTGTGCGACCTATTCCCTTGCGCCCTTACCTTCGCAAATGGCCTTTGGAGATGTGGACGTCAAAAACAATTATTTGTAATTCATGCGTATCCCGTGGATTGCAATTACGGGCCAGAGATCTGACAAAAGGGGGCGGCGCGTGCTCACAAACTCATAATTATTTTTGCTTATTTCGTCCATCTAAAGGTTTAGCGTGATTTTGCCCATAGTGTACTCAATTTACAATGCCTCAACTTGTTAAATTCTCTTAGACCGCATACTTAACATTCAGTCCTTATAGCATGTTTGATTTTGCAATAGCACGAAGCATTAAATAGATTTTCACTACACAAGATTCAAACATGGCGCCGGCTGCTCAGTATATGAAGATCATTACGGCCAATTTTCCCATATTATCTAGTCTAAAGATGTGGAAATGTGGAAAAGCTCTGTGTGAAAATGTTTTATTCAGTCTCCGACAGCATACGCCGACGCAAATACACTGCTGCCGACTTAATATTTGCTGTGCAGGGAGCATAATTTCGGACAAGATTCTTTTCCTTGCAGAAGGTAATATAAAATCATACTTTTTGCAGACTAAGCGTCTGGCAACGACCAAAAAATCTGTGGATATGAATGTTATGCAAATTCTGAAAGCACTAATCTCAAGGCAAATATAATAACGCCAATGATTTTACATGTTCCATTCTGTTAAACACACACTTCAGGCAACTCAAAAGTCCACCACTGACCTGGAATGTGACATTTCATTAACTAACCTCTTTTTGGTGATAACTGATATTTTCTTTAGGCCCGTAAAAATACAAAATGTGACCAGTACCATTTTGGCCGCTTAATCTGCAGGCTCCAGAATATGCTGATACGCATGGGAGAAACGTTTAATGATCTCGCTGCTAAAAAGTAGTCCAACATGGATCATTGGCTTCGAAGATGATCACATGTTCTTAGACTTGAAAGTCTGAGGCCCATGTAAACATAAATACCAAACATCAGGACACGTTCTATGCAAACACTATAAAGCTTCTGTCAAAAATTATTTTATAGAGATATAAGTGTCTATCGACACATTGTTATTTCACTTATTGAAGGCGAACGGAAAACATACCCAGATATGCTCAGAGAATTAAATATTTTTCGTACGAGTTCATCCGTCTTTTGAGGCGAGTCTGGATATTGTTTGAATCAAGTAATGCAAACGTGTTAGCTGTGATAATCCTTTTGAGGTTAAACTTGAATTTTTAAATAACGATGTAAATTGTCAAAATACGTGGATCCCTTAACTTTGCTCGGCCATACTTTACCACAGTTTACCAAAGCGGAGTTGGTCCTTTTTATTTATGCACCAGCGGACAACCTATTTTAGCCATGGTATGGTGCTGTTTCCTCGGACTGTGTATTGTGCAGAATTCTTAAAGCAGCCAAAATAACACGCGCACTGCCTGATGCAGAAAAACGGGTGAGTAGATTTGAAATAATGAGGATTAACTTGCTTGATGGCATATAATCTCTTACTTCTTAGTAAATCTAATGCAGCTGCATCACGCCTAGAATGATGTATGGGTTCTGTAACTCCCTCGCGCGGAAAACAAAGTGAATATCATCTCAGGTGATAATATCCGAGAGACATTTTATAAGACGCTCCCTGATCGAGGACTGCCAGTGTGTCTGTATATTATTAGTTGGTTGAGTGATAGGTCAACAATAGTAAAACGTGAGTCAAAGACCGAGGAATCCAAAAATGAGCTAAATAAAAATTAGTGAAAAATTTGGGGTAGCGGTCCTTCATGTTTGGTTAAAAAAGGACATTTTATGTCATGCGAAATATCGTTAAGCATCCAACAATATGTCACGTACGTGGAACACTTGTTTTGATGTTCACACATTTGCATTTGGAAACCGTCATTTCTGCCGTCTGTATTGATCCTACCCGAAATCGAATACTGTGAAATTAGCCATAGATTAATGCCTCCACAAAATCAAAAAATAACGCTTGACAACAGTTGTTTAAATTTTAACACTTTTAAAGGTCTGCTGCTAATAAAATAAACAAAACATAACCCATGTTTTGATCAAAGAGTTTCCAAGTTTTTAAATACAGACCATAAATAGACAATGCTCATAATAAGTAACCGTAGTTGTACCATATCCTCTTGTATGAAATTTTTGTCCATTTATCCTAATAAGGGTTATTTTTATTTGATTTTAAAGGTGACTGGCTCCCGCTTAAACGGATTTTATCTGACATAAAGTAAGCCGAATTTCTGAAGCGTTAAGAATGCACTGTTAATAACCAGAAAAAACCGTTCCGACGGAATCGTCTTTTTAATACCAATAGCGAGCTGAATGTACAATTTTACTGACTATTCTTGCTAGTATTTAAGCATGATTTCATATGTTTCCCAGGGGTTTAAAAGATAAAAACGCAATTCTGCCTTTTAATTTCACATAATGATCATCTGTATTAGGTACTTAAGCATAAATTGTCTATGCATATCCGCTTTCTCTACAGTCTTTTTCGTTCTTAACAAAGATGTTGACGTCCCAACCACATTAGCAACTCCTATGCTACCAAAGCACAACTTCTTTATTGACGATATTAAGATAGAAACGCCGTTGTGTGAGACATTTAATCCGGTTCGGCACTCGGATATGCAGCACTGGGTTGCGCCATCGTCTTGTGAAGTTAAAAAATCCAGCAATAGCAACTCCAGCGTTTTGTCTCTGCCAATGACATAACTCGTTTACTAATTGCACTTACAATGAACCTCGCCTACAGTTTACGTAGATCGTCTTAAAATGCAGTTTTATTATGAAGAAAGTTGAGTAAACACGGTATAGTGTTATGCCACATGGTCTGTTTGCATATAATCGTACGGTAGATGTGCTAACTCATTTAATGTTAACCAAAATTTCGAAATGTGCTTTCGACTTAAAAAAGATTACTTAAGTTCGGTTGTTATGTTATTGTGCGAGATAATTCCACGATATTTCAGTCACATTCGGATGCGGGTTACAAGCAAACTTCTTTTCGGCCACCTGCAAAACCTACGCCCTGCGAAAAATGAGGGCTTAATAAATGAGGTTTTTCTCATTAATTTTTAATGTCTTTGTAAATTCACATAGAGCTCATAGAAAAGATGCGCAAAATGTTCATTCTCTAAATCAATTGATAGACAATCACATCTTCCTTGAAATGCATGCTTAGGAAAAAGAGTGTGCAAAGGTTTTAAAGTTTTCCGAATAACTGGGAACGTGTCCTGCCTTTACACATGCATCCCTGCTTTCCAACCTAAAAGCTGTATATTTTCCATGTACGGAAAATCATTTTCTATACGCCGTTAAGAGGTGACAATTTAGCAGTGAACCATATTTGAAACGTTACGAAAACATTTAGTAGATGCAAAGACATTGTTTTATTAAAAGGAACTTAACGTCCTTATAAGGCTCACCATCAGAAACTTTTGGAAACCAGATTATACCCTTCACTCAAGCACAAAATTCAAAGAAAATGTAATTTTCTACCCGGTGAGTTAAAACGAGATATTTTATGCGTGTTTTCTATGAAATATATTTGAATACACAAGGAAATTGAAAGTTAATGAGAAAAACCTTATTTATTAGGCTGTCATTTTTCGCAGGGCGTGGGTTTTGAAAGCGACCGGGAAGAAGTTCGTTCAAAAGCCAACATCTTGGAGTAACTGAAATATCTTTGGACTATTTTGTACGGTGATTAGTATCATGACCCTACTTAAGTAATATCCTTAAGTCAAAAACTCATTTCAGAATTTTAGTAAGCATTTCATGAGGTAGCACATCTAGGTAGAACTTAGAGTTTAAACTCTCCTTGGCGTCTCTGGCCACACTGAAGTCCTATTTGCGGATATAACGTGACTGTAATATCCGTTTTGCCTCTAGGGAAATTTTCATTTACATTGTCAGGAGGAAGGCTGGCAGATAGCGTCACATTCTCATATTATTGCCGTTAGAAATCGGTCAACAGTTAGACGGTAAGATGCAAAGTGGATCTATTCAACCTCAAGAACATGATTGGACGACTTGGCAAATCCATGGACACTACTGAAAACATGAGGACTGTGGTTATACAGCGTATATTTAGGTCTATCCCAGACTACCCTAACTACAAAGGCGGAATTTTCACGTCCTAACCAGGAAGGACTATCTCATAGCAGAACTGCAGCCAGAGTACCTTTATGTATATCAATTTAGTTGTTGGAGAATTCAAAGCTTTACGTTTGCCAAGCAGGTCATCGCTGTTTTAAAACGTGCGTGAGAATGTATACGTGCATGGTTTAAGAATTGAAATAAAAAAACGGTAGGCAGCATCACTGTCGATAATCTGACAGTAGACAACAAATAATTAAACGTCAAAGCGTATTTTATTATAAGTTATGGTACGAGGATGATCTGTTTGAAGTTATTTGCACATGACAGTGTATGCAATAGTATAAGCCACAACTATCAACTTTCGAGACTGACGCGTTGAAGCTAAATAAACTTGCGCAGCATCAAACTCGCCACGGCACAAACCTGGCTAACTACCACCTTTTCACACTTTCCGGATCATTTAGCTCAGTTTTTCTATTACTTCGCCCAACGATTATTTTGTTTTAGGGTTGTACCAACCTGATTAAAGACTACAGCCTTTGTACTTCTGTTAGTCAGTTTGACGTCTGAAATGATGTGTTTGTTTTTTATTTTCAAATAATTTCGACATTAACGGTTAAATAAATTTCGGCGTACAGGAACCATAGTCAGATTAGTAAAGTCGGTTCAGCGACACTATATAAAACAAAGAAGACAAAGGGATAGGAACCCTCACAGTATAGATGATCCTGCACTATAAACTAGAGATGTAAATGTTATGGTTAAGGTTAATCGCAAATATATGGTTAAGGCAAAGAATTCGGTTAGGCCAAGTATCATGCACGGCACACGGGAATAGGTACCCATCCTGGAAATTTGCACAAATTCAAGTGTAGTACCGGGGTTTCGTTTCCAATGTCTTAACGATACATATTCTTTGGAACTATTTTCAATTGATGACGAAGTCTGTCGCATAACAAAAAAAACATTTTTCCTTTTTGGCTGTCAAGGGGTATTTCTTCTGTCGATCTGAATCATTTCCAAATAAACAGATTCTCATCTTGTGCATACAACATGTGCGGACATCTACCTAAAAACTGCGTCTTATGGATCTGAATTGTTTCTATTGTCGTACAACAACGACAGTTCAAGGGGAGTTCTGAGGATATCCACCGTGTGCGCCACCGTAAGTTGGAGCAGGCGCGGTGACTTGGGCGTGCATTTGTTTATACTGAGTGGACTTGCGCATCGTATATCGCATTCTCTCAACATCGCCTTTTATGTAATAGTGCCATTTGGAATGTCCAGACCGCTCTTTTTTCGCCTGGGCGCTAATAACCACAAATGGTGGGAGACATTTTCTGCACTCTGTTTGAAAACATTAAATAAAATTGCTGCGATAAATGTTAAATTTTGTCGAATCGTACTGTGCTCATGCCAGTTAGCGGACAACAATTAATTATTATACCAGTATTTCTTTCTAAAAACCGATATTTTTTGCTCACAGATACAAGAAAAACCGGACAGACAACTTAGGCTATGGAAGCTGCGGTTAGTCTAAGCAAAAGGGGAGGGAGACTGCGATTCAACCCTGTTTCATCTCCTTAATAATCTGAGAGGTTGGCCATTTTAGGCGACGATGCATACTCTGTGGGCTGCTATCAAGCCTTATAGCATTTTTCATCTCCCTGACTTGCTCTGCATCTGTCGCATTCTCACCTTCCTCGCCTACATGAGCCATTTGGCAAGACAATGAGAACAACCTGAGGCGGACTTGGACGCGGCGACTTGAAGAATCAGCCAGCCCTTCTGCAACCTAGCCCTTGAAAACTTTACCAGGTCTTCGCCAAAATGGACGAATTAGTTCCTATCTAGGCGGAGCTGCCACAGAGGCCGCAGTTAGAAGGTGCCAATTAGCCGAGTCTCCTTCTGGAAAGAACCACATTTCCAATCCGCACATTTCCAGGGGTTTTGGCTGGCTTAATGCTTTAAAATGAACTAGTTTGGTCAGCTTATTATCTTATTATTATTTCACTTTTAGTTTCATGATGACATTTGATCTGATCTGCTTGCCCACGCCCTCCTCATCCTATATCATGCACTCATATAGCAAAAAAACAGTATTTCTGCACCAGCTGGTTAGGAATATTGTTCTGTGCAAATGTGATTTTCCGTTCCTCGCAATCGTTTGCCCGTCCTTATTTAGAAAGCCCTGTAAATCAAAAACTGAACAGCCAGTTTCGTTCGATGCTAGCCGTGCACTTTCGAGATCCGTTATCACCAACAATATATTGCCTGGCATAAAAAGTACACTAGATACACGCGCACACATTCAACCCGTTTATTGGACGCATTATTCATCGCCTTTTAAATTTTCTCAGCAAGCTTCAGATAGATCGTAATACATTTTTACCATGTAAAGGATCAAAGTTTTCAAAAAGTTTTCCTACCATCGATGTTCACTGCTACATTAAGACAGTTAATTACAGAATTTTGTCAGTGGACTTGGCATTTGCGTATACTTGTCCTGTCAAAGATCCAACTTCCATCAAGAGCAAAATTAACTCAGCGCAGCTTCAGTCAACGACATATGGAAAAGGTCAAGAATCAAAACTATTATAAAGTCGTCGCCCCTCGGTCAACGACAATCATGCTGAGACGTACATCGTCATACATATGGCTACTCTTGCTTAAAAACTCATTTTAAACACTTAAGGCTTTTTGTCAGAAAAGACGGAATTAAGTTGCAAAATAAAATAATTTTAGATTGGCTTGAAGAATCATGCCTCTTTAAGAGTTTGATTTGATGTGCTCATGAAAGACCGAGACGTAGACCAACAACCAAGTTCGCGTACAGGAGAGGAAACGCATTGCTGCAAATTGCAAAATACATTACTGAGGGTCATCGTAAGGTTCAATTTAAGCGTGTAAAAATTAACCAGACCGAGATCTTCACGACCAGTGCGTGGACTAAGGGGTGGGCATGCAATCACTCTACATGACGCAAAGGGTTTACAATGTGGCAGACAAATTTTTGAGCAGTCGTCGAGTCCTCCGCAGGTCGGTCACACATTACGTAGCCTATTAGTTTCAAAGGACTGCCCAAGCTTCGATAGAGAAAACAGATTCGAATAACCGTCACGGCTATTACTAGGTTCAACTTCAAAAAGCGCATCTTTTACAACTTTTGGGATGATCTTATGGTCCATTCCAACCGAATTACAAATTCGTGATACTGTTGGAATCCCACAGCATTTTGGAACTTGTCTCACGTCTGGAACTTGCGTCTGGTAAGTGCGTTAACCCGTTACTTTTTATGACCCAGCATCGGTTTGTAGGAACACATTGTATTGGACCGATTCGCAGTCATCATGTTAACCTCAGACAGTTATTAAACAAATTTTGACTTTTTGTTAACACTCTCCAAATTTCCTCTTCGTCGTTTGAGCAAGTCTCGTTATTAGTTTGTCATCGTCCTTGAAAGTGCATATGCATTTTTATGAAGTCTGTCTTCTTTGCTTTCGAATAACAGCTCCCCAAGTTCGCAAACGGTAAAAATTACCATGCGTTTTTTGTGAATGTCAGAGTCGTCGATTTCGATGCCCATAGTGCGTTTTTACAAGCAACTGTATACGACTCCAACAGACCTCCTCCCCGTTTACGAGACGACTATCTGGGAAAGACTATGGTCGCACAAGTATTTGGGACCCAGCGTCATGACTTTTGTGGACGTCGCCGAAATATTCGGTCGTCGTCCTATTAAGAAAAGCGATAAAGCAACTTCGTTGACAATCGTTGGGAAATTGCAGATATCTTAGAAAATTGGCTCTAAATGCCCTTGAGATATTGAAAACCATGAAAACTGAATGGAGGTGCCACATGAAAAAAGCAGCTAATGTGGCGTAATAAATATTTTGGTAAGATGTGGTTTGGTAGCCCCACCTGATGGACAAAATACTTTTGGGGCTAGTGGTTAGCGTTAGGGGTTAGCGTCATGGCCAGGGGTTATGGTTAGGGGTCAGGGTTAGGGGTTAGTGTTAGAAGTTAGGGCTAGGTGGTAAGCGCAGCTATTTCTCAACCATTCAAAATACAACCGCTTTTTTTTGCATACAACCACTAGCCCTCGTCGCCTGTGCGGTCCATGGCTCCACATTAAAAACCCCTATTACCACCGATCGCGTATTACGGATGGCTTGGGTGTTTTACATCAGGCGGGCTACAAAACCACATCCGACCAATATGCCCTACCCCCGACATAGTTACCAACTAAAATGTCGTGTCCCGGAGACTTCACTCCATGGCCTGCACTGAATAATCTTTAAAATTCTTCGCCTGATTATTTTTTATCTGCTATCTTTAGGCTAGATTTCCTTTTTGTCACTTGCAGTTAGGAAGCATTTGGGCAAATAACACTTATCCTCGTTTTAAACAACCCAGGCAGAAGTAAGTTTTCCCATTATATACGTGACATTGCGGGTTGTTCTTGGATTTGTAGCAGTTTACTTTCCGCCGCGAATAGCATCAGTCGTAGTCGCGGTGTTCACCATCCACTACTGCAATGCTCGAAGTCGTTCTTCCACACCGCAGACACATATCCAAACTTGCTTGTACATAAGAGTTGTCAACGTTGAATGCCCGAATTGCAGAAGGCGATTAGGATAATCTCTGATAATGGCCGGTAATCCAATTCATTGAACAAAGGGACTGGCACTAAAAGTCCTTTAACTAACTGCACTGTTTAATTGTCGACGATAATCAGCCGTGGTAGAGTGAATCCACTGTTAACTGCGACTTCGCCTTCGGGCCGCCATCCGTCGCTGAACAATCGGTGAACGACCTTGGTATTCTATATTGGGAAAGTTGAAATAAACGACACCAAACTGGACGTGAAAGGAGGTTGTTGCGTTAGAGTCGCCACCGCTCGAATCGGACAAGGTAGCTGAAAGCTTTAGTAGCTGACACACGATATTCCATCCGTGCGTTCTGTGCATTTCGGTACCATGCTGAAAGTTTTCACTAAACTTCTATAAAGTGTATGAGAAATATTTGCTCCTGTGAAGTTCCACCATGAACGTTAACGAATTCGAAACCTTTTATTCAACATTCTCAAGAACTACCTCACCAACTTCTGAACAAAATTTACATATCAAAAATTGGTTGTTAATCAAAAAATGTAATTTAAAATTTTCTTGAAGTGGCAGTATCATACTAGTGTTTTCCAAACGTAGGGCCTAGGCATGCAGTGAGGTATGTTGCTGCCTGTAACGTGGTTAATTTTTAAAGCTCATTTTTTCGGCTTGTTGACCAAGTTTGAATAAAATCATCCGAAATAAAAAAGAACCCGAATAAATGACAGCCGATTTAAAAGCACAGTCAACAAATACAGACAAACATATAGGGTACAAGCAGTAGCCTTTATAGAACATCTCTTATTTTAAAATTCGAAATGTATTCATTTGGCAGGCACTAGGATACATGAAGCAAAGTTATCGAAATCAGATTTGCTGTGGTAAAACTTTTGCCCAGAAAGATAAAATGTTACCTACTTTATCAAGAGAAAATTCTGAGTTTATAGAAAGGACGAACCCTGTGGAGGCGCATTGGTCCACCCTTAGATTGCGGATGAATCTCCCTTGTAACAAAGTGCTGGGTTGCCCGAAAAAGTGGTAGTCAAGTGCGCAAAGGCTTGCTGATTATAGTGGATGAAGAAAGTTTAATAGCCCAATTGTTTCGAGAACTAAAACACTCTGATCGAGAGTGCAGCTTACCAACTTCACAGTGTTCATGATATTAGTTCTCTACGGAAAGAATCCTATCCAGATTCAAGAATTTGAAGCAAATTGGGTTGCTTACAGTCCACCAGACGGTCGCAATGACGAATTTGGTCTGCATCCGTTTTTGCAGGCGTTAAATTTTTATATCGCCGTCGGATTGTTTTGTCGGTTGCCAATGAGTGTCATTCAGGTCTCTGTTGACATTACTTTTGGATGAAGAAATGTGTCGCTTTGTTGATCGGATAAGTGTTAATATCATTCGTATCGAACAGTGACGATTGTTGTTCAGTTTGCATGGTAGCCGTTAATGGATTCTTAAACTTTCGCCATGGCTTCAACAAATAACGATGGTGAATTAATAATGTTTATTTCTTCCGTCACCATTTAATTTGACCAGCGTGGGTCCCTACCGATAAATGTCTTAGTTGCTTGCCTTTAGTTATAGAAGGCTGCTTCTTAACCTCCACTAGTGTAAAGACCACAATTTTTGTTCCAAAAGTTTCAGAACCAAAGTTAGGCCGTGTCCCATCAGTCATTTCTTCGTCAAATACTCGGTTACGGTTTCTTGCCTTATGCGGTAGGCTTGTGCAAGTTTGAACCTATGCAGATGTCTTAGTTTGGGCATGATAGATCCTTTTTGGCTCCACAATAAAAATGAGTTAACAATGAATTTCAGTCCGGTATTTTACATAGAGAGAACCGAAGTTACGGGATTGACCGGGTCATCTGCGGTTGTTCGGAAGGCTAATAATTGACGCAGTGCACATTAGTGTGAAATGATCGGCTGCCGGACTAAAGGTCAGGCTACAATGGCTGCTTCTTAATATGGCCCCTATGGTACCCCCACGCAGCGAGATCCATGCCGTTGTGCCGGCGCACACTAAGGTGCTATGCCCGCCACCTGTGCGCTCTCTCCTCCGGTCTTCTTCACTATATCATGACACTGGGCCCAAGTGGGGGAGTAGGGAACGGAGCGGTATATGCAGCGCATGTCTACTATCACTTTACACTAACTCGTCTTCGTATAGTGGACGCCGCCGAATTTTCATCTCACAAAAAACGTATACTCTACTTCAATCTGCAGAGTTGCAGCAAATAAACACCGGAACTGTCCTGCGCCAACCCAGTCGTAAGACTTAGTACCAAATCCGGATTTATTAAACAAGCATCACCCACGCTTCCTGCGTCCTCGGGAAAACTTTTATTTCTGAAAAGTCCTGACCTTAGGGCCTTGGAAAACGTCAGCGTTCTTGTTAGAAGGCCTTGGTGCTACACAATGCAAAATGTTTCGATGAATTGCAAACTTGGTAACGCCAGTAAACACACCATCAAGCATGCAGTGATAATTGTAAGTACCATATGCGCATTTCGCAGAGGCGCAACGTACAGCGTTAGGATCTTAGACATAATTTAGCTTTTTTCATTGTTTGCCTGCTTACGGCATGCATTTAGGTGTTAACTGTTGTAACGAACTCTAAATGCCAACCTCCATTGTAC
Source organism: Spirometra erinaceieuropaei (assembly GCA_902702965.1). Lineage (NCBI taxonomy): Eukaryota > Metazoa > Platyhelminthes > Cestoda > Diphyllobothriidea > Diphyllobothriidae > Spirometra > Spirometra erinaceieuropaei. Next base: position 136,223 of record CACRXP010000273.1, on the reverse strand, counting down.
TCTCTATCCAAATAGGCCATTTTGGAGGACACTTTTTCCCCAGGATACCTGCCGACCAAATGACTCACCTTCACATTTATGATCCTCGACATCCAGAATTTGGGCAAGGTTTGGTTGACGACAGCACTTAAAGTAGAAATTATCACTGCAATGCTTTTGACTTCTGTGGCAAGTCCGCATATGTTTGCGCTTGCTTTTCCTGTGTGGGACCGCCAGCAGACGCCCGAGGCCACCTTTTCTAATGCATTACGATGACACCCCACACTCGTACCGTAACTAAGACAAATCGATGAACCCCATTCCCACTTTTTATTATAGCCGGCATTTCTCAATAACTCGCAGCAGTTTTATTAACGAACGTTGTGAAGGACACTTCGTCTCTCCGTAGGCAGGTATAATACCTCCGTAGTCAGTGTTGATAAGAATTGCCTCTAGATATTACTCCTAACAACTTTTAGGCTCAGATTGGAGTGAGGTTCTCCACCTCGATACTTATAGCTGCACTAGTAGTCCTTTCGGTTGGGCTTGAATTTCAGAGCTATAGCACACAGCGATCGCATAACGATGCCCAGTTCGTAATATAGAGAGGAAATTCAGGATCCTGGAGTCAGTTGACAAGGCGATGGGGGGAGTTATAGCAGCCGCTCCAGTCCCCCTTTTCTCCGGCCCCGGTGACAGGCCGCTGACACACGACCACCCCCGCCGGCTAGAACTGGGGCCCCTCCTGTCCAGCTGCAGTGACGCCCGGCAGCCCTCACAAACTATTATCCCCTCACGCGCGTCGGACGACCTGGCCTGATACCCGTGAGCCCCTGTGATTATGCATCCCCCTAATCCTCCCCAAAGCCGGCAAATCTCATGACGAGCACTCGGCCAGTCACCCCCACCTCCTGACACAGACATTCACCCGGCGTAAACTACACACCGCGACTGACGCTCTCCGTGAACGTACGCCTATCTCTGTTGCAAGCAAACAGCCAACTTACGGCAACCTGCCCTGTGTACAGAATAAACTAGTCCTCACAGCTCCCTTACTTGAGACATTAGACGAAACAAACTTATTGTACGCGGTTTAAGTTGATCTCACATCCTTGATCGCCACAGGTACTCAATCTTGGAATAATAGTTTTATTCGAGGACTGCGTCGGATATGAATAATGCTTGCACACGAGCTGCATTATTTTATACGCTTTAGTCGCTATGGCATTTTAAACTTATCAAGATTGGTGGTTTTTCATTCGTCATCCGGCTCGATGTCGCAACCGGGTCGTTTTTGGTCGCTGCTGCCTCACACGTGTAAGTGAATGGTATGGTAGTTTCTCCGAAATTTGGCTCGTCGACTAGCACTGGTTATAATGTCCGCCCGCGTGTTATCACCAAATGAGAAACGATGATGCAGTATTGACAAATGATCAGCGCTCGGAGATGAAGATAAAACTGTTACCCAATTCCTCTTACCCTCTGCCTAGGGTGCATTAAGGATCTCCCTTTAAGCTCATCCTATGACTCATTGGCATTCAAAGCCTGCGGTCTGGCAAAGTGTCTGCTTCGACATCTTAAGTTGGCTAGATTGCAGTTGGTAGCCAGGAATGGGGAAGCGGACGGCGACCTTAACCCTAATCCCAACCTTAAATCCAACCCTAACCCCAACCCTAAACGTTAACCGTTAGCCATAACGGCAACCCTAAGCCTAACCGAAATCGTAAACGTAACCATAGCCCTCAGACATAGTCGTAACTAAAAAACCTAACCTTAATACTGAAACCTATTCATACGCTCAAACCCTAACAGTAACCCGAAAACCTAAGCCTAAAGGCGTAATCTTAACCCAAAAATCGGATACCATTACCTGGAAACCTAATCCTAACCTCAAACGTTAAACGGATGCCGAATGGGTCAGATGTGATTATGGAGCCCCACGAAATAGCCCCAATAAACAAATCCCCCAGTCACCTATAATACGGGGCGTGGCTACCAACTGCGATCTAGCCCTTAAGTTTATATTTGCTGATACCGATAGTACAGACAGTTTTAAATGCAATTCTTGTGAAAAATTAAATGGTTAAGCCTCCTGCCAAACGAAGTTATGGTATCTTTTGATTTCATGTTGCATTTTACTTCCGTCTCCCAGGATCTGTCGGTTAGCACAATTGGGTCACTTCTTCGAAGCAGACACGCAAAAAGAGGCACTAGGGCGGACGAACTGAAACCCATTTATCCCTGGAGCTCTGTCCATAAAAGTACTTCAAGTTTGACATAAGAAGCTACGAGCAAGTTAAAGATACGCTAATAAGTTTATTGATTTCTGGACTCGTGGTTGAGGCGATGCGGCAGAGGCTGGAACCACCGGCCTTCCAGCACTATAGATTGAAATTCTGGGCTCGGGATGCAAATGTTTTTTCACAAATATCAAACGTGTTCAGATGACCACATTTAAAGGAAATATCGATGCTGTCTTTTCGGAGCTGCAATTCACGATGGAAAGGGAAAAAGTGCACCGGCCGGTCTTCGCTGACGTTTCCATCTTTCACAGGGATGGTGTTGACCAAAGACCGAAAGCGCTCGGAAAGCGACAAGTGCGACACCGGTACTGAGCGATAACATCAGCAATGTAGTCAGATACAAAGGCGTTTGCATAATGACGCCACATCGGTTTGCTACGACACGTTGTAGTGGACGGGGATTCGCAGTTGCCTAGTAGCAACACCTTCGTCGAATGCACAGAGTAAGTGGCCACTCCCGTTGCTTCGTCAAGCGATGAATGCGCAAACATAACATGAAGTCAAACTTTGTCGGCTCTAGGAACACTCCCATACACTAAGAACATCCCAAAAGCCGTCGGCAGCATTTTTATGCCACTTTTCATCGAAGTTGTAGGCAGACCAGAGGCACCCATCAGGCAAAAATCGTCTAAGTCGAAGGACTTACCGTTACGACGACTAACTTTTAGGGTTACCCCTCAGCTCTGGTGCAGTTGTAGGCAAGGGAAGTAATTCGAAGAAGCAGGAAAATGAATCCCGACGCAGATGACCTTACATTCATTAACAACGAGGAAGAGCGGCGCCAACATTTAGTACGGTGTTCGTTCGACGGAGTCTGGATACACCATCAAGTTGGTGGGGCCAGAAACCCCTCGAACGTTGACAACCACGTGGGCCGTCAGTTGTGTGAATCGTGGTTCTTCGGCTAGTGACTTTCGAAAAACAATGAGCTTATGTTTTTTGTTCACTGCGCAGATTCTATGTATGCAGCGAATGCAGCTGAACTCTGGTTGAACTCTGCCTCGAGTTACAGTACTAATGAGCTAAATCGCCACTGCTTGTGATGAAGCCGGGCGCATCAACGACTGGAATGCTGACAACCAAGCCACTGTCATACACATTTTCAATGAATCCATTGATTATAATTGTACTATTCGCGTGTTGACCTTAGCGACTCCATCCTATAAATGCTAGAACTCGCGTACGCCTTTTACCTCAAGCTGCTATTTATTTGGTGATAGATTCAAACAAAGGTCCGAAACGCCGGGCAAATTGAATTATTTCCAAGTGATTATTTGACTTCGTTCGTTCCCCTGTGTTGGGAGCTTTTCTTTCGCACCGCATGTCTCTTACGTACTACTGACTGCACCCGAACGAACTAGTATTTACCTAGACCGTCCATCCGACACAAAATGTTGGGCCCGTCAACGTCTACTGTTATGGGTCAAACATCTTACAGCCAAACTGCGACTGAATCCTCGTAGGTCTTAATAGTTTGCGCAGGTTCATGTTGTATTCGTTGTATTTTCCATGCTCAAATTGGGCAGAAATGTTTACTATGTGGAAACTGGATGAAAGGTTTTTTATGATCCCGATGCGTATGTTGCCGTTACACAATTATGGCAAAGACATTGAGCTCATTTTTGGGATTAACCACTCTGAAGCAATTCTGGCCGCATTAACTTCGAAGGAAATGATGGACATCTCACGACCTCTGGTAATTCCCTGCATTCGTCTATTTCTCCCCAAAGGCTTGATCAGAAGACCTCCTGGAAACCGTTCTTAGTTGTGTGTTCGTTGTGTCTATTTTTACCATTTAATAAATCTGTAGTCCCAATCATCACCTAAAAAGTATTCAGGAAGAAAACGACACATGCAGTCGAAATTCAACAAATGACAGGGATGTTCGTCCTCACTACTAAGTTGGCGTCTCTCGCTCTAGCGGCCTGGAGTACCCACGTTCTTTTAGATACTCCCCTGGCCAACCGCAGCGAAGTGAAAGGAGCTGTTCCGTGCTCAGGATGGCTGGTCATAACTGTGACACCCCGATTCTCGGTGATACCCGCCTCTCTTATGAAGGACGATGGAGTAACGTCGACGCAAATTATACTCTCTTCTGGAGCAGAAATCCAACGCCACACCTTTGAAACGATGGACTCGCCTTAAAGAATCAGTAATCGCTTAATGATCATACGACTGCCAATGCGAGGGGAGGAGCTTGCTACCATTGTCAGCGCTCACACTCCCAAGGACATGGAGAGCTACGTCTGCGAACATCTGCACGCGCTCGTTTTAGCGATGTCTAAATGGGGCAAAATTTTATGCCATCGGTGGCTCCAGTGCGGAAAGTGGTCGTTATCTAGGCACTCGGAAGCCTCAATTATGATAAACTTCTCCTGAGGCAGGCATGAACAGGACACAATCATCTCCGCAATCACCAACATCCATCAGCCACTTTATAGACCAAAAAAGAGCGTTGCTGCACTCTCGTCTGTGTCGCCAGCAAGCGATGGGCTATGTCGCCCTCGGTCGGTGACACAAACGCACTTTATTGAGGAAAAAACGATGTGTAGCGCCGAATACTCGACTGCAACCCCAGCATCGCAATGAATCCCAGGTCAAGAATAATTAACAATCGATGCACTGTACCCCTAATGTGTTTGAAAGTAGACTGCAGGCGAGAAACAAAGTGAACATCAGGCTATAGGAACTGTTAGTCCTGTTGAGACCTGTTGAGATGACCTGCTGGATGAGTCATAGGATACCCGCCAGGCAGTTTTCCTAAATTGTCTTAGACCCCGAAGCTGATAATACTGAGATTCGTTTAACAGAAACAGCAAGACAATACGACTTTGGCCCTCCGGGTAAAGCAGACCACATCATAAATACCAAAAATGGGCCCCATAAAAATCAGATGAAATCCACATGTTTCACAGGCCGGGGAAAAGCTTAATGACTGGTGGACTGCAGCAAAGTGTAGGCGTTTGGAGTACATCTGCATAATGTGGGAACTGATTAATAGAATATGCAGAAGACAATAATTATCAACCAGTCGACACTGATTGGGGGAATTCAATGAATTTACAGAAAATGTTTCCGGTACTCGGTTCACAACTAGGGGCTTATTCATGGGCCCGGTAGGTGTGTACGATGCCAAGAATCCTGAAGTTTGACTGCCGGTATGCAGCCCAGATTTCCAGCGTCATCTATCCATTCAGCAGTTTTTAGCAATCAGCCTAATCTTGCCGTGACAGTCACCTTAACACATATCCGAGTTCTTATATATGCCTATCGTTCTGGCCATGCGTGTGTAAAGCGTGGAGACGTGGGTAATACATTCGATTCAGTAAAAGAATCTTAAACACTTCCACTTAAACTGTCTGCAGAGGATAACCAAGGCAGAGTTATAGGAAATGATGATGATGGGGGGGGGGGTGATTGAGAAGTGACCTACTTCAAGACTACTATTGGGTGATGTCGTCAGCATATCTGTACTGTCAGTTGGCATTCTGAACCCCAAACGATTCGTTAGGCAATTTCAGATTAACTGCGGTGTCAGTACATTCGGTTCACTCCGTCCAACTATGCACACCGTCGTTGCTTCCATAGCCCCTGCCACCACCACTGTCACCATTAGACGCACCCCTCTTCTCTATTTTCAATTTTAAACCGCCACTAAGCCCCACCTTGTTCTGCACCCCCATGCGCGCACTTTATTTGAACACTTGGTCACCGCATACATCTTTTTGTTCTTAGCCACAAGAGCGCCTCTTTTAGTGGAGGGTGCGACGACGGAGATGCGGATAGATTGATAGAAACTGTTGTCAGATTCTTTTGCATTCATCCACTCAGTTGTAACCCGGACCACCATCTGGCAGCAGAAGCAGACGGATGCCCACGCACACGACACGGCTGGTGCACAGACAGACTCCGCATATACAAGGCGTTGCGCAGCATTCATCAGTCATTCATACAATTTTCGCTCTCTGTCCATCGCCTAGGTAACAAGCACGTACAGTGAGTGGCCGATCGCATAAACTGTTGACCGAAATTCTGAAATGCGTTTTCGGCTAGGAAGTATTACTTAAGTAGGGTTGCAATGTTGATTATCTTGCGGCATAATCCCATCATATTTCGGATTTGGCAGGATGTCGGCTTTTTAATGCACTCCTTTTCAATCTTCTGTAGAAACCTTGTTCGGTAAAAAATGACTACTTAAGTGGCATGCACCTTTCACGCTGATTTTTGATGGTCTTATAAATGCGAATACCTTTAATAAGAAGATGAACAATAAAATTATTTCTTTTACTCCTTTGACAGAGAATCACGTCATCTTCACATACTATACTCGAAGCAGAAGTATAATTGGGTTTTTAAAAGTTTTTCTCATTCCCGAATAATTTGGAGCATGATCAGCCGTTGCATTAGCGCCCAGTTATTTCAGTCTATAAGGTGCATACGTTCCGCTTAAGGAAAATCATTTATTTCTTTAAGCCTTTTAAAAGGTACCACATTGAGTCCGTAAAATGTTGCAATGGATGCGGACTATTTTGTGTATCTCATGAGGAACAGTGGTGAACGGGCAGGTACGATGCTGTATGAATGGACATTGCGCAGTCTTAAAATAGCTCACAAATCGAAACTTTATTAAAACCCAAGTATACTTCTACTTCGAGTAAAGTATGTGGGGATGACGTAATTCTCTATCAAATGAGTGAAATAAAGAACTTTTTGTTTCTCTTTTTACAAAATATTTTCCAATTTATAAGACCATCAAGAATCAGTGTGAAAAGGGCATGATGTCGAGTACGGTTTCTACAGGAGATTGAAAGGGAGGGCATTCAAAGGCCGACATCCTGATAAGTCCGAAATATTATAGGATTATGCCGCAAGATAATCAGTATGACAACCTTGCTTAAGTAATCCTTCCTAGTCGAAAACACATTTCAGAATTTCGGCCAACAGTTTTTGAGACCGGCCACTCACTTTTATTGTGTCTACTGACGTTGAACTCAGAGAGTAGAATTTTATTGAGTGGAATTGTTTGTATCTGGCGCGCTTTAGACAATGGCTTGTTTCCAGTCAATAGATGAGGCTAATCTCCTCGCCCGTTGATCACTGAGAGCAGACATACATCGGCGCACAGCAAAATAGAGAGAATGTTTGGCCAATACCAGCATTCAATTTTCATGGCAATTCCGGGTGTTCCTAATTACGAATATGGCGCCCAAGAGTATTTCACAACGCACCGAAAATCCATGTTCCAAAGGTTGTCAACGAAGGGCAAATTCAATTAGCCTTTGGAGTAAGAGCCATTCTGCACTAGTTCTTCTTTGTAGAAGTTTCTGTGCTTGCTATCCATGACCGGAGACCTAAAACATCCTTACGGAAAACTGTTTTACGTGGAGTTAAGCACCAGCGTGTGTGATACGCATCGATGTGAGTTCCGGCTCATCGGTCATACTTCTTACGCACGAATTCATTTGACTTAAATTTGACTTTCTTTTGGAATAAAATGGATGTGCAAAGAGAAGTTCACTTAGCTGCCACAGGCGTCAGTTTTACTATCAACGAATTCACATGTGTTCAACTGTTCCACTGTCCATCAGTCAGCGTAATAACTGGTGAAAACGGGAAAAACAAACTTTGGACGGAAGGCCGTCTCTGCTTTTTCCATGAGGGGTTCTTTGATGAACACTGTCGAGCCGTATCCTACTGAGAAGTTAAGAAGCTCTTGAATAAAATGTTAAGCGTCAAAGCATGAAAACATCAAGCAAGGCCAACGACCAAGCCTTAGGAGTCTTTTTGATAAAAGCTTCCCTCATCGTCTTTGGAACGGTTTTCTACGCAGCTATTTTGTGATATAAAATTTTAAATGATAGATCTCATTTTTAGTCCCAATTGCATTCATGAAGTGCAAGCACAGTAGCTGTAAAATGAGCTCGAATCCTTGGGAATGAGACTTGTCGTAAGTTAAATTTACAACGTGTAAAATGTTTCCTTTCCACCGATTTAATGCAATCTTACAAAGAAAGCAGTGGGAGGTATAGACTAGTTAATATGGGTCAAGACAAATCAGGATAGCTTTTTTATTATTACTAGTATGATTTTCTCGTCAACGAGGACAAGCCTCAGCTGTCAAGAAACGTTGTACACTTCCATTTACAGGACGAATCATGAATTTCACTATTTCTGACAGGTATCTTAATAAACAAAAATAGCTGTGACGTCTTCTACGGAGGTACGGATGATACGAAGATCTTGCGTTAAAGAAAGCATTTAAAGCAAACACTAATATTATGTTTGCATGTGAAGCTGTATTTTTATTGACAGTTTGACCATCACAAATGATTTTACGCCGCACGATATATTGGTCTCAGGACGGCGATTTGCGCGTAAATCATATTAATTTGAAGTGCGCTTGCACGAAATATGCCGCACTCTCTACTCTTATCCTCCTGAACACGGCAACAATATAGACTCTCACAAATAATGCAACTTTTTCAGACTCTAACGACCTATATGCCTAATCGGCCTACAACAAAATTACTAGTAAATTATTTTTATGGTAAACTGCATTAAATGCTGAAACTAACTTGCGTTTTCGCAGAAGGCTAGGTATTTAAAAAGTTCCCTCGACCTGTCATGTCACAACCGCTTTAATTCGTCTAGCTAGCTTTTTCAGGCCTATATTTTATCGTTTTTAGAACTTGTTTCCCAACTTAGTCTCGTTCGTCCAACGATATGGCATCAAGGACGTGCTGGTTGAACAATTCCAACATTCTTTCTCTAAAGACCCCCATTTTTCTCATTTTCACAAAATACCTGTTAAGATCAGCTCACTATTTAGCTGCGCAAAGCCTCCAAAATTTCCTCTACGCACTCATAAAGCCGACTATTTGACATCTGAAACCCCTACCATGAGCACCGCGTTGCAAGCAAATTCGGGGTTAAGGATAACTTTGCGTTCTATTTAAATGAGGATCCTGGAACTGATTTTTGAATTTGCTCAATTTTGACATTGTCAAAGAACTCACAAAAAGTGTCCAAGCAAACAACGTGTATTATATCAGATACGATAATCTTCCAGTTAACAGTACCTGTCAGACATGCCATAAGTTGGTTACGTGGATTTAGAAATACAAGGTTTCTGAGAAACATGGCATTGAAATGTTTACGTTTGCTTGTAATGGATCGAAACCAAACAACCCCACAGATTACCAGATGCGTCGATCATTGTACCAGTCCAAGGCAAACGACCCGGAAGCTAGATGAACCCTTGAGTTTTAAGGAAAACTTAAATTTAGGCTATGTCAGTATTGCGTCCGCATAACAGATAGTCCGTAGATGACGTAGATGATCAACTAGGTATGAATAACCCGACTTTTGGCAATCTTCTGACCTCGCATTGTGAACTTGCGCACGAGTTTGCATGATTAAAGAAATCGTCATTTTCTCAGAAATAGAGTTTTCTTCTTATTTTCACCTTAGCTTTTTTTGTAAGATAAGAAAACAAAGGGCGGAACACTTTTATTTGGAATGTATTATTAACGGCCATATCTTCGCCGCCAGTTTCTCACGGTGTTACATAGTATTTTGCCTAATGAATTCCGCTGCTCAGAACTGGCGCTTATAATGTCTTCCAAAGGATGGCATTTGACCTATACTAGGAAACGATGACTAAAGTTCTGGAATGCGATTTCGATTGGAGAGGCTTACATAAATGTGGCTGGTAAATTGATTGGTGTTCTGCATAGTCATAAAACACTTCAGTCATCACGGGGTGTCGGGTTTTGAAAGAGCTTCTTTCCGGACGTATCCAAAAATTAAATTCGGCTAAAATAACCACATACGTGGCATGCATTGTTAAATCTCGATAACGTTTAACATTCAAGCATATATTACAGAAAACACAAAAAAGTGTTATTTTTTACTCAACTGGTAGTAGACTGAATCTTTTTCAATTTTTTGCCTATGCAAAAAGTTTTGAAATATTTCTTGTTTCATTTCTGAAGAACGTTGTACGGGATTTGCAGTTGCACTTGTACTTAAGATTTTCAAACTTCGTGCTGGATATTTTCCGTAAAGCAAATTTGTACGCTTTCCTACACCAATTCGGATACGTTATATGGGGTTCAGGAAAAATTCCAGGGCATGTAGACCATTCTGCAAACATTATAAGAAGGACTAATTTACAAAGATGATAAAGGATTCCTAAAAAATTTCAAAGGTTTTTGACCATTTCACATACTTCCTAAGCAACAAGTAAAAAATTCAAACCACAGTTCACTATCCAGTGAGGACACAATGTAGGATTATTGCGCATCCTTTCCATAAAATACATTTTAACACATGCGAGCATCAAATATCAGTGGAAAATACTCACAAGAGCTAAGGAGTAATTTCTGCCAAAACAGGCTTTCGTGTGCGGTTATAAAAAACTTAATCCAATGCCATCATCCTGACGGAAATGAGATATATTTGATCGACTGCTTGACAATAATTTGCCAATCCTACCTAATTAATCCCTCACTTACAAAAACACACCTGAGGAAGCGCTATGTAATATGAACACAAACCTGAATCCGGTAACAATACCCATCTTGGATTAAGTAAAACTTTTTTATTAGAGTTTTTTGCTTTGAAAGGATTGTTGAAGAATTGTTGTAATATAAACCGACAAACAAAACGGTTCTGGAGTATTAAATGCACAACGGTATGCTTGTTACTGAATGAAAAACATTTCGGACAACTTAGAATTGCCACAACTAAAAAAGACTACCTCAACAGTGCACATTTTCTTGCTCCACTGCGTTTAGGGCTTAAAACGTACAAGCCGTAAACTCTACGCTTAGGCGGAATTTGTACCTTTCTTATGTCATAAGGAATGGTTCATTTAGTACAACCGACAGTTCGCGACCTGCTCCATGTTGCAACAGCGGACGAAATTTGCATAAGGATATGTTGTCTGCGAAAAGTTATTTCAAAATCCTTATAGCGTTGATGCCTACAAATTTTTAAAATAAACATTCGCTGATCTTTCAAATGCGCTGCCGGTCGTTGATACGGCTTAAATTAAGCAACACTGTCTAATCCACAGCACATTTTAAATTGCAATAAGTTTTTTTAAGTTTAACATTATACTGGGTTTGTTTGTTTAAGTATAGGAAATGAAGCACAACAAGGTTGCTGGTATGAGGCAAAACGGTTTCAATGTCTTAGAAAATTGACACTTTTGGGTTAGTTTGTATCTTGGAGCAAGTGATGTAGGAAATTCCGAGGAGATGGCCAAGAGGTCGGCATAAAAATCAAGAACGTATTGGTTAGGAGCAAAATATGACATGCAAACTATTATCAATGATAGACGGGAAACGAATCGTGATATTATTATGGTCGAAAAATTAACGGAACAAAAAGGATGCGATGGATATAATTGCCATCCTATTTCACATTTTCCTTCTGAAAACTTCAAGTGTTCAGAGGTAACAGTATTCTGACACAAGGCCAGTTCCAGTGCATGAGACAGATATTGAAATTTCAAAGCAGCCATTAGCGCTTGTAAATTACAGTTCGGCAGTCGCGTCCGACGATGTCTACCATGTGCTCTGCATCAAGGTGAAGCCGGCAAGATGGTTTGCGCGTGAATTGGTCTATAGTAAGTGTAGACCTGCGTCGCATCTACTACACTCCCTCCTCCTCCTCACCCTCCTAGACCCGGTGTCAAGGCAGATTCAAGAACCCTGGAGGCGAGGGAGAACGCAGGTGAATGGCACGGCCATGCCCGCTCCTTGGCGCCCTACTCCACATCTCCTGCTCAGTACAGTAACTTGTCGGGATTTTAACCAACAACAACACCAGGACGGGTCAGACGGAGAAGGATGACTGGGCAGCCATGCTCTCGACCTGCATACTCAGCGGGAGCGCAAGCGCATCCACCGGCAGGGAACCAGGGACCAGAGAACGGCCTGCGCCTACCTGGCTGGGAGGGCCACAGTTTGCTGGTCCTGGTATAGCAGACGCTTACAGACCTGTTGGCTCAGAAGGGTGACACATGGCATTGCATTCACCCCGAATGTCACCTTTCAAGGCTAGGTAACCGAGCAGTCGGTGACTGAAAGGCATTTCCCATAAAGTACACACACACACTCCTCCTATGCGTGAGAGTCAGATACCAGTTAAGACGGAGCTGTGACAGCCTGGCTCTCAGCCTACTAGTCCGACGCTCCGCACAAACACACAACTGGGCAGACTGCGTGGACTGAGTTGGGGCGTCAGTCTGCGGCCCTCCATGCCACGGCATCTGGCGCACCTTGGTAATCTCAAACTCGGATTACACATGCAACCACATGGAAAAGGAGCCGAAAAGCACACTTCGCACTTGCTTCAGAGGTGGCAATTGCGTGACTTTGATGGGTGATGGTGTTGGGAGGTGATGGTGCTGGTGGGGGAAAGTGTGATCGTGTAGTGTAGCCAGCGGTTGCCTACTGCAGGTTTTCTTGAATGTGCATGTGTCCTCATAGACCCATACGTTGGCCAAATTTGTGAACGCAGAGAGTGCAATAGAGGCGAATGCGACGAGTGTAGCTTGGCCCTCCAGGCACTGGTTCACCAATCTCTGTGCGATGGATTCGCAAGTGACCGACCTGACCGATGTGTGACGCGAATGTACGATCTCAATTAGGGCAGGTATAAGTCCAGTCCAAATCGCTGGAATTGGGGATGTTGGTGTTGCTTGAAGCTGATGAGGCATCAGACGTCGTCCCACCGGTAGAATGAATGCATGAAGAGGTGATGGTGGTCGTGATGCTGGCCGCTGCACTCGATGCGGGGAGTTACACAGGACGGATGGTTGTGGTGGGTGTTGGCGGGGCACCGACAGTGGGTCTGGCGACGACATGGATGGCGGTCAGCGCGGAGTTTGCGGCAGGTGCAGATGTGAGAAAAAAGGCAGACGTTGTCGGTTTGATGGCGCATTGGGTCCGAAGGTGTCCAAAGAGTCCGATTCGTGCGCGCAATGCACGTTGGAAGTCCGTGCATGTTGGAAGCGGCAGATGGGTAATGCTGAGGAGGCGAGCCATTTGTGATTTGCCAGTTTTTCCTTTAACTTTGCTGGTGTCGATCCTATTTGCTTCGTAGATGGCAGCGCCGGTCTGCATTCCTCTCCTCCAGGTCGAGCTGTTCTGGATGAGGTCCTTTCAGGTCTCAGAATTGATATGCAGTCGCTTAAGAAGATTTTTCAATGTGTCCTTGTGGCAGTGTTTTGGTCCTCTCGGTCGGCGAGCACTGCTGTCGACATAAACATAGAGTAGTTGTTTCGGTAGTCGCGTGTCTTCCATTCTCACGAATTGGTCGCTCCAACGTAGCTGTAGTTGCTTCAGCATATCGTGAATGCTAAGGATGCCAGTTCGTTCTAGAACTTCCATTTTGGGGATCTTGTCGTGCCATCTCAGCTTTAATACTATACAAAGGCAGTTGAGTTTTTTGTCATGGTTGGAGTAGACGGTCCAAATCTCCGCTCCGAAGGGAATAATGGCCTTGGTATTCAATTGGAGGCCGTGGCGATTCTACACGGAGTCTTAACTGGCTTTGAGGATCTGATGGGTCACCTCATAGTCTATTCGGGTGCTGTTCGAAAGCATGCTTCCGAGATAAACAAAATTGACCACGGTTTTGAGTTGCTGATTGCAGTGCTGCGTGTTGTGCGACAGTTGGTTTTGTCCGTGTTGATAGTCAGACCGAATTTGGCGCACCCGGTGACGATGAGGTTCATGCTCCGTTGCGTGTCCACTTCGGCCACGACGTTGAGAACGCTGTTGTCGGCGAAGAGCAGACCGTGGACCGTCGTCGTAGATAACCTCGTTCGGGCCGGAATGCGTCTGCCGTTGAGATGCCTGTCAGTTCCTTAGGCGCTGCGTATCCCAGGGCGCTCATCGCGATAGGAATCCGTCAGCATCGCGGAGAACATGAGACTGAAGAGGGTAGGCGCGAGGACGCAGTCCTGCTTTACTCCACTGCTCAGTGAGAATGCCTTGGGGATAGCGTCATTATCCCTTCGTAGAGCTGACGTATTATGCGCATAAATCGTCCAGGACAGCCGAAATTATGCATGATTTTCCCTAGTCCCTTGCGATTCATCGTATTAAATGCCTTCGTCAAGCCCAGGAAGGTGGTGTAGAAGTGTATTAGTAGTTCCTGGCGCCTTTTGGCAGTTGGCGAACTTCACACACCATGCCAGCGGTCCCCCGGTGTCACCGAAACCCGCATTGCCTTTCTGGTAGAAGTACTTGCTCTAGATGTCCTCCGAGACGACTGAGGACGCGGGCGGTTTAGGATGGTGACATGCCCCTGTGATTGTCGCAGACTTGCCGTTTCACTTTTTGCTTGCAGAGGCACACAATGCTTGCGTCCTTGGAATCCTGAGGAACTTGTCCACAGGGTCACATCTCCTGAAATAGCGTCTTAATTTGAGACCCTCAGACAGTAGCCGCTTGGTTTGTAGATATCGGTTGGGATGCTTCGGAGCCTGAAGCTTTCCCGCTAAAAGGATTTTGCACGGGGCGACCGGTTTCTGGAAGGGAAGACGGAAGACCCAGATCGAGGTTTATTTCCACATAGGGGAGTTGGTCGATGGCGGCGTCGGAGATTGACAAGGGGCGGTAGAGGATATTTCTAAACTGCTCGGCCCAGAGCTTCAGAATCTGCGACTTCTCCGTCAAAAACGCCGATCCATTGGATCTGAGAAATGGTGCGATTCCTTTGATCAGGTGGCCGTAGATCGCCTTGATTGTGGCGAAGAAATTATCTGAGTCGTTGCGGTCGGCATATCCCGAGGTCTTCTCGGCCATGTAAACAGTCCAGGCGTCCTGCATTTCTCGCAAACGTTTTGGTGAAAGGCGGCGGCATTGACAGAAGACCGCTTTATTCACATCAGTTAAGCGCTCGAGGTGGGCTTCGTGCAGTCTGTTCGTCTCGACCAGTAAATTACTGATGGCGGCGTCATTTTCGTCAAACCAGTCCTGGTACTGGCGATGTGCGCGGCCGACGACAGCCAGGGCGATATTGTGAACGGCGTCCCGTAGTCGACACCACCGAGTCTCCACGGAGGCGTTTTCATTTGCAGTTTGCAGTTCTCCCAGCCGTTGGGTCATTTAATTGCTGAAATGGAAACGGTGAACAGGCCATGACAATAAAGCGGTATTCAACTTACATGTGCGTCGCTTACCTCGTTGCCTCCTGCGGGTTTGCATCTCGGAGATGACGAGGAAGTGTTCCGCCTAGCTACCGGCTTCGCAGATAGTCTTCGTTGCAATTACGCACTGCCGTCCTCGCCACCGAACGAGAACATAGTCCACAGCTACTAGCGCCGTTAACCGGGTGCATCCAGGTGGCTTTCTTCCACATCGGCAGGCGGAAGTATGTGTTGGTCAGCAGGAGATGGTGTTCAGCCCAGGTTCGTAGGAGAAAGTCATTGTCCTTGGACGTTCTCCAGGCAACGCATTCAGTGCCGACGCGGACACTGAAGTCCCCAAGGACAACTAGTTTGTCCGCCTTCGGCACAGACGACAACAGGGTGTGCAGGTCTTCTAAGAACTTTGTCTTTGCCTCATCTGAGCCAGCCATTGTTGGGGCGTAAACGCTGACGATAATGGCGAATTTGCCTCCTCGGAGAGGCAGGCGGAGGCTCATCAGGCGATCGGTGATGTCCTGTGGCAGATTGGGCAGCCGTCCCACGATGTCGTTTTTGGTGGGAAAGGCGGCGCCCATGCCTCGTCGTCCTGCAATAGGACGGTAGCTCTAGAAGGTGTGGTCAATACTCGCCTCTCCAGCTGGCATCGTTTGGCTGGTTGCTCCTGGGAATACCTGAAAGGGAACGAATATTCCAAGCCGCCAGAGTGAACAGACTCACCCTAGCTGCCTTTCGGGGGGTGGCGGTGGGCAAGTAAGAAAAGAGAGTATTTGGTCTTGTGTTTTGATTTCGACCGCATACTAAGTAGTCTGCGAGCCACGATCTACGCGCAGATGACGTGAGCCCACTTTTGTTTAGGACACCTTTATGGCCTCCTCCTCCCGGCGGGGGAAGGCAGTGCTCTCCCTAAATAGGGCTGGTTTGTCGCAGCAGACGGCCGCCATTCTCCAACATGGATCACGGGCTTTAGTGGGGGAACAGCCAATGGCCTTGTTCGCCTAGGTGATTTCTGTGGCTCTCGCCGTAGGACTCTCGACCTTGGGGTAAGGCATTAGAATGGGAAGTATAGGGATTGACGTTCAGCGGAAAAGCGTGGAGAGAAGGTACGAAGAAGAAAAAATGGCATAATTACCGTGTGTGGAGATACACACACGGATACCCGGTAATATGTGATTATGTAGCCCCATATGATGGACACAATACTATTGGGGTTTGGTTTAGGGGTCAGGGTTGGGGGTTAGAGTTAGGTGTTATGGTTAGGGGTTTGGATTAGAGGTTAGGGTTGGGGTTAGGGTTGGGGGTTAGAGTTAGGACGTAGGGTAAGGGCAATATTTTCTCAACCACTCAGAGTACGACCGCGCATTCCCAGTAGCTTTTCTTTTGCATGCTACTGCATGACCCTTGTCGACTGTGCGTTCCACAGCCCCACCTATAAAAACCCCTAATACCACCGGTTCCGTATTACAGGTGACTGGGGGTTTTTCACTTCATGTGGGGCTACATAACCACATCTGACCGGAAACTCTCTCGTAAAAGATAAGTGTACCACACTAGTACTTAAAAGAGATTAACATAACGGCTCTTGGTGAAAAAAGAACAACACATCTTTGGCACGTCTTTTGAATCAGTGGACACCTCAGCATGCTTTTTGAACTAAATAAGTGTTACACGGATAACTGACAACCACCAGGTTAAAATATGCTAGAGCAGAAGGTCACTGCTTACACCAAGCGGGTTTGCGAGCTGATCTGTCAATTGTGCAAATGAAAGGAGCCACAGACTCTGGGCTGCTGTTCCTCTCAATTCCATGAACCGTAAGTAATTCCTAGCCCATCAAAGGTTACTCATTAGTGGTCTACAGAAGTGGGATACGGGTGAAGATCGCATCTACTCAGGAAGAACGGATAAAGGTTGACGATGTTATTTTGCAAAAACCTTTAAGTTATAGAAAGGTGACACAAACGTTGAATAAAGAAAAGTTATAACTTTGATGAGGCCTGTTAACTGATTGTGTAAAGACACAGCACTAACCAAACTGATCGTTCTCAAAGCCAATTATTGGGGAGTTAGTGGGTCACTTACTATATTCAGCCATTCGATGACCTAACATTTCTAGCGTCATTAATTGTATCAGGCAGAACAGCGAAAGCATACAGGTGCCAACATGTCGACTATTGCAAGCGACAACGTGGACGGCATGTCTTAAGGAGTGGGCGCATCACGGATGACCTGCGCACGAATGGATTTATAGCGAGACGTGACTTGCGCAGAACCTCTCGCACTCTAATCTCTCCTTCATCTTAGTACGATGACAAGACACAGTTTATACTATTTGAAATGGGCGCTGATGCAGTGGCTAACAGAGTTAAACAAGCCGCCGAGGCATACCACACACGTCCTGCTTCTCATTTTGTGTTCTGAGCTACTGCAAGCGTGGTCGCGAGCTCTCATTATTCTAAATGCCAAAACGGCTGCATTAAAAAGGACGCTCTGCAGGCTGACTCTCAGTACCTAGAGCGAACGAGTTATCTCCTCAACCGGCAACCTTTTACGCTACGGCTGTTAACGTGTCGTTAGAGATTTAATCTCATCAGGTTTATTGTAGGCCGAAATACGCTAATGTGCCATCGGAGGGTTTCCCAATGCCGCTTTCACTCTCTCTCTCTCTCTTTCCTCTCGCGTGACTAGTCGGCAGCCAGAGCCTCTTGACCAACTGATGGTGTGGTTGAACGCAGTGACTGGCTCGTATTGGAGCCCTACGTCTAAGCCTTGCCAGAAAAACGCACGTACGATGCATATAGTGATTCTCGTGGCCAAGCACAGCCTCGTAAGCGTATGTCGTGGGCTAGTCTGACGCTCGTCCTGGCCTAGCGCATCTACGCAGGGTTGGGAGGGCAGGGTAGATGCCACATACGATATGACAAAGCATAAGGGTGAGCCAGAAGCCACTTACGGTCAAAATAAGTGTGGGCACAAATTTACGTCTTGTAAAAATATATTCCTTTATGTAACAACAAATGTTTCATTCCTAAATAAGCTGTAATAAGTTAAGACAGAAACGAAAATGCACAGTCAGCATTCTATATTGTACATATAACTTAGATATGGCAGAGGCGGTGGCTGAAGAGTTGAGTGACCTGGCCTTACTTCCGCATAGTTCGTCTGTTGCAGCTTTCTTGATACCCTGAGTCAAACTGAGTCCCGCAATGTACAACCACATTACACCACGTAGACTCACGGCAAAAAGATACAAACATACTGCACTAATATTCTTTCCTACCCCCTGCTCTCGGCATCAAATCATAAACCCTCCAGCCTGATGGAGCAGCCCAGACCACCCTCGGCCCACCTACCTTAACGCCCTCGCAAGTGACTGTTTCTGGTCTTTTCTGCGGTCCCCACCGCCCTGCCGTGACGTGTAATACTGTCTAGACCGAATGCCGAATCGTTGAAAATCTGCATCTTTCGGCTATTTGTTCGGAATTTCGGTTGACATTTCATAAGTTAGCCCACCTACTGTATGCGCTTGCACGTATTATTGACCCACGACAAGAGGCTGTTCACGTGAATGTGTATTCCGTGGTTAGGAAAAGTGTGTCCTGTTATAAGGTCATCTGCCTACGAAAAGAATTAAGGCGACGCCTGTAGTTTTTTTAGCGTTAACATGCCTACAGTTCGCAATCTATTCGCTATTCGTCATGTTAAGACGTGTAGTTTTTGTGAGAACACTGGAGGCAAATGTCAACGTCTGTAAACCTTTTTATCATCCCGAACACTTTTGTGCTATGGGAAGACTGTTTCGTTACTGTTTCACGTTTTGTACACCATATGCCTTCTGTCGATCTCGAGAGAGTGCGATCGTAGTTTGATTTTTGGCGGATCAAAATTTCCAGTGGATGCCACTTACATTTTCAATATCCAAAGGCCTAATGTTTTGGAAACCACCCATTGTGTGCAGGGTCAAGTGCAAAAACTCAAACAAACAACAAAGATTATAAAATGTTGACTGCGTGTTGGATTTTATTTACCCTCTATATTGTAACATTTGAAAACCTCAAGTCAGGGCCAGCAGATTACGGGCGGCGGACTCCTGATCTTTACTGCACTTACTTTCGATCGTCTGCAAAAACCGCTTTCGTTAAAAATAATTATCGACATTCTCATGCGTCTCATTCTTCCTTTTGTTGGTAGAAAATCAGTCCTTTTCCTCAAATTATTTTTCAAAGAAAGGGTATGCCTGGGTATTAAAGACGTTTTTCAGTTCCCGAATAATTTTAAGTACGACCTGCCCTTGTATTTGCATTTAGGGCTTCTATTTTATAGATTGTATAATCTCCGTGTGAAGAAAATTTTACTGTCTTGTATAACCACTAGAAGGACGCTATAAAGGGCTAATAATGCATAAGAACAATGAACAATGGACGTAAACATTTGTTTATTCCTCTTGACGAGCATTAATAAAAGGACATATTTGGCGAGATTTCAGTGTGGGTTGCATGGTCTTAGAAAATCTGATAATTAGAAATTCTTCCAAACATGAAAGATATCGTTCATTATTTGAGATCCGAGGGATTGTGTCGCACGACAATTCATATTACAACACTAGCAAAGAGATTTGAGAATTTTAGCCAACATTTCATGAAATAGCACACCTACTATACCTCCTAAGCCCACCCCATATTGTTGAGCTTGAGGTCGACTTTCCGCCACGTTCAGCTTTTAGAAGTTTAGTAGATGTTTTCGATATTATAAATATTTACTTATTGCAGTCGATAGAGTCTAATGCTTCCATGTGACTGTTGTCACCTAGTACTGTTCTGAACGAAGTCTTCCGACGGCCTCAAAGACACTCTATCCCAACCACAGTTTTTGCCCAATGAACCAACTGCATTCTAATACCCTCGCTTTTCCAATGGGCGCCAGTTGTACTATGACCCGTATTTAATAAAACAGACAAGTGTTTTGTTGAATAACTGTTTTACGGCAAGCGAAAATTATTAAGATTAGTTAACAGCGGAGGTCTAAGATGAAACAAATCTACTAGCATTGGCGTAAAGTAGTTTTGATTACAGTACTGCAAACGTGAGTGCCTAACGTTTTCCAACATTCTAACTTTGCACGTGAAAAGAACATTGAACCCATAGATAACACACAAAAATATACTTCGGGCATAATAAGGAGAAGGAAAATATTTTGTGCCCGACTTATTGTACTCATGACATGAATAGTAACTACAATTGCATTAACGTGTTTTGTCACTTTTGTGGCGCTGCAAAATGCTGATGGAAAAGGGGGTTAAACATGTCCTTTGATCTCCCCAGCTGTCCACATGTGCTCGTGGAAGATGCATATGGCGCATTTTTCCACAGATTTTGATGTATTCCAACTTAGATACCTACCTCACGTTTCGGACTCAACTGGAAACGTCTTTTGTCGGCAAGGTAACTCCAAAATCGCGCACTCATTTCCGGGGAAGTCAAAAAGCATAACGGAAAGTCTGTGCCTTAGCCCATTTAATCACTGTCTTGGGCAACACAGAATACGAAAGTGAGTGTCCTATTTAGGAACCTATTGGGTTAACACCGAAATATGCTCCTAAAGTCAAATTTTTGCTCATTCAGTTAACGCGCTGCGTTGAAAATGGTTCTCCACTCGACCGTCGAGCCGTTCTACTTCAATGCATTTAAGGGCAAGCACGGTATTGGACCATACACGAAGTGCCGGTGCCCACACTCGCTGATTATTATTTTAAGTCCCTATAAAGGAACTTATTAAATATGAGAACCACTGTAACGTACCCACATTCTGGACCAAGTAGCTAGTGAGATCTTTAAAGTCATTCTTTCCATTCCTTTGATAATTATGAACTTGAGTTCTATGATAATTTCTACTTCTGCAGATAATCGCAAGCTTGACGTCGAAACACGTTTGTCTGATAAAAACGTGCCTTTGAATCATTTGACACAGTGTGCACTATTTCTACTACTAAAGCCGCGGAAATTCACTATTGATGAGATAATAATTTTAAAAAGCCGGTCATTTGGAAATTTAAATTTGCTGTCTTTGTCTGTTTAATTTCTTCTTCTGAAGCTGCACTCCAGAACAGAACAGTCAGGTATATATGACCTTAGATGTTGGTGCTTTGATAACTGTCTCTTGGAAGTTCCATCAACCTTGCCATTTGTAACCGCTATCAATGTATACCTACGCGTCTTGCGGCTGCTAAGAGTAACAAATATCTGATATGTCAACATGAACCAGTTCTATGGTTTGTAAAGTGCCTGCAATGTTGTTTCAGTGGACTGTGGACTAGGAAAGCAGTAAAATGCTCTTTCCACAGCGGCGTCTGAACGTCTTTTCTACCAGTAATAAGTAGAATGACGAAATGGAAAATACAGTCAACACATCTACTAGGTCTTTCCAAGCAGAGACATCCCTCATAGCAACGACTGTGGATAAAGTTTTGGGGTAGCCCCCAAAACATTGTGCAGCCATAGTAGGATTTTATGTTACGCGGCAACATGTCTCATTATCGTTCGGACATAGCTGCGCTCTGATATATATTTGGGATACATTCACAATGTCATGTTTAACTATTTAGGGCATTCGCTTTATTCTGCTAACCACTGCTTACTTATCTGTCCATACACTTTCGTACACATCGGGCATTTGGCAGTGATATGAAACACAGAGTGCCATTAGGTTTTGCTTACTTTTTCACCCTCGTTTTTTGGACAGGGCGTATTGCTGATCAGCTGGCCAGCAGCGTTGTGGATTGGCCTTTAGAATGCAACCTGTAACAATCCCCATGGCCCACTTTTTAATCTTTTAGGTAATTTTTGCTTCAAACAATTCTTGTCTATGTCTATAATGCCTCTGTTCATGGCATTGCTTCAGGAGATTCAACTGCTTCTTTGGTAACCGCGACTTTTTAGCCAGCAATGCAGCACAGAACGGTACACAGATAGGGATTTCTAAACCAATTCCTTTTGAGCTTTTGCATTAAGACAAAAGTTATCATGTGCTTGTCTACGAGATTTCCGCGGGATATGATGCGCACTGGGACAGGGAGTTAGAGGAAAAATGACAGCATGGTTCTCCTGGGCGCGGACGTTTGTCGTCATGCAAGTCAGCTGAAATGTTGCAGTCGTCTGGCGGTAAAATTGATTGGAGCATGACCTGTCTGGTAGTTTTATAGGAAGGCCGCCTCTCAAGGCAGTGATGACTCAGTTTAGTACTGTTTAGTTCTCCTGGCATCGTAATATGCATATAATCAGTTGGTGTTTCTAGCAGCTTTAATTAAACTATTTAACCCTCAGTTCTGAAAGACTCGGCAGCCTCGGTGACATTCGAACCCACGACGGTAAAGGCAGAGCTTATGTACAGCTAACGGTCTAACCATCTGAGCTACGAGGCGCCGACTGGACGCTGTGACGTTTATCACAGTTGGGTAAAGTTACCCACCCCGCCGATTGCGACGTCTGGAATCTATCATTTCTGATACGGTAAGCTGATTACCCAGGTAAGCACTTCTAAACAATCAATCTACAATTCCCCAGATGACTACCAGGGCCACTACTTCAAATGTATTGAAAACACTAATTGATTAATTGAGCCTGGTGACAGTCTGGTGGATTCTCGATCGATTGCTTAGAAAAGCCCTCTTAATCAGTCAGCTTACTATATCAGAATTGGCGGATTTCAGGCGTCGCAATGAACTGAGTGGGTAATTGAACCAAATGTAATTAAACTCACTGCTTCCGGTGGGGTCCCGTAGCCGAGGTGGTTGAAGCGTTAGCTGTACGCAAGCTTCGGCCTTGCTGTCGTGGTTTCGAATCCCACCAAGGCCACCAAGATTTTTGCAATTGTGTTAAATGAGGTAAAAGACATATTTTAAAACTTTAAGGCTATGAGTACGAGCATACTAAAAGATATCATTCACGGTGGTCTATTGCTATGTGCTCTGATAATGGCCGTTTTATTTGAACGAAAGCAAAGTTGGGTGAGGTCAGGAAAGCAAAAATCTTTCTTAGAGTTTTGGAGAAAAAATCCAAAAATATTGCTGAATAGGCGCTGACTTGGATGGAACTCTAACGTATTTTACACCTCGTTCAGTAGTCAGGATGACCATTTTGCATTAATTATTTTTTTAGAAAATGCAACTACACAAATATTGTTTGATATGATGAGCCATGTCGCGCTTGGGAAAAGGCCTCAGAGTTGCTAGTTTGTATATCAGCAATCGTCGGAGTCAATGCACATTTCAATACCCCTCCTGCTATCGGCCTCAGGCAGTTATTCGCCTAGTGCACGAAATTGGCCGAAGATAGACGTGATTGTTTGACAGGGAAACTGTCCTCCCTACAGGACAGTTTCATTTTGCATGAATTCTTCGCCGATTAACCCGGCGCCATGAAACACCCGTCAGAAGACGAGCTGAGTTTGCTGTGCAACTGGGTCCGGCCTTCGACATCTCATTCATTAATAAAAGAGTAAATCTGCATCTTCTGACACTCTAAAGACGGAAGTTTCCCGTAAACGGGCTTCGTAGATTTACTTTAAGCCTTGTACTTCTGACTTGTTTAAGTCTGACATGACATGTGTCCTGGCACTATAAAAACTTCTTCTTAAACTAGTATAGACCGAATTTGGCTAGCGATATGTTTTACTTCGTTTGGCTTTACAAAATTCTGCTTGAGTTTTTGCTAAACAAAATTTCTACTGAAAACCCATCTTTACTGTGGACGTTTTTAAATAAATGCGACTAACATTTGTGGAATCCTGTTATGAACCATTCATGTAAAGCTACCATATGCACTTTTTTATTCAGATGCGACGCACTCGAAAGAGTTATACTAGTTTAAAGACGAGAATTAACAATAATTTTATAATTACAAATCTGTCAATATGCGCCGTAAAATGAGAGGAAAATTCAAATTGTTTTAGAGTTGCGAAAATTCCCATTGTAAAATTCAAAAGGCAATTTGGCGAGCATACGTCTGCTTTCGATAAATTCTCTTCTGGCCTGTACATTTATATGGCTATTGAACGTACAGTTCCTATTCGACAACAATCTATATAGGCAGATGGACGGCGTAGCAATGGGCTCGCCCCTTGGCCCGCTTTTGGCGAATATCTTCATGGGAAAATTAGAAGCTGTCCAGTTACGTCACCAGATCAACGGTCTACGATACTATGGGCGATACGTGGATGATATATTCGCGATTGCACCGAAACTAAGCGACATCTCAATGCTACTGCATGACATAAATCAAGCGCACCCAGCAATAAAATTCACTCTGGAAGAAGAACAGGCCGGTTCACTTCCCTTTCTGGATGTGCTTCTGAGTAGAAGACCTGACGACAGCATTCGACGTAGCGTTTATCGTAAGAAAACGTGGTCCGGACAATACACCCATTTTGGGAGTTTCGTACCGCTAAACGTTAAACGTAATTTAGTCCGCTGTTTGACAGAAAGAGTGAGAAGAATCTGCTCAGCCGATAGCGTTGAGAAAGAGCTTAAGATCATCGAAAGCCTATTTCGCCAAAACGGGTATCCTGACCGATTCATCGCTAAGAACATGGCCGAAAGACCGCAAAAGCCCCCGATGCTGACGGCGGGAAAGAAAAGGCTCTTTATCAGGGTCCCATTTCAAGGGGATGCACCAAGTGAACTTCTGAGAAGACGCCTAACCCAAGCTGTAGCACAGACCTTTCCAGCAGCTGACACCCGTGTATTGTTCTCCACCAGTCCCATCCTATACGGAGAGGGCAAGGACAAACTACCAGCTCAGACCACCTCTATGTGTATGTACTCCTTCACCTGCTCCTGTGGGGCAGAATATATTGGTCGCACGAGCCGGCGTTTATCCAAAAGAATGAAAGAACATCTCCCAGCATGGTTAGGAAAGGGACAAATTAAGAACATCAACAGCTCGATCCTCGCGCACATGGTAGACACAGGCCACCGTGTAGACGCCACAGAGGCCTTCAGAGTGATCTACAAGGTCCCATCAAGCTATCCAAAACTGCTTGGGCAGCGCTTGTTGGCAACGGCAGAGGCGGCTGCAATTAGGCTACGCCGGCCGGTCCTATGCGCGCAGAAGAATTTCGTGCAGGCCCCACAGTTACCATGGGCCAAAGCCACCAAGCCAGACACCCGCATGTAACTGCATTCGCCGGGACCCACCTTCCCCCTGGCGCCGACTGGAATTATGGTGTCTCACCCTCCCCCTCCCCTACCCTCCCCTATCTACCCGTATCTTTTGCATTCATTACTTCAATAGCCATATAAATGTACAGGCCAGAAGAGAATTTATCGAAAGCAAACGTATGCTCGCCAAATTGCCTTTTCAAATTGTTTTCTAGGACTTCATATTCTAAACAGAAAAATTTAAGTTACATTTGACTGCCATCCCTTTTCACATAGGCCAGTGGTCGAACAAAATTCCCCTTTCATGCTTTTCGCAAACTTACCTGGGTAAGATAAGCACTCATAATAATTCGGCGGCAAACTTCAAAGTATGTGCATGGGAGTAATTTTGCTGTATTTTGGCAGGACAATGCGCGGACTCGATGAAGCTTTAACAACGCAAAGCCCTTCTGCAGCTTCCTTTCGCTAACATGTTTCAATCGACAATATTACACTTTGTTTAGACTCATGTGTTATGGAGTATGCGCCAAACTAAACCGTGGGCCAAAAAGCTAAATTAACTCATCTTTTTTATCCAACACTGGGTCCGAAGAACTTGCAGACCCAACAAGTTTGTAAAATATCCTTAGACGTCAAGCAGGTCTCCATGGACCTCAGTTCGCAAATACAAACTTCTATTTTTGTGTCTCATTTTCCTGAGTCATTACTTTTCTTAACTTCTTCAATTGTCTTCTGGTGGAGAGGATGTTGGATAACGCAAAATAGCACTATTTTAGGTGATATTGGATTAAATAATTCTCAATAATCGTTGACCTGCCAAGATTCCTATACGGAGAATAATTTTCCAAAAGCCGTTTTTTCGCCAATTCGCTTTAAACGACATTAGAGGCACTTTTTGATGTTGAAGAAAAAACCTGCATTTTGCAATCTTCTTAAACACCATAACAACTGTATATATTAATTTCCGTGTAGTCCTGACTATTTTTAGGGAAACTGCGATCATTGAAGTACGTTGAACACAAAGATTTCGGAAGTAACAAACCATTATCTCTGCAGACATGAAAGTTGTTAATTTACAAAGTGAAAACAAGGTCGAAAAGTAAATCAACTTGGAAGTGATCGCGGAATTACACCAATTTATATTGCTTTCTACCCGTTCATGATTCTTTTATTGCGGAATTGCGTATACCAATACATTCATGTACATATGGTAGCATATAGGGAAAAAAAGTCTGGGTGTAGATGGACACAGACCTATTTCGAGCTTGTTTGTCTTGATTCGGTCAACTGTAACCCTGGTCACCAACGGGGATAAGAAAAACAAACATGCCTACACACACCTGGCCCAGCTGGATCACCACCGGGGTCTACCAGATGGGTCATAAGCACTTCATTTAACCGGAGTTTAGTAGTGCCTTTCTTGCCACCTAAATATGAATGCATATATATAAATATATATTTAATGTTAAATGTTCACTTTCATCACAGTCAAAGGCAGCTAATATATGCACATACGACCATTAACGCATGTTCTAGGTTGGTATTTTTTTGACCTGTAAGTTTACCATCAAATTTGACCTAGACCATGGTATGCGAGTCAAAAAATATTTGCAAGTCTCTCCACATTTACTTGGTTAAATATCCCCTCCAGCAGTCTTGTTGGTTTATCTTTCCTCATTTGCATTCTTGAGACGCGGGATCTGAAATAAAATATGTGTCGATTTTACCATTCTTGGCGCAAGAGGGATGGATTACAGGAATTACCTGAATGAAAGTACCACAGGCCATAGAAGACGCTGAAGAGAAGGACCTGCCGCAGTTTTTCTTAAGTCATCAAAAGATCGTTTTTTGAACTGTAGATTAGCTGTTCGAGCTAAAGCAATTATGCAAAAATTAGTTTTAGCGGGATGCCCACATTGTCTCTCGACCCGTTTTACGCGTATTAACAACTGGTCGATGCAAATGCCAGACTAGTCGTAGAGATTTACTGTTAATATGCAGTTGTGAATAATTAGCCCAATCTAAGACGTTGTCTGTCAGTGTTTATCAAGAAGTCATCAGTGAAGATCAAACCATAAATATGGCCAGCGTGTGGTTTGAATGCTGAGACTATGGTTTGTCAGCTCGTATTCCTTTGGGTATTTCGCAAGTAGTTCGCAGCCAAGAGAATGGCTGAATGTTATGACTGCTATTTGGTGTTAAAAAATCATTCTGATAAGACGATGAACTCGACAGTACAAGACAGCCTATACACAGCTCCACAAACTAAAGTGCGGAGTGATTAGTTCTTTGGTAGCATGTCCATATGGGGATAGATATTTACCCGTGATAGTAGACAGGCAGAGCTCCTACAAACCTTCAGTATAAAGATACTGATAGTCCATAGCCGGTTCTTTTAAACATGCGGTTATCTACGAGCCTCTGTCAGTGTCGTTTTTGTTTCTTGCACGGTCTTTTACGAAAAGACAGTAAATGCTCTTTAACCTCCAGGGTTAGCATGTTTTCGCGTGATACACGGACATGCACGGGTAGGGCGCGTTATTTGCCATTTGCGGGTGGTGACAGCTCCGCATGTCCCTTAACTGGCACCCAGTTCTCATCTCTGGCTCCCCGAAGTTAGGTTTTGCCTGGCGGCAAGAACCCGGTAGCCGCTAAGCCAGATGAGAGTGTACGTCTTCGCATCTGCCCCCAGAATCGGACATTTTTCTCCACTTCCCGTTCTCCCCATCTCCACCGTCAAAAACATCATATAGTGAGGACGACATGCAATCCCGTGGGCGGCGCGAAATGACTCGGGTCGTTCTTCACTTAACGAAGCGCTGACAGATAGTGGAGATTGGCAGCCGTCTGAGATCGCTAAGCAGCCCTAGTTACGAAAAGCGCTGCTTATCTCCTCAAGAGAAGAACTAAAATCTGTGCCTAAAACAAATTCTGATTCACGTCATCTGCAAGCTGACCGTGGCTCTCAGATTTGCAGCTAACGGTCGAAACAAGAACATAAGCAAAAACCCTTGTCTCCATCTTCAGCCCAACTCAACAGGCTTTTAAGAAACTCGGCGCACTTTGGAAGGCACGAATAATCGTTCTCGTTTAGACAACCTGAGGAGCAACCAGTCACAGAGGACTACGAGGCTAGTGGCTAGAGAACTGGCAGACCATAAGATTAACAGTGCTGCTCTCAACG
The DNA here is from genome assembly GCA_902702965.1 of Spirometra erinaceieuropaei. NCBI lineage: Eukaryota > Metazoa > Platyhelminthes > Cestoda > Diphyllobothriidea > Diphyllobothriidae > Spirometra > Spirometra erinaceieuropaei. The sequence continues at coordinate 107,439 of CACRXP010000273.1, read as the reverse complement.
AGACGCGCTCTTCCAAGCAGAGCCAACTGGACGAGGCGGATGCCGGCTACGCTTCCTTCGGAGGGGACCGTCCAAAGGCAAAGCTACGCTACAATGACATCATATTTGCCATCTTAGACAATATTGTTGGACGACTGTTCTGTCTGCCGCAGAGCATCAACGATCGCTTCATGACCCTCTGCATGTCTTTTCAGGGAAGCGTATTCGCCATGATCGTCAGCGTCTACGCTCCCCAACGAAACACTCCAACGATGTGAAGAACAAGTTCTACGAAGGCCTTTACGTCCTCATGGCGACTGTGCTGAAGGCGGACAAGCTGACTGTCTTTGGTGACTTCTTTGACCGTGTTGAGCTGGATTGCTGGGTCCACATGGAACCGGTGAATGCAACAAAGTCGGCCACTTCCGTCTGCGTACCTACGCAGAATTCCGCCTCCAGCTGACCAACACCTTCCGCCCTCCATCGCGAGAGAAGGTAGTCTGAGTGTACCACTGATAGCAGCACTAGCAGCTGCTAGACTACGCTCTCATCTGGCGGCGAGAGCAACAGGATATGCGGTGATCAAGACAAGCAGCGATGCCAATGGTTGAACAGTTCATTACTCTCCCTTCTCACTATGAAACAATGACGGCAACCTCGCAGGATACCAAAAGATACGCGACCAGCAGTAAAATAAATATTCACAGGTATGTTGACAGATTTTGAATAATTCATATTGACCCAACTGTGAAAAACTCGGCGCCTCGGTGGGATTCGAACCCACGCAGTAAGGAGAGGGCTTTAGTGCAGCCGATGCTCTAACCACTTGAGCTACGAGACCCCGCCGGACGACTCGAGTTTAATCGCATTTGGGTCAAGTTTACCCGCCCAACCAACTACAACGTCTGGAATCCACGAAATCTGATACAGTAAGTTGATTGCCCAAGCAGAAGTTCTTAAGTAATTCACATGGTGGATTCACCTGCTTCAGTTTTAGCAACTAATTAGTCCTCCTCCTGTACGAGCCACAGACTTCGGACGAAAAAGCCACCAGAAAAACGAAGTGACGTCATATACTCCTCCGTCTTAAGCGTCCTTGATACCCAATACTGTCAACATCAGAATGCGTAAGATGATGACAGCGAAGCCATCAGCAACCAACTCACAGAGACGAGTAGACCGCAGAAAACCTACATCAAAAGCCGAGCCGACGCAAAGAGTGCGACCTTCTTCGGATGTCGCCGTCTGATGCGGCGTTGCCGTTCGGAGATGTGATATAAGTGAATGCATCGCAATGCCGAAGAAATCTACAGATTCTCAGACCGCAGTGATATGTATAATGTCTTTGTATTTGTCAAGGAAATTTACGAAAAGCTTATCGGAAGGACCGTGCCGCTGCTCAGTTGTGACGGTATCAATCTCTTTACGGTTAAACAGAAAATGCTAAAGGATTATGCTGCGCATTTTAGAATCGTTCTCGGCTGCCGCCATCAACTAGCTTCCGAGGCGAAAACCAGCACAGAAGTGGATCATCCGCTTTCCCTCCCAGAGACAATCAAACCGGTGCAACAGCTTTCCAATGGAAAAACACTGTGATCTGACGCCATCCCGATCGGACTTTACACGCATGGCGACTCACGGCTGATGGGCAAATCCACTTGACTGTCCCGAAATAAGCAGTAGCAAGAGCATGTCCCCTGATATTTTACAGACTATATCATCGTGCACCTCTACAAATTCAAGGGTGACTATCAACTCTGAGGCAGTCTCTCCTCACTATTAGGGGAAAGATCTTCGTCCGCATCCTCTTCAATTCCCTGAACACCAACTTGGAAGCAGAACAACCCTGGGCAAGACACTGCGGCTTCCCAAGAAGTCCAGGTGTCCAGGGTCTTCGCCGCCCATCAGTTACAGGGGAAATGTCAAAAAATGTGGACAAGCCTGTACGCTAATTTCGTGAAACCTCTTAAACGATTTCGATCCAGTGAATGGTGGCAGAATCTGAAAGACCATGTTGAAATACAGATGTGTAGAACGTTTAGCGCACATAGTACGCCAACTACACGACGGAACGATAGTTCGTGTCATGGTAAATGGAGCAGTTTTTGAGGCATTTGCAGGGACCACTGGAGTGAATCAGGGTTCTGTACTCTCTTCCTCCCTCCTCCGCCTCTTGTTCTTCGCTATGCCGGTGGACGCCTACCATGTGGATGAGCCGGAAATAAATATTGCTTACCGGCTCGAGGGACAACTGCTTAACTGATGACGCATGCATGTATGCTCAAGAGTATCCCAGACGAGTACCCATGGTCTGTTTTTCGCGGATGACCGTACACTCAATACGATGAAAGCCGTCGTGCAAAGGAGTGTAGACTTCGTTGTCTGCGGCTGCATTAACCTCGGATTGACCATCAACACAAAGAAAACGGTGGCCATGAATCGGCCGACACCAGACACCGATTACAGTGAAAACCATATCTGCTAATAGAAGCGAAGAGGCAAGTTCCAGGAAGTAATCGCAAAGAAGGAGACAGATCACTGGAACAGGAACTTTATTAGCCTAACGGTTCGGATTCTCACACGAATCCATCACCAGAGACAGAGTCAGAAAAGGCTGGTAAATTGCCCAGGTGTTGCAGTATTTGTAGAATGTTGTTGCTAGGTCGATACACGACTATCGCAGTCGGCAGCTCTCGAGTGCATCGCGGGGGTAGGCATTTGGCGGCCAAGTAAATACATCCTATAAATACTGCAACGCCTGTGCAATTTACCAACTGGTTTATCATAACGCATAAACTAAGATAACAGGACAAGATCTTAGATGCTTTAGTCCTTGAATGAGCCAAAATCCAGAAAATTCATGTCATGCTAGAGCAACCGCGCTAGGGCAACCATCTCGTGAGTGTAACTGACGAGCTCTTACCCTGGCGATTCTTCTACAGCGACATCGCTACGCGTGTTCGCCGACGAGGGGAGAAAGAACGACGCTCCAGAGGCGTCTCATATATTTCTTCAAGGATTTGCAAATTAGTTTGGCAACCATGACAATTTTGCCTATGATCGGCAGGTATGAATTATATCAATGAATACTGTAGCAACAATTTACGAAGCCAACCGCATCACGGCTGTCCTGGACAAGAGAGCAGATGCAAGTCGCAAGCGTCGCGGAGCCCAACCCCCATGCCACCCCTTCCAACAGGTTTACGCTCTTGATAGGTATTCTATGCGCGTATCAGTTCCGTTGGACGTCCTCGTAACTGACACAATAGCACCAGAACAACTCTGTATCCTGCTTTCGCAAACACCCCCACAGTCACCCGTTTTGCAGCCACAACTACGGCCGGGAAGGTGACCACCGCCACCGAATGGCAAATTTCGACGCCCTACCAACCACCACCCTCACCATTAGCCCCATTAACCCCACCACCAACATTACGAATCCGATCCTGATCTCTCCTTCTTGCGATATTACCCTTGTATCAAACATACGCTCGGTCGGTCGCATGCGAGTCCGTCGCGAGTATCCCGCAAACCGGTGCCTCGAACAAAACATACACCCTCGCACGTCGCACCTCCAGTCGTCACCTGAACCTACTCAACCATGTGAGCATCGACAACAGCGGATACTAAGCCCACCTTGCAAATCCAACATCTTTCTCGCCTCCAACACTATCAACACCATCACTGCCAGCTACGCCACCGCGAGCACCATCACCAGCGACACCAACGCAAAAACTCACAGCCTATCTCGCCAATATTTACACCTCGTACGTGCATCTCACAGCGGCCTGATCGGCTACTTACGAATTCATCGCATCGAGACTAGTGAATTACTTCCAGCAGCGCCAACATACACCCGCCTCGCCACCGCCGAATATCCATATTGACCACGGATACTTAATCACCGTGTCATCTTACCCAAACATATAAGCTTGCAGGAAAATTTGCAGTAATAGATTGCAGGCCCCAATCCATCGTCACGTATCACTCACCAACACATACACCATACATAAACTCGCCTGGCATCATCTACCGCAAACGCAGAACAGGAAAATCCCAAATAAGTAGGATTATAAGTCATGTGAGGTCCGAGCTACTCATTATTTTGTTTGGTAACGTAGCATGTTGTGCAAGAGAGGGAAAAATCGTGTGCCACACGCAAACGAACCGATTTAGCTCTGTCAGCTACCTCTCACATTTTTAGTATCAGTTGTTTTACTTGTTTGGACAATCGAACGATGCACTTGAGAGGGAAGAGGATATGAGGCCGACTCTGGGTTCTCCATCCAAATGGCATTCCAGCGCACTCGTCACTATAATAAACCAGATGCGCTTGAAGACGTAACGACGCACTGAATGACGTGATTCGCAAGAGTGCCCACTACCAGTACAACCCAGTACTATTTTTGTAGAGTGGTCGACTGCCAATCCGGCTTAATTCCTACTTCTTATTGCGTTCCCCACAAACGTTCTCACTCATGCGGGATCAATGTCATGCAGCCCCTTTGTATGAAAACCTGGTGCGTTGTGTGTGTGGGTTAAGATGGTGTGTGGCGCACACAGAGGGTTACTCTAGGCCTATCAACTACTGTGCTCAATCCCCATAGCAAAAGACAAACCGGCTCGGACAATGCACTGGTGCCTGTAAGATGAAAGGGGGAATGAGGTCGATTCAGTCGACAGTGTTCCCACGGCACTTTGCGCAGCCTGTTCACTATAAACAATCTGACGAAATTTTGACCCATCACGATGCGCTAAAATCCGGGATTTGAAAGGCTGTTAACTGACGGGATAACCCGGCCCTTCTCTTAGGACAGAGTCAGGCTGCAGCGGCTCCTTCTTAAAGTGGTCTTTATCAGCACTTCCAGTCAATTAGGATCCGAGTCGTCCCCTTGCAATTTTGATGAAACTCCGGTCTATCATACGCGGACCAAGCGTGCGCGGTACGTGCAGAACTACGGATTAGCCTTCTCAGTCACTGTGCTCTATCCCGCCTTCGATTGTTCTGTGTCAGTCTTGACACCATGTTAAGGAAGGTTAGAGTTGAGAGAGGGCAGTAGATGCAACGCAAGTCTAAGACAACCATAAATTAATTCACGCACACGTCACCGTCTTGCGCTTGTCATGTTGTGGGGCACAAGGTAGACATCGTCGGTAACGATGACCATACTGTTACTGGCATTGAGCCAGTCACTGCAGAAACCTGGACTGCGTGGTCACCGCGACTGTTTTAAATTTTGTATACCAGTTGCCAAAATAAGATGAATGCTTGTGTTATACCCGACCGCAGTGTGAAGATTCAGTGCCAACGTAGTACGGTTGACGCTGCATTAGGCAACACTGATATCACGTTGTCGCATATGGGGTTATTCCGCCCAGCTGTGGACTCCTGTGCACATTTCACTGTCATCGTTGACGCTAAATTTGTCTTACTTTTTACTGCCATTAAAGAACATTATATTTAGGCGCAAATCTGTCACGGTATCCATCCGGAGCTTAAAGGCTCTTGTGGCTAGGCCTCATTTTACTTATCATATCTCTGTAACGAAAGACAATTTCAAATAGTGTTCTCCTCGTTCGGCGAGTGAGGAAAAACTGTCCTTGTAGGGGTTTTAGAACATGTAAGGATTCAAAGAGTCGCTCGGTGTACGTTGATGTTGACTCAAATATTTTAAACTGAGGTTCTTTCAAAAAACAAAATTTCTCCGGAAATTAAAAAGTGACCATTTCTAAATTGGAGTATCTACCAGAAAACACACGGGGAATGCTGGGGGACCCACTGACGAGCCGAACCCCTCGCAGCTGCGCCATGCAGCGGCAAAACATCGGCGAAACACGCGTGTATGGGCTTTTGGCTAGTACCTGTGCTGTTAGTATGGTGTCACCTTACCCTAGATTAAAACTTATTAAATTGAATTGTATTTAGGCTAAAGCCTGGCCATTTGCCAACCGATTTCCGGGCTGTGCCTTTGCTTGTCTCAAAAAGTTGTGAAAGGAAGGTAAGTGTAACTAACTAATTCCCATATATTGTCAACACATTTGCCGGTGCCAAACGGGATAACGGCAAGTATTTTAATAGAGCAATGAACTTGGCCATGCCAAATACGCTGAGTGATCGACCTCATGCAATGTCAGCTAAAATTTTGAAATGGCTTTTCGATTAGAATGGATAACGTAATTGAGATTACAATATTACTTATCACATCGCATAATCTTGTAAAATTTTAAACTCGAGGGGATGCTGACTTTTGAGTGCGCTTCTTTCTACTTTTCCTAAAAAGGGACTGCTCAATTAATGTGCATTTTTCACATTAGTATTTAACGTTTTATGAATTAAAATATATTTTACAGAAAACATGCTCAAAAATAGGTTCTATCTCGCTTATTTGGTAGCAGATAACTTTGCCTTTGCATTTTACACTCCAAAGAAGTCTATGGTTGGGTTTTGGATAAGTTTACTGACTCTCGAATAATTTTGAGCCAAATCAGATGTTGCACGAGTGTTTGGCAATTTAAGTCTACACGGTGTAGGCTTCTTGCGTAAGGAAAATCATGTATTCCTTTATGCCGTTAAGAGGATCTCATTTAGGATTCATCAAATTTTGCGATAGATGGAGCTTTATTGTTCACTGCGTGAAGAGCATTAATAAACAGACGGACACGATGCTGTATGAATGGACATTGCACAACCCTAATATTCTCACAATTAAAATCGTTTCAAAACCAAATATACTCTTTTTACGGCATAAATGTCAGTATGGCGGGATTTGCTCTCAAATGAGTATACGAAAACAGATTCTACCGTGGCCGCCTATAAAATATATGTTTAATTTACAAGACTACTAAATAGCAAAGTGAAAAATTCACACTAAATGAGTTGTCCTATTTACTGGGTGCTCTTATACAGGAGTTAAAAAAGTGCCTTGAGAAGCCGACAGCTTGATGAGTCCGGAACATTATAGACTTATGCTGCCCGATAGTGGATGGTACAATCCTACCTACGTTATCCTTTTTAACCGAAAATGAGTTTCAAAATTTCGGCTTACATTTTACAAGATCAGCCATTCACAGTGCATACTGAGGATTGCCGAAAGAAATTTATCGGAAGTCCTGTCTTGTCGTTAGTTAGTCTTCGTATCGACAAAAGCAGTTACAAAACTAGCAAAAAGCAGCCAGATGCCGGAAGAGAGGCACAGAAATGGTCTATCCCGGTTTAATTGTTCTTGTCAACAAGGTAACCCACAAACCCAGATTGCATGCCTGTGGTTCGAACATTAGTCAGTTGATCATTGTGCAATACGAGCCTATGTCAATGATACTGAAGTAGACAATATTCAGCAACATGAGAATGTTGTGCACTGATTTCAGACTAGAAATGGATGCATCGCGCCCAGTGACAACCGATCGTCAAACGACTGATTTTGCATTGCAGTTTGAAAAGATGTACGCTCTCTATTGCATCTGATTACAACAGATTACACTTTCCAGTGGTCATTGGCTAAAACAAACGACATACACTCATGCACGTTTTATTTGTGAATATTGACCCAACACAGTATGCTAGTTCGAAAATGGCAGAGTTCGAACTACTTCGGGGATTTTCAGACGCTAACCAATATTCCAACGCATTCGCACAAGGGCTTGTTTTACATTTACCTTGGGCCAGAATGAGTTGTTGTTTAACCAACTTTCTTTTAGAAAGCCAACTTGTCACGTCGATCGGCGGTCGTCTGCAAGTCTAATTTAAAAAGTTTCTTAGTTGACGACTCCCTAGCATCTCGTTCTTTACGATGAGTACTCCGCTGCCTTTATTTTTCGTTGACATTTAGTTTACGAAATCGAAATTTTGCCGAAGAAATTTGAGGAAATTTTATAAGACAGTATAAGAACACAAATTTGTAGTACGGTTAAAATAACGGTGTCTAAGATTACCCGTTTAATAAAGCACACCACTAGCTTGCATGTCTTATACCCTGAGTGGTGCTGTTAAGTAACAATGTTTGAACGAGGAGAAAAGATTTTCCGATTTAGGCACTTAACGTCTAGTAAACAAGAAAGTGGGAAGAGCAGGAATGAGGCCTAGCGGAGGATAAGGATTTGCGGAGGCGGTCTTTAGCGCAACTATCAGGGAAATGGGCAAGGAAATTGGCCTTATTTTCGGGCTCACAACTTGAGATATTTATATCATCCGTTTGCTCTCAAAATAGGCCATTGAATCTGCCTCAAACGACTCTTCACTTTAAATGAACCTGTCTTGCTGATGTCGATAGCCAACACGATAAGCTGCATGCGATTTGTGTGTCCATCAGTTCTAGGTTTCGTCTAAATTAGTTTTATGATATTTTATTACGAAGATGCTCACATATGCTCCACTGCACGTATATATTCAGTCAGAAGGGTTTAGCTATTATAACAATCACGAGTTTGCGGTGGTTTGAGAATTCAAGGCGCCGAAAAAAATATAATAACCACAGACTTGAAGATTAAAATATATCACGATGAAAGCTAGTTGACCGTAGTAGCGTATAACATAGAATATATCACCAATAAGCAACGTTGATAAATATACTACAAAACCGGACACTTTAATTCACTGTGCACGGTTTATTCGACAACAGGAGAAAACGAACGCAGTTAAAGGGGCAACGGTGTCGGGACTATAAATAAGCTTTTGTGAATAATTTTGGACGATCAATGAAAGGCAAAATGTCTTGCACTTCAAATTCGAACTTAATGAAGCATAGTTCCGCAGAAGAAATCATTTTGAATGTAAAATAGAGAAGCACGACCGAATTTGTCTGTCATTCAAAGTAAGTCAGAATTCAATCACAGATTGTCTGTCAAGGATACTTCTTCATTTAAAACATAGTTTTAAATTATCCCGTTACGATTTGTCAGCGCTCGTATTTTTTGATGCGCGCTGAAGCAGTTCATAATACGCCCAAAATCACTGAATTAAAGACGAGTTAGGTAACCTGCTACTTGGGAAAGTTTTGCCATTTTCATTATTTAAATTTATTTTCTCAGTTCAAGCTGTTGTTTCACTAAACCAGAGAACGACTCCATTCGATCGTAACATGCACAAGTATGTCCGTGCAGAGTTTGCAGGAGTCTTTAGCTATTGCACAAGTACGCTTGAAACATGTTTGATGGGGGCTAACGCCGTCTCGGACAATAAGTCAAAACTCATCAACTTTGTTTGTCAGACTCACACAGTTTGACGATATGTAGGAGAGAGAGAGACAGAGAGACAGAAAAGAGGAAGTGAGGCCGATATTTTCGACACCCTTGTTGTGATCAATCTGATGTACATTAAAATTGCGTGATCTTGTGTGTGAGTACTTGAAAGAAGGCTAATTGCTGCCTTCGAAAGAGGGAGGCGAGGCGAAAGGTAATCCTTGATGTGGCCTTTTGTGGCATCCAACCATTTCTGGGGCTCAACTCTTTTAGGTTTATGTACCAGACGGCTTGTGTCCTGCATCAATGGCTTGCTACATCAAAATATCGCAGTCCTTGTACTGAAAGTCGAAGTTTATTTTTAATCACTAATTTATCAACATCTCCATCAGTCAGCTGCTAGCTGGCCGCCAACAAAGCAAATCGAACAAACTCTTCATGTTTTAACGAATAAAAGTATGTCGTCTTGTTATTTGTTTCGATTGTATTGTTGCATCTTCATGCCTGGCAATGCCTGCCTTGTAAATTTTCAACATAAGAGCCGTTGCTATTTAAACGAAACTTGACGGGATTCCTTGACATATCTGCCATGCCGCTCTGTTACTTGTTAACATATTCGTTCTCCTTATGAAATTATTTCCAATCCCAAATATTACCAATAATGTAGTTTTTTGCATCAATTAATGGCAACGATGTTATTTCATGTAAATCAAACCTCGTAGTCAAGTTGTTTTGAAGCACTGTTCAAAAGTTTACAGTTACCATGATTATGATGGTTTTTATGTTACTTTCTGTGTGTTTGAGAAAGCGTCCACCGGCTTAGTAAAGGTACGCGAACATATATTTATTTTAAAATGTCAGTTTGATTCTGAATTAAATATTTCAGTCAGTTTACGTTCGAACCGTTTTTTCTAAGCTGCAATTTATGCAACCGTATTTATAATTTCTGGCGACGAGTAATGATTCGTTTATTCTCTCCTCCCCGGAGAATTTTTCATTTGCCTCTGTCGTGAGTTTCTGCCAATTAAATTACTCATCAGAGCATTAGGCAAATCTGTTTCCTTTTAGAGAGCAAAGTCTTAATAAACGAAAGTCTGTTAGTACGAGAGTTACCCTATATGATTATTCTATCCTTATGATTGTTGGCAGTCAAGCACAACACAGAGATAAAAGGAGGGGTAAATGGCTGAAAAAGTTAGAAGGCCATAAGACCTGCGCTAATTTAAGTCCATCAAGATACGATAAATGCTTCAAAATTTACTAGATCATCCAGCATTGTAAAGGACGAAAACATATGTTTAGTTTCAGTCGGGGTTTTACTAAAAGAAAACCAGATTCGATATACCGTTAAAACAGAACAATTGTTTCGAGCAGGGGCAAAAATCGACATTTACTTTATGCCTGTCTGCAACCCTATGACAATAAAAACGTGGCAAAATTTAAAAAAAAATCTATAAATTATTCCGCAAAAATTTTATTTGCTAAACTTTGGGCGATATGTCCGTTTTTGAGGGTATGCTTGGTTGAGCCGTTCGTTTTATATTCCGGTGACAATAAGTTTTAATTTAAAATTTGTAAAACATCATTAATACCATGAAAAGCCTAGTAGATAAATATGCACTGAATGCCTAGCAATGGAAAATAACTGCTTTTCGGTTTAGACTTAAGTGGAAGTAGGCTTAGCGTAGCGCTTACTATAAAACGCTGATAGACAGATGATTTTCCCTGCAAAACGGCATATCACGTCGTGGAATAGGACTTTTGCGTTCACGCCCTTGTTTGTTTCGCCTGTCCATGGTTTTGTAGCAAAAAACTCTTTCATCATATTTTTGTTTTGAAAGTGCAAATTGTTTGATACGGGAACATATGTTCGGTATTAAAATTCTGTGCTTGGCGAATGCAGAAGTGTTTTTTCGAAAATCTCAACGCGCGAGAACGAACATTCCTTCCAACTGGATGGCAGTCAATTCAAATTTTTACGCAAAACTTTATCCCTCGTCTGATTAGTTTTGTCAGAAAAACTGCAATTCAATAACTTACAGTGCAACGAGGAAGTAATAATTATGGTTGCCGCTTAACCGACTAGGAAATCTAGGGTCACATTAATATTCTCAACTGTAAATCCTACAAGTGTTCATTTAAAACTCCCGGTATTACTTTTACATATGACGTCTTAGTTTTTTATATTAAGTTACTGTTTGCTACTTATGCTAAAACGGTCCTTTCTTGAATTGTTCACTTCTCACTGACACATGCTCTTTACGCTGCATGCTAATGGTGTGAGCTGCAAACCATTTTCTACAGGTACCGCATCAGCACTAAAATTCGGATCTCCCTCAATCCAATATTCTCTCCAGCAAGCCATCGCCTTGCTGCATGCAACACACAACTGGCCTGCTGCGAAATGCGCCCATTCATTAAAACACGTCGCGTAGGTTAAAGCAGCAGAGAAAACAATTGTTTACCTGCGCAGAAAGACAAGCGGTGAGTAACCAGCAGTCGGTTACTCAGGGAGGATCTGTCGGTCCATAGGCCTGCGGCAGTATAGCGAAGGCTCTATGATTGCCGCATGCATTTTACCCATAGATCTGCCCCCTCCCGTCTCTGCGAGCAGCTGAAAGCATGCGGCCATGATGTTAGGCGCATGCTCCAACAACTGGGTCTCGTCCTCCTCAGTTGTTACAGGAAGCTCACGTGTTCAGAAGAATTGGTAATAGAAGCCAACGTATAAGTATAATAGGCTTTTTTCCACAACCCAAGACTCATACACGCCTTTAAGTGTTTGATTTACAATTCGCAGTAAGCAGGGATTTAGTAAAGCAATTAACAGTAAATCATCACCTTTAGCGGACTGTGACCGGAAGCCCACCTTTTTCACTGTCGGTTTTTTTCTCGCATAAAATGATCTAAGACGTAGGGTTCTTAGAGTTTATTTTGCAAAGACCTCCCAACGTAGAACCAAGTGCTTTCCTGAAATCACAAAATCCGGAAATATCTTTCTGAGGGAAAACTGTTACTACCGATCAACTAAGTAGCTTCAATCGGCGAAAACCTACTCCCATTCTATAACGATAAAAATTTGACCATTCTCTCATTGTGTCATAGTTTTGCTTCTTTCACAATTTGACAAGAGTTCCCCCTCCTCCCGTCATGCATTTGTTTAAGTAAAACCTCCAAAGCGCTAAATGTGAATGTGATTCACTCTCTCTTTTTCTTATAATTAGTAAACAATTGACCTTTTTAAGTATGCTGAAATGACTGAGACTTTAGCCGCGCACATTGGACCAAAAGGATAAGGAAACAAACAGATACCCAAGTCATCCTTACAGTCACAAAGCCACCACATTTTAGCGCTTTCAGAATGGCTGCAGCATATTTACAGTGTTTAGTCTACTTAATGTCGACATAGTTGCTTTAAACGTCCACACAATCCTGTCAAATTTAGTGACTTACTCTTGAAACTGCGGAAGATGCAGGAAAATGCGGAGTTTCTTGTAATTGTGACAGTTCAATGGGTCACGTAAAACTCGTTTTCCGTGATATAATCTTGTACTACTGAACTTGAAGCATATTCCTGCAACGATGAAATATGTTAATTTATACCGCGAAACTATTTTTTGAGTTATGATTGGTTCTAGAGCCCAGCTTCAGATTGAGTTCAGGATCAAGAAAGAATCAAGGTTATGGTGTTATTGTTTGGTTTGGGACACGGGGAAAGTTAACTATTCTTCCGGAATTTTGCGCAGAAACGCCTGTAGTACAGACGGGGGCGTTTATAATCCCGTGTCTTTTCGAGACGCAACATAAGAGCTCTCCGCCTCACAACAATCCAGTGTATATAGTACGCATCCAACTCAAACATTCAAAAAGGTCATTGCGATAAGTACAAAATTTACCCTTTTACCATGCCGAAATACATACAACTATTGTGAAAAAATATAAAATGTCGCAAATCCTGGTCCTTGCACGTTACCAGTTATCATGCCCATATCCCAGGCCAGTAAGACCAAAACGTCGAAGTCGGACTCTTTGGTCATTGAGCACTAAGCAGCAGTTTCAGTTGGAGGGAGTTGACCCCAATAAATCTACTAGGTAAAATTGGACTTCCTTCATTTTTTTGGTTTCGAAAATTTGCTGGGATATGAGGTCTGTCACATTGACATTTAAAAAGGTAAACTTTTAAATTTCATGAAGACGCAATGAGCTCAGAACTTGCCGAACAAGGCAGTCCTAAGCATATTTCCGTTTAATAGTAATGAAAATGTAATTCCTAGATGGCATATCAAAATAAGAAGAGGCGTTCATCGGGAGTGAATGTTCCCGTGAACGCCTCTCCTTCTTTTGATATTTCCATTTGAGTGCAAACGTTAGCCAACATATCATTTAACAATTTGCACAATTTTTTTCTGTTTATTCCAACACTTTATGAACCCAATATTAAAAGGCATTGGGTGTTTGGGGCTCTAGTGGACAGAAAATCTGCTTCGAATGTTTTAGTTCCCGGCAAAATGACCACACCAAGGGCTGGATAACTTCCCACTGAACCAAATCTATTTTCAGTGATCTTTATATAATAGTTCCAACGCTCTTTTATAGTATGTTCAGATATCGAAAACATTTTTCGTGTCTCTTAAACGGTGTGATTTGCTGCCTTTCGTTATTTTAAGTAAATAATCCTAGTGAACACATAATCTCACTTACAAAAGATACGTTTGTTAATTAATCCTCTACTTTACTGGATACGTTAACCTGTCACCATTTGCCAAATGATTTCATAATAAGCAAGGAAACACTGGCGACATACCATATAAAACACTTCCATACGGCGTATTCAGGGTCAGAATTTACAATATTTCAGCAACTTTATTCTGCATCTAGTGAAAAATATGACTGTCCTGATTAGAATATTTCCTGCAGAAATATGCGGGGCTAGGCTAACATGTGGTCTGCCAAAGTTTTTGTAAGTCCTAGCAACATGACGTAAGCCTGTCCAAAACACCTGCAATAAACGTGGGAGATAAGACCACATCTGTTGTCCATCGGCGTCTTTATCGCGAGCAGTGGGCGGTTGGGCTTTGAATGAACTCGGTAACTGGCATGGATGTCCTGCACACAATCACATAAAAAAGTCTAAAATTCAGAAAAGTGGTCAGCACATTCTTCATTTTCAGTGCGGTCACAACGTTATCATGGGTGAGGACTGATAGCATAATACTATCAGACCCATTTCTTCATGAAAGTTTTTTCGACATTCTTTTACATGACTTTGAGATTTCAAATTTAATCTTGGGTTCATTGTAAATTTATCAATGAAAATCAGAAAAAGCACAGTTACAGTAAGTTTTCCGGTTTTAAATAGGGTTTCAAAGCGTCTCTTTTTGACTGTCTGTTTGCTTGTCAAATGCCCAGACTTTTTAGATTAACAGACTTCACAGCATACATTTAAGCTGTTTTGTCTCTGAATTTTTCAGCATATGGCAGGCTGGTCGACAAAAGAACTTAACCCCTGATTGCATAAAAAATATATTCTCTCTGGCTACAGAAGTTGGAAACCTTAGGCAGAATTGTGAGTTCAGATTCCGGTTTACAAAGCATATGCAATCAATGCAAATAAAAAGGCAAGGTGCAGGGCACAAGTGAAAAGGAGGTCCAATGACCGGAAGATGAATTGCAGCCCGCTGATGTATCACATTTGCACCTCTCTTGACATCAGGAGCGGCTACGAACAGGGGGTGAGGATAGGCGCACAATGGAAACAGTATTTAAAGGACGAAAGTTCCATTAGATCGCACACACTCACCCATCATATTTATTAGCTCCAGCATTTCTTATTCTTAGTCATACCTGATGCAATTATTGTTTGCTCGTCCGTATTCGGTTCGATAATTACGGCAATTTCATCACCAGTGTCATTTTTCGGCGTAATAATTGCCCTACAATTGGGCTTCCTGATACTGGCACGGGGAACAGTATTTGCCCGCGCGCTCTCCGTGTGGCTAATTACTTTGCCGAGGCAAAATCTCAGCACTGCATATGGAGGTTTTTGAGTAGGAGGTCACTGCGTATGTTTATGGGATGCGGACTAGAGAACCGCGACTCAAGCAGCCTGCGGCTCGCCTTGTTGTCTAGCTCGCGAGAACTTTGGCCCCACAGAGCTCGAAGGAGTGGTCGGGCGCAGTCAAATGGACAGTTAGTTGAGATTGTGTGACTCTCCTCACTGATGTTGCGTTTTCGGCCCTCCGGTGCCTTCCGTATACTTTTTCTTCACAACCAGAACATTCCTGGTAGGCGACTCAAAGGGATACTCGCCTCTTCAGTGGGTTTTCTCTCAGCCTCATTACCTAGCCTCCGAGGATTTTTAAAGCAGCCGCCAAACAGCTGACCAGGGTAAGTTTATTGTGGCCTTCAATTCTGATTCATTTTCGCATACCGCCAGATGCGTCTTGATATTTTATGACGTACCAAAATTGTTAATTTTAAAATTCTGTTTTTGTTATACTTTTTCGGGGTATACTATAGTTAACGGACTGCACATTTTGAATCAAACAATTGATTGAATTATGGTATAAAACTTATAAAAGTCAAATTAAAAACGAACTTTGGCAACGGTATAGAGGCGGATCTCACCTAACTGTCAGTATACTGTGGATCGTGCCACACGTGGTTTATGGCGAAGGGCGTTTTATGGGTGGGACAGCACGCTAGACAATAAGCTGACAAAATAAAAGAAAACACAAAAATTGCCTGGATTTAGGCCGAAAATCTTATCTTATGCTATTTTACGGCAACGGAAACGCAAGTGACAATTAAACAATAGAAAAGTAAATTTCACGAAATTACGGATTTTGAGCTAACATGTGGGGTAGTGGAAAGTAATCGTTGTTGGCAGTGTAATTTCTGCAGCAGCCTGCAAAACCATCCAGTCTACTGACAGTTTGGTGGGATTCTTTTCTATACCGCCGCCCAAACTTCTTTTCCTTTCCATTTCGTAGACGAAATGCCACAGTCTGTATTAAACACGAACAGATTACATTTTCCACAAGAAATACACCTTTTGCATTTTGGCCTGAGTCGTATACTTATTGTGCTTACACATCATTATTATCCTGAAAGCAGTCAAAAATTCCAACGTCTTCAGTAATTTACTGCTCATATTTTATTGGAAATCATTAGTTTTCGAGTGTTTACACTTTTTTTCGACTCTAGAAATTTTAGCAAGATTGAATGAAGAGCAACTAGCACAGTTCTCTACTTAGATGTAAGACCGATTTTCATAGAATAGTAAATGGGTATCATGAGTGCGATAATTTAATTCGTTCACTATAGAAGGCTGAAATTATAGACGATTGAATGTAACTCTATCGACCCACAAGAAGAAGCGATTGAGAGAGGGGGCATGCAAATTAATAAATCAGGCAGGACAGCAAGTTTTATCCAGGGAAGGGTGAGAGAGAGAGTAAATGCGCTTTATTTCGAAATCGTAAGTTCAAAATTTTCAGCAAAAAATTGGCTCCATTCACTGTGGGTAGTAAATAAGTTAAGAGATTATTCAACAATCAAAGAAACGATTATTATGGGGATAGTTCAAGTCTGAGCTTCTGTATTTCTGTCTCTTCGCACGTAAGATAGCGCGCTAGGAATGGCAATACAGAGGCTCGATAAGCCGATGTGCGACAGGGTATAAGACGGAAGTTGCGGCGCATCGGGCGGGAAGACTTGGCAGCCATAAGATCGGAATGTAGGGGCTGGGCAACGTCATCTAGAATTCGACCAGCAAATTGCTTGACCGCATTGAAGTGTCGTTGTAAGATTGTGTCAACTAAAAAAATATAAGAAACGCCAGCAGCAGAAGAGAGCATGCGGAGGATTCGTTTCAAAATTAAAAGATCCTTTTTTAACAAAGCAGGAAAAATGACAGGAGAACAGTATAGGATAAGAGGAAGACTGCAGGCATCAATGAATCGCCAGACTGAGGGTTGAGGTGTGAAGTAGGAACGCAAACGACGAATGTAGTAAAGGAGTTTACGAACTTTAATAAATATGGACTCAATATGGAGGGAAAAAGAAAGATTTAAGGACAAAGTAACGCCGAGATACCTGAAAGAGGATACCTCATTAGGAAGAATGTCAGAGGAATCAGGGTTAGGAGAGGGCCGCAGTCGAAAAATACACTGAACGGATTTTTGGTTGTTAATTAGGAGACCATTTTCCTCCGACCACGCTAGGACATGGTGCTAGGTGAGTTCATTAGAAATAAATACAAAACGCAGTCACCTTGTCAACACGATTTTTTAAAGAGGTCATATGTGAAAAACTTCATCCGCTAGCATTTTCCATGCGGAATAACTGAATGATTAGAGATTTATCCAAAATACGCACGGCGACAACGGCGAAAACCGGTAAGCATTTTATTAAGCACGATTGTCTATTTCCATCCTTCTGCATAGTCTTCGCATGGGCTAAACCCCGGTGGTTGAGAAGGTCACCGTATCCGTTTAAACGTGATGCTTTTACTCTATTCTGAACAGCCTGTCTTTTCCATCGCCGATGTCAAACAACAAAGCGAGCATTTTGCTGTCCGAATGTAGAAGAGTGCTCTTTCTCTGTCAAATGTAAACTTCACTGGCATCTATTCCGTGAAGTCAAATGATACGAAGAGCAGGCGCATGGGACGTAACTGACCTACAAGAACCAGTAACGTCATAAAGTAGGCAAACGGCATTATTTCCGCATAGATCACAGAGCAGTTTCGGGTGATTATGACGACCCAAGGCTGCAGGTCTCGTCACAACATCAACCATGACAGATATCCTTTACCCGAATGAAACTTTACTTTGCCTTCATTCGTAAAAGTGGTCGAGGGGGTCTACTCGAGCAAGTACAAATTAAATGCCAACAAATGCAAAATGGCGAATTGCAGGAGGCAATTTATGCAACGGGACTGGCTTATTCATAGAATATAGTCATGCGGCTACATAACTATAAAAATAAGTAGCTTCTGCATTCATCGGCGATGGTCTGCAGCTTAGGAGGAGACGTGCCTTCCCACGGCTACTCCGTATTTAACAGTCCGCATGCGAAGTAGTAATTCTGTTTCTTGAGCACTCTTGCTTTGTCCGCAATTCTATCAGAGAGAATAGGCAACCCGAAGGGACACTGGCACATACAGTCTGTCATTCAGTCTCGTTACCTGGCGCCTTATGCTTACTTTTGAACACGCAATAGCTACGAAAATGGCCTTAAATTATCAAAACGCAGTCTATATGACGAATTTGATTGCAGTTTCAAGTTGGGCGGGGCCGAATGAGACATGCATAAGCTGCGAGCTGTTTGATTCATTGCACTCCGACTCGCAATCCGCAGCGCGGTTACCTCCCGACCCCCTTCATATTTTTTGCTCAGACTTTCTGTCGACAAAATTATTTGTCACATCGGGAGCGCGCGTATGACGTCTCAGTGCTCAAAGATTCTAGCCAACATCCGGAGTAATTGTCAGGTAACTCAACAACACTGGCGAAGACATTGCGGTTATTAACGTTTCGGTTGTCGGAAGAGCAAATAGAGGTTCCAAGTTCGAACATGGCAGTAAATGTGGAAGCTGCCAAGTATGCTAGGTTTTGTTGAGATAACGATTGCACCCTATAAATACGACTGCCTTTCTGCGTCCGGAGTCGTTGCCTATAGTTGTCTCTGGGATGGTTTTAAATGAAAACCCGAAACTTCAAACGAAAGAACTTCGCGTTCCATTTTATCTCCTTTTTTCCTAAAAATAAACTCCATATCCGGGAACTTGCATGTACGTCGTTGGAACTAGTTGCAAGTCAGTCCCTCCTTTCATCTTCCGGATTATGTTTATTTCGGGTGGAATATGGATTATTTTGCGTATCATCGCAGTCGCTCTTCATTGATCGCTGAGTGGCTACGCCCTCCGGCAGTTTGACCGATGATACAGCAGCCGCCATTTGGTGTATAGTCATCGCCGCAGTTCTCCGAGCTGACAGCATGTTTATCCTGTGGTTGCCTTTTCGGCCGCCTTACAATAGCCCCAGAGTCCATTTGCTATCGTTCCTGATGGTCTCACCTCTGTAGGTTTGGAGTAGGACGTGAGGCAGACTAGGCTACCGCACGGCTTTATCAGTCTGCGTCGCGACCCCAAGGGACATTAACAGTTCTGCCGTCGCGAGCGTCAACGTCAACCACGAATCCCACGGAGTGAGCGCAGCGCGGGTGGTCTGCGCCTGAACCGATGTATACATAGTCAGCCAAAACTGCGCTGCATCCACCGCACTCTGTTTTCCTCATCCACCTTGGAGACGAAGTCGGGGCAATCGAAGGTGGGCGCTGGCGCAGCTGTCGTCAACTTTTAGTAGTCTGTCAACGCCTGCCACACTCGACCTGGTCCGCCACTACGTGTGGCAGGCTTCCGTAGGGACAACTCGTACGTCTCATCATCGCGAATGTCATATAGACTGCATTTTAAATGAATCATTGCGGTCTGACTCTCCGTTCCTTACTCCTCGCTTTATTTATTAAGAGAGCCGAGTTATTCTGTCAGGTGGCAGTCTTCTAAGTCGCAACCGTTAGTGCGTCTTGTTGTTTACAGTGAGGAGTGTGTTGATGCGCCATGGGAATAGAGTTAGTCTCGGACTCACTCATTTTCCATTTCCCATGCACCTGTCGGCCGTCCGCGGTTGTAAAGCAAATGGTGATGCAGCGACTGACAGGGGTAGATACGCTATCTGCGCGTGCCATGCGCGCTCGCTTTTCCTGATAATTTACCAAATTAGACGGACAACATACATCCCGTCTAACGTTGGATGTATATTTTCGTCCGCCATACGAGCGCTGGCGAGGTGGATCGCATGCTGGCTGCAAAAGTGAAGCTTAGTGTGTGGCA